>WBMZ01010950.1:0-387082 GCA_013400975.1 Atrichornis clamosus | reverse complement strand
GGGCGCGGCGGGCGCGGAGCGGAGCCCACCCCCATCACCTGTTACCTCCGCTCCCCAGGTTGCCTGAAGTTCCCCGGCGGCGCCCGGCAGGACGGGGAGCGCCACGGCAGCGGCTGGCGGGGACCCTACAGTGGCTGCTGCAGCATGGGCTGGCTCAGGGGGATTGCCTTGCTTTCCTTGGGAGTATTACTAGCGGGAAGAGTCAACTGCCAGCATGTGAAGAATAATGTGCCAAGGCTCAAATTATCCTATAAAGGTAAGTCTGTTGTTCTCTCTTATTCTCGGTTTTCCTCCGAACCTCTCCTCCTTGCCCCGTCGCTCCCTCCCTCCTCACCTTCCTCCCTGCTTTTCCTTATCTTCCAAGGGGGAAATTGACATTAGGAGAAATTTCTGAAAACATTTACTTAAAAAGCTCTTCCGTGCTGCCGTCGGTACCAGGCAGTTTAAACCTAGACAAAGAAGAGTTAGTTGCAGACGAGGACTCCGGATCGTGCTGGTCCCTGTTGGAGCATTTTTCTGTCTTGTGCTGTTTCACCGGACTTCACTCTTCAAAACGATGAGTCGTGTTTGGCCAGCCGGTTCATCTCCCCTGTGCTGGGCATACAGTGCAGCTACAATCCCAGATCTCTTTTAAACAGTATGGAATAGATGAAGATTTATATCTCTTTATTTCATTTTTTTAGGCATGAAGTGGTTAATTTTCAAGTCATGAATATTCAGTTTGAACCAATCTGACAATCAGATGCCTAACATAAGCAGTAGATGGTGGGTTTGCCAAGAAACTATAAACTGAAAGGAACAGATCAGTCCAGAAAATGAGGAGAGGACTGCTAGGCACCAGAAAATGCTGCCTATGGATGTTTAATGCAGTGCGATTTATTTGAACCAGGGTTGTTTTCGGTGTAGTCTGATGTGTGTCATTAGAGATCACAGGGAAGGTGTAACTGAAGAAAGAGAGCTGTGAGACTACGTTTACGTTTGAAATTGTGTAATGCCACTCACACTGCAGTTGTCAGTAATTAACTTTTGTATAATAGTGCCAGTATTAAAGGAGAACAGTGAAGTAGAGAGGCTCTTCTCTTTATCAGCATAGTTCCACTCTAAGTACATTTTCAGAGGAATTCACCAAATCTGGAGAATGTGCAACTGTGAAAGAAGTTTAAAATGTAAGAGCTGTAGAGGATTTTTTCTAAAACGGAGAGCTGTACACCTAGGTACATACACATCTCTCTGAAGAGCTGCCTAATTCTCAGGTTATTGAAGGCTGAGAGAAGGAGCAGCAGCTACGGCTCTGGAAGGGAAGAGGAAAAATAGCACACTGCTTCTACAGCGGGAAAAAGAGAACATGTGTGTGCATGCCTGGTCATAGATGTCAATCTCAGTTTACAGCATAGTGTCAATACATCTCTTGCCAGCAGAAATACGTTTTCCATTTTTTTTCATCTTTCTCATGCTGCAAATGAGAGGGGGGGAAAGTCCACTCTGATACAGGGCAGGCGTCATTTTCACACTCCAGATGAAAAAAAGAATTAAGCACCTGCAAAACTTGGATGCACTGTGTGAAATAAATGCATGTGCCGGGTGTTGTTAAAGAACACATATATGCATATTTGTGTGTATTTAAACATGCAAATACATGAATGAAGAGAACAGTTAAAGGGGTCAGAGTCTGTTAATTTGGTTTTCATGAGAAAAAACATTTGTATTTAACACAAAATTGATTGTTTTGAATAATGGAGTCTGAAGAAGGCTTCTACTGTAACTACATGTCATGTCAAAAAACTCATTAAAAACCTCTTAATTGCTTCCAAACTTCTACAATCATACTGAAAGTATACTAGTATATAGAAGCATAAATGCTGTAAAAATATCCTGTGAAGGGGTTTAATGGCTAATTAATTATTGGGGTTTTTTTTCACCCTTTTAAAGTTTATCCATGGCTCAAGTCTGCTACCCCTGCTCATACTGGCTAAATGCACAGAAACTAATTTCAAAGAGTGGCCAAATGTGGCTGATGGTTGTTTTCTTTATTTGCTTTTTCTCTTTTCTTTTCTCCTTTTTCTTTCTTTTTTCTTTTTTTTTCAGCCTGCTGGTGCTGTATCCATATACCCTTTAAAAAACAATTTCCTACTTTGCCGATTGTTTTCCAATTCTGCTCTTGCTGGGATAAAGGGTCTCATTTTCATTTTTTAAAATATATCAGATATCAAATTTTGATATATAGCCAGTCCTATATGAGCAAAACAGGAAACTGAGAGGAACATCAAAACTGTTCTATACTTGGTGGATCACTGTGAAACAAAAAAGAGTTCAAATGGTGAGCAACCCTACTTCCTATCTAGAAAAGATAGTAAATGCATAGTTAATCCAAAGCAAGTTAAAGTCTGAAGACCTACAGGAATTCACACTGTGGCCTTTGATTCACGTATTTGACTTCAAATTTTTAACACTAAAAATCAGATCAGACTACTCACATACCTAAGTACTGGTGTCAGTGCTTGGCCAGGTCAATAGGAGCGTGTTGCCTGTGCTGCTGCATTGATCCCCAAGTATGGGGCTATCACTATTAGTCAGGGAAAACTAATCCTTGTCAGTTGCTTTTCCAGACCAGTTTTGCTTCCAGCACAGTACTCAGTGCGCAGATCAATGTTAACACCTTGCGTAGGAACATCCTTAAATGCTGTGGGTATTGAAAATATGTCTTTCAGGCACTGACAGAATACCTCACATGCTAATACGTATCTCTCTGGATATACTTCACCGCCATGTGATTATGTGATACCAAGTGATTCATCTCTGTATAAACTGCTTGCAAGTAGAAAAAGAAGCTACCCAGTTACTTACCCATTCCTCATCTCCACGAAGAGATGTGGTTGAGTCAAACAAACTTATAGTATTGAAAAAAAACCCCCAAACATGCAGGGTGAAAAGAAAGACCCAAGTGAGCCAGTCACTTTTCTGTGACTGTCATTGTGCTTTCTTTCAAGATGCATGCTTGTTGTTTGTCTAAACAAATACCTTGGAGCTAATTGTCGGTGATTTATTTCAAAAGAAAATCAAGGATGTATTTTAACTTCTTGTTTGTCTAGACTAATTAGATGTCAAACATGGTTAAAAAGCTCAGGCATTTGCTTTAAAAGTTAGCAAAATGAGTCATGAAGGGTTAAATCCCTGCCAACCTTGATTTCCTATGGTCACTTGCTTTCAAAGGCCCAGTATAAGCTCTGCCTTTTCCCAGGTTTTTGGACAGAAGTTTTGGTGAACTCCTATTCTTAGTTCCTCGTAACTTCTTGTCACTAAGTCTTGCAGAAGTTTAGAAGCATCCTACGGGGCATGTTATGGATAGGAAGAGGAAGAGAAAGTGTATAAATGCTTTCCTTGAGGCCACATCTGTGATCTGAAAAAGTTCTTTCTGTTTGTTGTAAAACAGAGTTCTGGTTATTTGTTTTATATCACCTTGATTCTGCTGGCATCTTACAGGAAATTTGAGGAGAGCAGTAGGGAAATTCTTGTCCAGCTGAAATCTGTGGTGAAGCTACTGAACAGGAGCTGGGTTTTGCTCTGTACTTTCTAAAGTTTCTGGGCATTTTCATCTTTGTACATGGATTGGAAAGGTTTTACTCAGATGCTTTTTGCCTCCTTATTTTAGTCAAAAGGAATTAATATAATTAAAAGCCTCATCCGAAGTTCATTGAAGTCACTAAGTTCTGGATCATAGCCTAAATGTGGTAATACCAGCCATAAAACTGAAAGCTCGGTTGAGCTCTTCAGCCACTGAGCTCCTCTTTTGTGTCCTTCAGACTTTGTGTCCTTATTGTAAAGTAACAAGAAATGCCATTGTTGATACATCAAAAGTAAAAGAATCTTCCCTTAAAGAATGTAGGGGGTTTTGTTTTTGCTTTTTTTGTTTTTGTTGTGTTTTTTCTTATCTCATTGACTTCAATTCTGATGTCGGTTGTAAGTCTCTATATTGTGTCACCAGGTCACAGATTCTGTTCAGGAAACTCCTATTGAGCACAGAGTTCTCAGAAAGATGGTGATCAAGTTGAGTGTGCAAAGTTTAAAACAATAAATATAGACTTAACTCCAGATGGATTTCTTGTATCGTTTATTGTTTCGTATTTTCTTTTGCTGTCCTCTGTATGGGGAGGTAACAGCACAAACAGAGATGGAACCAGCTATAGTACCCTTTAAATATAAACAAATAAGCCCAAAGAAAGAGAGTTTCCATTAACAATTCCTTGATTTGCAGATTTTTCTCATAAAGCAACCCTGATTTTTGTCTCCACATGAGTAAATCTTGTGAACCCAACTTTCTCAAATCCATCTGTCATGTCTCATTTGTCTATTGAAAATTACTAAATGCTGTAAGTATGTTTTGCAAGAGTACATGTGTGGTTCTCCTTTGTTATTGTTGCTCAATTGGATACATATTACTTGAGAAAAAGTAAGTGGAAAAGCATTGCACACAGATTTAGCTCTATTACTCCCTGGCTTCAATTCAAGCCATATTAAAAGTAAGGGTCTTTTTTAAAGTTGCAGTGATAGTGACAACTACTCCATCCGTGATGTGCAGTTGATTTACAATTTTATAGCATGGATTTTTATCCAAATGAAACCCTGGCCCTGGTGAAAGCAATGGCAAAACTTCTGTCCGTTTCAATCTGTCCCACTTGGAGTGATGAGGGAGGAATGGCACCACACTGAATTACCTGTATGTACACTAATGTAAATATGATACCTAGCTTGTAGTTTGTTGACCCAGTCTGGTTGTAGTTGATGACCTGCCGGTGGGTTTGATTGTGGTTTTTCCTTTCCATCAAACATTATAATTCACAATTCAATACCTCCACAAATATTGGGAAAGCAGGACAAAGTGGGAGAAGGAAATGGGGAGAGAAATATTGGCAAGGGAGCCTGTTTCTCTTGAGTTGGGACCAGTATTGGCGTTTATCTCAGATTTCAAGGTATCTGCTTAAAAACCTTTGCTTTAACTATCCTGTAAGAGTACTGTCTGAGGAAAAAGACTCTCTGTTGTGCCTGAAAGGGAGAGGACAGCCCTGACTTAGGAAGACTGTAAAGAAAGGTAAACCAAAGACATTTGCATCTGTAGCTTCCATCGTTTGTGACAAAATTTCTGCATGGCTCCAGCACTCTTGGAGCTCACAGTTCAGTCAGTGCAGGAGGCTGGAAAACAATGAAGATACCAGATGCAGCCACAGCCTCTTCATCTTTTTTTCTTCGCCCCAAAATGATGAGGCCTCCAGAGAAGATGTGTGTGTTGGTGTTTCTATCATTGTTTGATTGGGGTCTTCACAAGACCTGGGAACTCTTGGGGAGGTGGTGGGACTACCCTGCCTGCCTCTGACAGCCCACTGGCTGACAGGAGGGAGAAGCTGATGAAGGAAGTGCCTAAACTCAGATCTTGCCTATATAGGGAAATTTTCAGCTAGCTCATTAGGGCCTGAGACAAGCAGTGTAATTGGAACAAGGAGGGTGAAAACCTAGCCCAACATTCACATTTTGTGTTTCCAACTTTCCCATTTAATTCCCATGGAAAAAGTGGTTTCTGAATTACAGAGCCTCCCTTCTCTGAGAAACTGGAGTTCTCTATAATTATTTTTACTGTACGGTTTGCAAATGACTGAATTATTCATGGAAGGTGCCATATTGACAGCCATGGAAACTCTACTCTCTTGCTGTGAACAAGGTGTGCAGCACTTACTTGTATTGTTTGTTACAGCATCTTTAAAACTCTGACCTAGTGGGGAATTTAAATATCCATAGTTTCACTGAGCTCAGTGTATCTAGTGATATGTGAAGTTTGCCTTAAAATGTACTTCTGTGCTTGAAGCTTTTGATCAGGACTGAAGTACCTATCTATTTGCTTAGGGTTTATTCAGGTGTGTACTTATTCCATAACATTTAGCAAGACAATATTTAAACTAAGAAACCCGGTCTTTGCAGGTTGTACCATGTAAATGGGTTATTTTTTATTACTTCTCCTGCATGTGCCTCCCTATGCACAGAAAGCATTTCCATAGAGTTTCCACCTGAAAAGACACCACTAAATGTTTTGTATTTTTTATTCATTCTTTTTTCTTGGAAGTGTTTTTCAGTTTTAATTTAATGCATTGCTATACTCTGATCCTTTTAATATGGTTTTGGTTTGCTTAATCACTGATTCTGTGTAGGGCGTTTAATGCCCACAGCAGCTGTTAGAGAGACATCTTCTTTATATACTTGCTCTGGCCCACAGACTTTTCCCTCATGTGCATACCTGGAATGCAGCAATGGAAGCACCAGCAATACAGAATTGCTCCAATATTTTTAACTTTTTCTACAGTGGCTGGAGCCTGAGTTGACCCCAGTTCAATCTGAAGCAAAATCTCATCTTCACCTGAGGCAGAGCCTAAGTGACTGAGAAGAAAACAAATCCTTCTAAGTGGTGTCAGTGGTTGTGACACTTTCCAGTTGTTTGAAAGCTAAAAGGGGTAAAATTGTTTTCAGGCTCCCACATGCTTATTTTTAAGCAAATGTGTGGGGTAGACCCTGGGAGCTCTATGACAAACTTTTTAATGGAAGTTCTGTAGCCTGTTATGGTGCTCTTGTTAATTAAGGTTACATGTAAAAACTGCTGCTGGTGTTGTGCTGGTGCTGGTGGGCGATTCAGCGAATTCCTTCCCGTGCAGGATTAAAGCTCCCTTCAGGAATGTCTGCAAGTTCACGGTCCTCCCACATACAGCCTTCATATAGGTTAGCTGCTCTCTTCCAGTAACAGCTGTGGATAGTGAGAATAACTGTGGGGATAGTACTTTTACTTGACTTTTCCTCTTTTTTCCAAGTGGGATAGTGCCTGAATGTACAAGAGAGAAAAGGATGGCCACAGCTGTTGAGAGCATCAGAAATCTTAAGAGTGTTGTAACCTTTCTCCCTCACCATAGGAGGTTCTCTGTGGTGTCTTTCTCTTTCTTTTGACTGACACAGTCAGCCATGTTAGGCTCTTTTCCCTGTCAGGGGAAGGAGAGGTACCTCCAGAGAGCTAATCTTGGGTTAGGCAGACTGAATGAGACTTTAAGGGTGCTCATCACTTTTCATTGAGTGTAAAAGGAATTAAGATTCTTGTTAATTTATTTAGTTTCTTTCTCTCTGGAATGTATCAAAATAAGGTACTAATTAACTGCTATGGAAGAATTTAGGCTGTATTCTGATCCAAAGCTTTCTAATTTAAGAAACTGTCTCTGCCTGTTTACAGTTTTGTAAAAATTGAGCTGATTAAACACACCTATGACCTCAGTGTCTGTGATCTTGAGGTCACCTGTCATTTTACCTAAATTTGCCTCAAACTTGCAGTTATAGCAAGAAATAAACAGTACCGTTACATTCTTCATATTCTTAAAACAATTACCTAATTTACTTTTCACATTTCTCGTGTCTCTCCTCCTTAATAAGCTCATCCCAAATCCAGTGACACATGCTGGAAGTGACTGTCTGGGGCTGCAGAGCTTTACTAATTTAATAGCTTAATCATTCAGAGCTTTCAATAAGCTGTCCCCTGGCCAGCTCCATTCCTTTCTGAATGTTTCTGCACTTTAAAGAGAAAAACATTCAAGACTCAATTTCATAAAGCATAGTTTGCAAATAAAAATCCATATGTATATGTGCAACTAAAAGGACAGGTGCCTCGATCCTGAGTCTGCCCTTTTTCGGCTGAAGTATTTCAATATTGAGAGTGGGATGAAACCTAATTTATTAATTTCTAAGAATTCTAAATAGACTTACGGTTGGGGGATTCTTTTTTTCACTTTGGGGATTACAGATCTCCGTTGAACTGGACATATCTACAGCAATCCCTGAAATGTGTGAACCCAAGTCTACTTTGTGTCAAATCCAGTTTTCATGTTTTGCTGTTTGATAGCCAAACACAGTAAAGTCAGAAGTTTTTGCCATTCTTCTAATGTTTTAAAGTTTTTTGACATTTATTGGGCTGCCTGCTTATCTCTCCAGCTGGATGTTGCAGAAACTTTAGAAGTGAGCAGTCAAATAAAATTCTCATCTCTTATAAATATTTTCATGCAAAGTTGGATCTTGCAGGGAACAATCTGAGGAATGAAGTAGTTATTTGCTTTCATCTAATGTGTGGAAGGAGGGAAAGAAAGCCCTCCTTTACTCCTCACTCTAATGAAGAAAAGCTCATGTTGGTTCTGACGGCCCCTCTTGGCTCCTTTTGAAATTCCAGCCTTGTATGAGAAAAGGACACAAAAAAGCTCTGTGAGATAATTTAAAGGATTTAAAGGATTTCAAGGGGGAGGGGTTGGTGGCCTTTTCTAGAGGAAGCACATGATGATAAATACAGTTCACAAGCATCCAAAAGAGCTGCAGAGAGTACAGGGTACAGCTTTCATCTCCAGCTGAAGCTGGAATGGCAGTAGCTATCCTTTGCTAGACATAGATCCCACGTGTTGCCAAGGCACAGAACAAGGTCTCTTAAGATGAAGTGGTGATTTCAGGGTGTTAATATTACTTTTACTTCTTGCGTGGATTTCCCACTGCAACTTCATTACTTTTGCATGAATGCAGAGTCTGAAATGGTTCTGACTGTTAGTGAAGCTCTTTTCATCAAAACATAACAAAGGTCATATCAGTAATGATGAGTGTTGCTCTGTAGTATCTGTAGGCCAACTTGGTATCATCTCCACCGTGTCAGGTCCTTTCCAAAGTCTCCATTCTGCTAGGTCCACATGGTAAATCAAGTTCCTGCTGAGTGATAGGAGGGACAGCAGAAATTAGGCCTGGAGACCTCGGAAAAACAACTTTATCTTGCAGATTGCATTTTTTCCCGTAGTCATTTCTACTACAGCAGACAAATGGCTCTGTCCAAACTTCTTGCTCTGATGGCCATGGAGACAATAACATAAATGTATTTCTGAGCTACCTGCACATTGCATAGTTAGGAGGTCACTTCATTCTAAATTGCTGCTCTTCCAAGAAGTGTTTGAGTCCTTCCACCAAGACCAAGTATATATTCAGTTGTACAGGAAGGTATGATGACATTTTCAAAGAGCTGTGGTTGGCACTTCCCTGCAATGTCACAGACATCAGCAAAGCAGTATTTGCAGGGTGCTGGCTGTGTGCTTATCAGTATGGTAAACCCCAGTCTATATTTTTGTTCCAAATGTGTATCCCTAGTTGTTTGTACTCAAGCCATAAAAACTGACCTGCAACAAACAGGCAAACAAGATTACATCTCAAGTGAAACGATTCAGGAATTGAAAGGAAATTTTTCATAGCCAATTTAAAGGAGTGTTATGAAGTAAAGTATTAACAACAGTATTATATGTTGACAATTTTGTTTTTCTCTGCAGTCTGTAGTATTGAGATCAAGAACTGCATACATTTCTGACTGTTCTTTCAAATTTTTTTTCTGATCTGTAATGGGGAACTATTGGATATTCTACTTTCTTTTCTCGCATCCTTTTACAATTTTGTGTGTTTCATCGTTCTTTAAATCTGCTTTGTAACTCACTTATTTACTGGACAACAGTCATAAATTAAGAAAGTTTTGTTTATCTCACCTATGTCACCTACAAATGGAGGTTGGATGTTAACAGAAACCCAGCACCACAGCTGATGATACAGAGGAAGTCTGTACTGTAAAGAGAATCAAAGAAAGTACCATAAACGTGAAATCCGATTAATTCCTTGGCTTTTCTGTGTCAGCTTCTTCACCTGTAAAGTGGTATTAAGTGATTTCATGAGGAATTGCTCGAGGTCAGAGACTTGCCATGCTTATTCAGAGCTGTATTCTACTCTCAAAATAATCCCATTAATGTGTGTATTCAAAGTTCAGTCAGAACTTATTTTTGATCAACATACAAAGGCCTTACAGGTACTTTAAAGTGATTATAATAGTAGTATTCACAGCTGTGTATGCCTGTGACATGAAGCGCATCCCTATTATCCAGAAAGCATATCTAATTTAATTCAATTTGGATATTCCAGACAATTTTGTACAGAAACCCTTCACAATGTTTTTTGAAGTATCAGACTCTATTTCGTACTAAATACACTGTGAAGGTGATTACAGATGGCTCTGGAGAAGAGCCTTTGTGTTTAGTCTTTGCAATTTTGTCTACCAATGGTATGTGAGTGCTTGTGAGGTTCTAGCCTATTTCTCTGAGTTTAAGCTAGATTTCTTTTTTTTTTTTTTTAAATCATGGCTGATAATAATATTTTAAAATTAAGAGGGAATTAAAAATGTTTTTTTCTTTTCTTGTGCATATCAGATAAATTAAAACCTCACTTGGAGCAATTCATCCCCATTCTGCCCAGTTTAAACATACCTTACCAAGCCACTGGTGTTTAATCTTCCGTGGCTCCTAGAAGTGTATGTGCTTCCTTCCCAGGAGATTCTGGATAAAAAACTTTGTGCACATATTTCTTTTTGCTGACTTTCCATACCCAAAATGATCCCCAACCTTCTCCAGGATGAGGGCAACCTTTCCTAGCCACTTGGGGAAGTATTCCCTAATCAGTTGAGTCAGTTATAATTGCCTATCATTTGTGACTCACTCGCTGGAAAACTGTTGCTTGACAGCCCTAGTTCAGACCTAATAATGAGGATCAACTGCTGTAATAAATTAATAAGAAGGATTTTGCATCTCTGAGAGATTCACATCCTCATTCCTAAAATAAGTAAGAAGGCACCTGTTCCCCTTGTCAGCCTATGAAAATAAAATTGGTGTTTCTTATATTCCACATACCTTAAATGCAGCATTTAAATATTATCTCCAGTGAATTATCTCAAGGAATGTTTTTCTTTGCTTTTATACTTCCTCATAGCATTTACATGATGTAATTGTTGTTTTGCATAGTGTTCTTTTTCCGTAATAAACTAACTGATTTTATGCCATTAATTAAGAAATACAGAGAAAATACAAGTTTTTGTATGATTCTGATGTCCTTTTGAACTTCAGACACAAACTGGTAGTTTCACATGTTAAACTATGGTGTCTTGCTTGACCACATACTGTATAGTTTTCTTATAGTTTTGCAGGTGCTAGAAGAGTTCAGTTCTTGAGGCTGGCAAACAGATCAGCTGAGAGCAGTGTAACAGGTCCTGTTTACTGGTGTCAGAAGACTTTTTCATATGTTTTCAGAGAGACAAGTGTCAAGTGTATTATTATTATGTATTAGAAATTTTAAGCAATCATCTGTTGTAAACCAAATGTAACATCCTGACTGTGACTGCAGTGCTGCATGTTTAGACCACTGGTTCTGCTAATTGACATTGTGCCAGAGGGAATGAGGACTTGACTGAGCAATGCAACTTGTAGTTTTTTAATACAATTTCCATAGCTGAGACCATAAACAGACCCTTAAGGTCATTTCTCAGTACTGCCACTCTCTTCAATTTTTTTTCTACCAGCATGTAGGAATATGATAAATGCTGAATTTTGTTTCACTGTAGGGTCACCCCTATTACTATGCACAGAAACAATTTTACCTTATGCCAGACATATGGAAGTGATCGATGTATGTAAATTGCATGAGGAGAGGTGAAATACAACTTTTTAGACAAGGAAATGTGTACTTGTTTCTGGTTATAAGACACTGCAATCACACCAGAAAAAACTTTAAGACAACTTTTCCTTTAAACAATTGGCAGGTGGGTATAATAACAATGGGTTTTGATAATCACCATAAAAGCACAATATTGTCCTGAGCTGAACTGCTCAGTCAATCCCTTGCACACCAGGGTTTAAGAGGCAATTGCTTGCATGTGCAGGGCCAGACCATGGACCTCCTTCTATGCAGAGGTGAACTGTTCTGGGACCCACTGTGCTCAGTAGTACAAGTCAAGT
This sequence comes from Atrichornis clamosus, assembly GCA_013400975.1. Classification (NCBI taxonomy): domain Eukaryota; kingdom Metazoa; phylum Chordata; class Aves; order Passeriformes; family Menuridae; genus Atrichornis; species Atrichornis clamosus. The sequence continues at coordinate 375,218 of WBMZ01010950.1, read as the reverse complement.
TTCTTCAAACGCAGGGTTTAACTGGCAGGGCCAGCTTAAATGTCTGGTTTTCATTTTCCTTCCCTGATGTCATGGTGTGCCCACAGTGCAGTGACTTGAACCTACTCTAAAAATCAGGTTTTGAGGGGCTGAGTTACTTTGTTGGATTCTGAGTGACCACGGGAGGAAAAGCCAAGAGCTTAAGTCTGCTATGCTTTTCAAATAGTTTTTAAACCTGCTGTCCCCCAGATAGTCTCTAAGAAATAAATACTTATTTTATGACTAAAATGCATTCACTGTGCTCCCCAAATTTTCCATTCCAATAAAGTTGGATTTTTTTTTTTCCATATTCAGTATTGCAGAATAAGAAACTAATCTAGAGTCTGGCAGGCCTTTATTCTAAGGCATTGTCATATCTTTCATTCTGAGTTGAAAAATGGGCAGATCACTAGGTTTCATAAATGTGTGGAGAAGCTGTCAGAGCTCCTATTTGCATGTGAATGGTCAGCTGAGGTAGGAAGGGAGATATGTAAATAATTCTCTAGCTAGCTCCTGGCAAAGATCATTGCATTTCAAAGTGCTGTGAAAAGCAGCACCATAAAACTTTAACCTATTCACAGGTATGGAAGCTCCCACACCTTAAATAGATCTGCTCTAATCATGACCAGTTGAGGAAAAATGAATGTTAAAAAGCAATATCAGGTCTCCAAGTACTATACATTTTCTGCTGCTTTTAATATTTCATAAAAGATAAGCTAAAAAAGGTACTCTACCTCCTCCCCCAATGAAGGGGGGAAAAAAAAGGGCAGAGGGTGGAAAGCACAAAATCTGAGCAGTAAGCAGATGTAGACCTTCATTGAGAGTCCGGCAGATAAGTGTGATAGGAGTGAAAGAAATGTAAAGTATTTGAGTATTATTCTGTATTATGTCAGTATCTGATCCAGGAGGCACCCAAAATAATCATTACTTTAATCTTCCTTACAAAGAGCTCAGCATTTCACTGCTCTGTTCTGCTGTTGTACTTCACTGCATGTTCAACTAGGTAAAGCTTGTGAGTATTTTAGTTTAAAACCAAATCTATCCTTCAAAATATACAGTTCTTCATGAATCCAAAAAGGCGAAAAAGTGAAATTAAACTGTAGAAAATGAACACAGAGTAAGACAAAATCCTAATAGTCTCTGAGTCAGACAATTTTCTACATATTTTTTTGTGCCTCGTATCTGCTTAGATAGAATTGGCATGTGTATATATGGAGAGACAAAGATTTACTAAGCCCTTTATGCCTGAAACAGCTCCAAATCCTGTGATTAGGCAGGCACAAGGACTAGAAAATGTTTCCAAAGTAAAGTTCACCTCCAAAGTAGATATGGGTTATGTACCTACCCCTTAATCATAGATAGCATGGGACTGTTGCTGTAGTTTACCAATATAATTTCCCCTGATATTGTTTTGTAGTCTCCATCTACTTACCTTGAAATACCATGATGTATTTCACTCAGCCTCCATATCTCAGAAAATAATTCGTGTCACCCCTGCAATCATTTACAGCACACACTTTCTTTCTCACAAAGCTTCTGTGAGCTAATTTGATCTGGTTACACTGTGCTAAAAAGAACACAGAGTTAAATGCATTTAATTTACTTAATTTATAAAGAGCAGTTATTCAAAGGCTCTGGGATTTGTTTTTCCACACTAATATTCCTATAATGAAGTGTGATTTGTCTTGGTATTTACCAGGAGATTAAAAACAACCAAAAAAAGGACTGATCTTACAAACTCCTACTCACATGAGTAGGCCTCTTAATTTCAGTGTACCTGGCACTTGTGGTGTGAAGTGCCCTTTTGAGAGGTTATGCAAGTTATTCTTCACTTACAAAATAATCAACCAACAAACACAAGCAATTGTAGGGATCACTTGAAATTTTTGAGCTCTGCCCATTTAATGGAAAGAAATGATGCAAAAACTGTTCGAAATATAGTTCTATTCTCAAATGAAAGTTTTCATTCAGTAATAATCCGTCTTGATCCTTCTTATCCCATATTTCCGCTGTGCTCTACCACAAGAGGAGCATTCCCTGCCTTGCTGTGGTTCATTGTAACCTCATGTCCAGTGGGATACAACATCAATTGAAGTCACTATGAAAGACCCTTAGTCTGGTAGATATTTGAGTATTAATATGAAATGTGATCAGATTTTTTGAATTGCCAGGCAATTTAAAACGGAGTTTTTGAGCAAAGGAATGTCATATCTTATCTAAGCCCTGTCCCATTTTCCCTGTTAAGGAGTCTTTCCATTAAACCCTCTGTGCAGAAGCCCATCTGTGTGACTGTACATAGAGCCCACATTAGGCACTTCCACTGATTCAAGCACAGTAACTTTAGGTAAGTCATGCCACAGTGTTGGAATACAGTTTCCACAATGCAGCAGTTTTGTTTCAATAATCATTCCCAATCCGTCACAAAAGGGCACAGCATTGTGGAAACTTTTATCCGTTACTGGAGTATTACTTATTTATTGTAGCTGTGGCTCCAGGCACTTTGAGTGAAAGTTGCTACTGACTGCTACTGAGATCTCCCCACAGCAGGAGACTCCAGAGCTGCTTTCCTGCCACTCCAAGTATCTGCTAACACTAGGAACTGAGCAAGGAATCCCTGCTCCTTTTCAAATATCAGTCTGACAAAGTGGGACAGCGAGCACGAGGCCGTGTGCTCCCTCACCCCAGACATCTTGTCAGTGTACTCTCAGTGCTCTTTGCAAAACAGCAAGAGGAATCTCAAATTGCAGCCACTCAAATGTAGCCACTTGTGCAGACACTTCTATTACCATAAAATTTATTGTGGTCTGTGTCACATGTTAAGAAAATGTAGACTGTCGCAAATGCAGTAGAGGGTGGTGAGGCAATAAAATTTTTCACATTTTATAATAGGTATACATTTAAAGAAGGAAGAAAAAATAATGTTTTCCATTAAAAATAGGAGCAGAAACCGTTTGTGGCATAGAATACAATAGGAAACATATTTGCACAACTTCTGGTTATGGTGCAGTTGACTGTGAAGTCCTTCAGTAGGCTGTAAGGGGCATCAAGTTAATTAATGGGAGCTGTTACTTAAATTATGTTAGCAATAAGTGAAAAACCCACAGAGTAAATCATGAGTAAATAAGTGATGCCTTGGAACAGAAGCATCCTAACATTTCTTTAATGCTGGCCATGGATGATTTTGGAAGTCAGAAATTGCATATGTTAACATGCATACAGTAGATTCATATCTAAAGAAGAGCACTTCTTCTTTATCATATCTAAAGGAAGCCCCTGAGCCTGTTCAAGTGATAACTAAAGGACATATGAACATCAGACATCTGTACAAAACTGTCAGCGCAGGGGGTGATGGAATGTATCACCAGAGTACACAGAGTGTAAGTGCAACATGAGAAACTCCTTCCCCTTCTCCTGCTTTGTCCTACCAAGACCAGAAGCTGTCTCCAACTTCACTGCTCTTAGAAAGAGATTTTTTGAGTCTGGCAAAGCTCAGCCTATCCCTCTGTGATGCCAGGCAGGGAGAAGAAATGTACTGAATACTGAACTCTGGAAATATCCTTAGGTGCATGCATGCATTTACCTACATAGTGTATACAAATATGAAGCTATTTACACACCCATACTTGGCCCAGATCCACAGACAGTGCAAAATTACACCACGCCTGGCTGCAAGTTATTTTTAGCTCCTCCTCAATGTAAATGTCTAGTTCATAATTAAGTTTCAAAATAATGAATGATGTGTTTTGTGTTTCAGTGGGTATAAACGTTTGCATTGCATAGTGAATGATTTAAGCATGAAAGGTCTTGCATTCCTAAATCTGTTACAGAATGTGGGTGGGAGGTGGATCTTTGCTCATACCAGGAAACAAAGACTGAATGAACATTTGTCATGATGTTTCATCAAGACAGTGTTAACGTTAGTTGAAAATACGTTGTGGTGAGACTGTCAGCTTGCTTGCTGTAAAAATTTCTGAAAACAGGGGCATTGGGTTTTAGTATTTGTAGGGGGTGTTAGCTGTGTTGATACTGTAGCCACCCAAACGTGAACCTTGTGCAGTAGTCAGATAATTGAGCCAGAAATGGAGATAGAATGCTATTAAAAAGGCAAAACAAAACAAAACAAAAAATCCCCCCAAAATTCCCAAACTAAAAAGCAACAAAAAACCCCTAAACCAAACTAAAACCCCCACACCTGAAAAACCCAGCAAGGCTTTCTTCGGCTTTGACATAAGGGCTGTCAGGAATTATGTCTTCCCTTGTTCTTTCCTTAATCATCTCTGGCTGACTTCTGCATTAGGCTGACTTTTGGTCTGGCTGGATATCTCTGTTCTTCTGTTCCCATCACCAAGATCAGCCTGGAGATTTTGCCTTCAGTGTCAAGATTCATGCTCAGTCCTGCACCCAGGGACAAGGTGATCCCCATGTACATCTGCTAAAGAACAGCTGAAGGATCAAAGGAAGAAAGAGAAAGAAAGGAAGAAAGAAAAAGAAGGAAGAAAAAAAGAAGGAAAGAAAGGGTTGTTTTCTTCAGCAGTGTCCCTATGTCTTAAACTGGAATTGGAATGGAACGTTATCCTTACATGCATTAAAAAAAACACTACGAAACAAAACCCACAACAACAACAAAAACCCCAAAGAGAGCTATTTCTAATAAAAGCATTACTCATACTAGTATCACAGCCCTGACCTTACATTTATTGGCATGAATGTGAACTTATAAAGCTGTGTGGATGTTTGCCATATGCAAATCCAACCATCCATAAATCAGTATAGAGACTGGAGACTGCACAGCTGAAGTGACTGTAATGGTAAATGAAACCTTTCACCACCAGGTCAAATGCAGTTCAGCCTATGTGGTAGATGGAAAAGCACTATCATACAGGAATTGAGCTGTGCCGTGTGTGAAACAAGTGACTGACCAGTTCACACTCTTCACCGCCACAACCAGCTCCCCAGGCTGGAGCTGGCGGATAAGTTGTAGCTGCAATGGTTGCACCGAAGCAACCTGGCAGAGAAGTTGCCTTATGGGACTGTCTGGTAGTGTATTACATGGATTAGGCAGGCGTTTTTCATCAGAATGAATTGTCAATGAAAAAGGAAGTTTCCATTTAATCCACATTTTCCACCAGTTCTATCCAAATGAAAACATTACTTTGGACTGTGGTACTGATCTAAGGCACATAATATTATATTCAGCTGACATTAACCTCTGTGTGTTCAGGGTAGCAGCAGGGTTTACAAGAGCTTCGTGTGGTTTTCCTGCTTTTTTGCCCATTCTTGCCTGCACAGGACAGTTAACTCCCACTAAAATCTTTGAGAATGCTCAGAAATCAGCATAAGGCTTACGTGATAGCAGGACAGCGAAAACACACAGCTCAGTCTCAAATCCTGGCCAACAGGTCCAAATTAGGGACTAGGCAGATTTATCATTTGTATAAGGTGCAGTTCAGTGTCAGAGGGTGCCATGTGAGACAAGACACACTCAGAAGCATTTCAAGGCTTCTTGATTTTAGGATATGCCTTCGCCATTGCTGAACTCTGGAGTGTATTTTTCCTTTACAACCTAAGAAAATTGGACACCCTGACGAGAAAAAACATAGATAAAATGATAAAAAGCAAAAGTTATACATTCCTGGATTTATTTTTTTTTCTAAGTTGTCACTGTGAAAAGTTCAGCATTTTGACTGTTTGACTTAATTTGAAAACAGATGTTGGAATATTGTAATTTCCCTTGAGACAGAAAAAAATTCCTTACTTTTCTCAGCTTTCCTTATTCCTGCTATGAAACTGTGTTGTCACAGAAAAACAGTGCTTCATAAAGCTCATGTGTGAGTTGTGAAGCTCCAAACCTTGACACATTCAGCAAAGTGTTACTGTCAAAACCTAGTTCTCAACATTTATTGCAGCTAAAACAGCATTAAAAATTTATGTCTGATTCTTTAATATAATAATTATTTTAAAAATATGTATTGTTATTGGTTATAGCTTGCTTGGCAGAACATTTTCTCTACTTTTAACGAATAAATCTTTTAAGGCGTTGATAAGTTGAGATACATGTTCACCTTCATGTTTCGAGGATGTTAATAATGTCAGGAAGATTGGTCTTGTGGTTGAAACTATGAGTGGGTAGATGTTCTTCAATTCCAGGATCTTACACAAACATTTTAAGTAATGTCAGACGATATCCCTATGCCTCAGCTTCCAATCTATACAAGCTTTTTGTACATTGTTTTAGTTTCTGTGACACTGATGTTTTTTGGAGGCAAGGACTATGTTTCTGCACAATGAGATGCTATCTGGACTTTTCAGAACAAGTAGTACAACTGATAAATAAGAGAAGTATTTAGTTCAAGGCTCAAACAAACATCTGAGCACTAAGAAAATTCCTTCCTCTTGCTTTCTTGTATTAAGAAATAAAAAAAAAAAGTCTTTGAAAATTTCTTAATAGTATAATCAGTTTAATTTCACAAATCCAAGAAATTTAGTGACTTCAGTTGCCTGATACCTTTCTCACTGCACTTCTTTTGTCACTGAGAAGTGAATGTCTTTAGTAACCTGTTCCTTCTATGGGGAGGAAAAAAATGTATTTTTAGTTAGAAAGGCTACTTTGATAATTTCCTTTTGCCTTAAAGATTCTTTAAGTGATAATGCCACTAAATACAAAATTCAAAAGCTGACAATTTTTCTTATAAAATTTTTTCCTTACATGTCTTTTTCATATTATGCAGTTCTCTGGATATAAAGGCTGCAAAATTATTCAAGTTTGTTACACATATACATGCATTCCAAAATGAAGAGAGATGTTTGTCTCACATTGCTGGTGAGGAGAAGCAGTTCCCATTTTCATTCTGATTAGTGCTGAAACACTTTATTTGTGCATTCTCTTGCCTTTTTTTTTTTTTTTTTAAATTTTATTTTTAATCTGTGGTTTCAGTTGTAGTTTGTCATATCACCCGGCTGGAACACTATAGATTATCAGGGGACTTCAGGTGTCACACAAGAAGAATGACTGTTTTCCAAAACAAGCTGTGCAGTCCTCTAGGCTCTGGCATAGATGAATATGTGAGTGTTACTAGGCATAGAAAACAGTTCTGAAAAGGTAATCCCATGTTGAGTTTGAATGTTAAGGAAACCATCTACTCATTCTGAGGGGTTTAACCTTTCTTCAGGAGGTAAGTCTGGAACAATGGTCGTTATTTACGAAAGGTTTCCTTTATTTTCCATAAGGAATACAAAACCAGAATCCCTCCTTTGCTAGAGTTGCTCCTTCCTTGCTGTAAGTACACATTGCCATTGTTGATTCATTCAAATACAGATTATTACAGTAATAATAAGTGACAAGTTATGTGTTATTTTGAAATAACACACATTATGGTTCACATCATGTCTTTAGAGACCCGAGCAATGTGTTGTTTCACATTGACAAATGCTACAAAGTGTTTGCACTTATGAATAAAATATTCTCCACACAATTTGACTTTTAAGTGTGCATTGTGCAAGAGCGTTAGGATGTGGCCTCATCACAGGCATCCTAAACCTGTCACCTCAAGCCTGGATTACTGCTCTCCCTTCTGTGACACTTGTTCCAAGCTTTGGAAAAGTTTCAGTGGACTTTGATCAGTCCTTTAAACCGGTTGTGCCTCTGCCTTGGTCTGTATGAGGTTCTGGATGGGATTCAAGTCCTCAGTATTGTTCTGTGATGAAGGTGCAATCTGAAACCTATTAAATTCAGTGAGAGTTTTCCTGTTGATTTTGATGCCTTACAAAGCAGGCCAGAGTCTTTGGTTATAGCTGATATTCCAACACTCCTTCTCTTCCTGAGCTCAACACCAAGGGCTTGCCTTACCTGCAGGGACAGGCCAAGGTGTGACACTATTTGCTTGCCTGGGATTTCTGACAAAATCTTTTAGGTGATACATCAACAGCTATGCAAGCTGGAAATTGCTTTAACATACAGGAATGATGCAAGTGCCAATTTTTGCACATTCACTTGCCAGCTAAGTGCAGCCCTTGGTTTGGTCCCCTGAAACTGAGCTATTACGTGTGTGACAGCTGAAAATTAAGAATGGTGACATAAAGCAGTGTAGGACCTGGTGTTACACAAACAGCCTCAGGCCTGGAGTGAACTGTGTTGTGTCACTGTGTCCTTTGTTAGGCTGCTGGGGTTGCCGCCAGTCTGCTGGGGCAGATCAACGTGCCGGTGTAGCCTTTTCCATTGGACTGCTAGTAAATTTGTTCTCACACAAGAAATATCCAGGACTGGATTTTGTAGCAAAATCCAGAAAAAAATGTGAATCAAATCATCAGCACATCTTTTCCAGTTCCAGTGCAATTTACCTCCTACATAACGTTTCGAATATAGAAAGTATTTCAAGAGGAAAATCTCACATGGATTAATGTTTATTGGTTGCCAAGGCAATAGTTTGGAGACCTCTCTAGCACAAAACAGATAATATTATAAGCATAAGTAGATTAGTATGAGGAGAAAATTTATTGACTTTAGGGAAGACAATGCTCTGAGTGTCTGTTATACCTTTTAGAGATTATATTAATTTTTCTTTGGTCAGTTTTCCATTCATTGACATACTTCTGTGCTGTTACTTGTATGTCAGGAGAAATTAAATCTCTCCATGAAGGCTGGATGCCACAGTTCAATGCAAAACTGTTTCTGTGTTGAAAACTTGACAGTCCATTTAACAAGTCAGTCCTAAGGTGGGCTGGGAACTGAGACACTGTCAAATGAATGGTCCTGCCAAGGTCATACTGTGACTCCTTGGGATGCATGGGGAAAGGACACAAACACATCAGTCCTGAGTTATTCCAGTCTTGAATAGACAAAAGGCAAAAATGCTAAACTGAATTCAACCAAAACTACTAAAAAAAAATAAAATCAATCTATTTTAATTTTGAGGAGTAAAAATAAGAAATTTAGCAGATGCTACAGAAATTGAAAGCTGAGAAAAAGCAGTTGGGATATAAAGATGGAAAATAAACACTGAGAACTTCTGTATTAATTTTTTTTTTACCAAACCCTGCCTTTAAATTCTCTTTTGTAATCATAAAGGAGTATCAGTATATTGAGCTTTTCCAAACCAAACATGACTGGGGATCTAAGCAAAAGAAGGCATCAAAACAACATTGAATCATTTCAAACCTAGCAACAGCTTACAGGGGCATTTCAGATGGGAACTAAATCCTGCATGGTTCTGTTCCAGAATACATCTGTACCAACTCTTCTTCCCTTTTTTTATAGTCTCCCTACCACCATCATGATTCAATCCATGTTATAGAAGAAGGTGTAAAGTAACCATGTTCCTTTACAGCTGAACATCCCTGACTCCTTGCCAATTACTGCTCGTTTTTTTGCCATCTTACCTCTGCAGCTCTCTGCACAATTCTTCTAAGCAAAGCCAGGACAAAGTGATAATGAATTTTTAGATTCTTTGATAGACTGATTTCAAATTATATTCAGTTTTATCTATACTCTTTGATATTTCTAAAGCAGCTCTGAACCTCCGTTTTTCAAAGGTAGCTTGTCAGCAGAAGTGTTGGATGTTTAACACCTTTGAAAGTACTGTCTTTTAACCATATCAAAATAATATTGTTCATTCATCCTTTAAAAGTTGTGTTCTTCTCATCTCTTCCCCACACTATACATTTTTTAAATCATGTCCGTAGTTCATAGATCACTTTTAATCAGATGTCACAGTAGTCTCTGTACTTTCTAGTGTATATATACATGTGTATATTCTGATATATATGTTTTAAGGTAAGATTAAAGTGTTGCAAGTACATTATATTGCAATGTCTCCTGGATACTAGAGAGAGATAGAAGCAAAAAAAGAATCTTGAGCCTTTTGCCAGAAATCCAAGCCAAACTTTTCAGACTGGGAAACATATGACCTAAACTTTTTTCTTCTATAGCAGTTTCTTTTACTCACTGTAGTGGTCTTCACTGACCTGAAGAAGTAGGCCATAACAGTTTTCTGGTATTTTTCACTCCACTGGATCAGAGGGCTGCTAATCTCGCTTGCCATGAGATTCTGTTTGCATCTCTAGTAAGAATTTTCTGTCTTGTCATCTCAATTATTTATCTGAGAGACTTTCAGGTGATAACGTCTCACTGCCTTCATCAGAGAGATCTGGCAAGGTGCTAATGTTGTCTGAGATTTCCCTAGGATGATGCACAAACAATACCCCCACAGAGTCTAACACATTTTGATATGCAATTGTCGGAGAACTCAGGTATGGGATGCTTTCTAACGCAAGAACTGAAGATTTTACAAAGTTTATTCAGTACAGAGGTTTCTCAATAGTTCACGACTGTGGTCTCCTACTCCTCAACTGTAATTATGTTGCACCAGCAGTTGTTTGTTTTCTCCTGCTGCTGCTGCCCCCAAATAAATTTGGCACATTTTTCCTTAGAATGTGGGGACTGTTCCTATTCCCATTATAGGTTTGGATTAAGGTTGTATTTAGTCAGTCAGGAGGCAGGGGTCCAGTGGCATGTACTGAAGTTCAAATGTTTTCACTGCATAACCCAGATGTCCCTTCTGTAATCATGCTACCTTTGTTAGACGAGCTTCCCAGCGTGGATGTCTGTTATGGATTTGTGACTATTTGCTTTTTTACTGGACAAATGAGATGAGTATGAAGGTCACAGGGATTCCAGCTAGGGCTACCAGAAGAAACCTGCACATTACAGTGGTCTGGGAAAGCAGTTTGATTCAGGATCCACTCAAGCCACAGTCAAGATCCTGAGTATTCAGTGAACATCATATTTTCTTGCATGAATGGTAGAAAATTTTCCAAGATGTTAGTCTGTCATGCTTGGTAGGAAATGTGTGTAGGTATCTGACAACATTCTCTGTGATCGCAAAACTCCCAAGAAATGTGTGGCATTATGCCAGCTGCATTTGGTGCATCTACAGAATGTACCAAAAGAGAAACCAGGAGATTACTAAGATGGCTCATGCAGTTATCAGGATGTTTTTAACATACAAAATACTCAAGAATAAGGAACTCCCTCTACAGTAGGGCTCTGCTATAGAGAAAACATTTTCAGTGAACAGGCATACTAGGCCCAGAGTTTTGGAAATTATTCCAGTCATCCTGAATCTGTTGATGGTGTCGGATGAAGTAAGTGTTGACTGATGGTCAGGGCTAGCAGTACATATTGACTTAAAATGATCACCCATCCCTGTGGGGCATGAGGAAATGCAGCAAGAAGCAAAATAGGAAAACGGTGATCCGTAATAAGAGATACAGGCCTAAAATATTCCTATGGGTGTGAATGTAGTTTCTCTAAATAGGTCTTGAAATAATAGTTTATAAAAGTAGAAATGGGTAGTGTAAACCTTAAGAATATGGTCCTTTTCTGTAAAAATTCATAATGCGAATCCAAATACTGGATTGTCCATATCTCTATCAAAAGCAAGTACACAATGAGTGTATGGGCTTGACAATGTGATTTTTTCCATAGAGGTTAAAGCAACAGTCTCTCAGAAGTAGGATGCAAAGGTTCAGACCAGTTTTCAGTAAGAGGAGGTGAGTCCCAAATCATGATTTGTACCTTCAGAACAAAATTAAACTTCATGTTCAACTGTTAAATGGAGGCAGTGCTACCAAATCATCACTGAACCATGTCTGGAGGATGAAGGGTGAAAAGTATTGATATTTTTAATAATAAATGATAATGATAGACATTACAGAGGGTTTGTCTTCACTGACTTAACTAAAATTCTCTTGAGGCAATTGCACTGATGATATTGGACTCTGTTTACCACATAGTGCTGCAGTTTGGGGAACACTAAGTTACAGAAAGCTGAGAACACAGTGAAGCAAAACAATTTTCAATATCTGAAAAGTAAACGTCTCAACCACAATTGATAAAGTGCCTGTGACCCAAATGCTGATCATATCACAGTAAAAAATGGAAACATTATTACTGAAGAGTTACACTGTGAATTCTTGTAAAGTTATATATCTCTTTACCAGGACAAAGCTTGGCATTGTAATTTTACTTCTGAAAATGGGGTACCTTGCACAGCAGTTCTTGGATACTCATTCACATGAACACATCTTACACTTTTTCTTAAATGCAGTGATTTTTAAGAGTAGGAGTTTATAGTCCCCCAAAGTCTAAGGTTATAAACAAAGGAAGATCTTGAGACAAAAGAGAACATTTTTTATTAAAACTGGAAGAATTAGAAAATGTGGTTAAGGCTTTGGCAGTACACACACAGACCTGCAGATCTACAATGAGAAGTAAGGACACTTAAAAAGTATAAAGTTTTTGTTTGATTGAATTTACAATACTACATTTTAGACCATTACTAGAACCTCTGGCTTGTGGTTGAAGACAGTGAAAATGGCACCTTTGCATCTCTTTTATGTTGTCTTGGATTTCTGTTTTGAATTCATGTTGGGGTCTGTATTGAAAATAAAAACTCTAAAAAAATAGAACATAAACCAAAAAAATCAGATATGAACTTCAACAATATGAACCTCTTATACTGAGTGTAAAAGCCTGTTTAAAGGGATTTCTGTTCATCATGCTTTATAATTCAGTGTGATATTGTATTCCATCACCAGCAGCTTAATTTATTTCTTTCACCATCTGCTCTTTTTTTTTTTTATTCTTCCATGCCAAAAATTCAATAGCAGTCAATGAGGAAAGCAAGACTATTCTGTATTTCAACTAAACTGGTTTTATGCTGTTGTTATTCAGAATATATTGGCCTATTTCTTACACTGGTTTTGTTTAGCTAACCAACCCTTTTGTTTTCTAAACCTGCAAAATGTGAAACAGTAAATACTGTGTGAGCTATTACTGCCAGCACTTTTGTAGCTGTTACTTTATGAGACAAATATCAGGCCAGTTGGTTTTTAATTATAGGCAATAGCTGAAGCCTGATAAGTGTGACTGTCCTTGCCACAGCTCTGCCCAGCTCATCCCTCGTGCAGAGCAGGCTGAGCCACTTGCACAAACACAGAGCAGTAGTCAAAGCAGTCTCCATGCCAAGCCTTACTAATCTATCAATATCTCAAAATGTCCTTGTGTGTTCCCTGAACCGCCAAAATAATTATGTGAGTTTTGTGAGCTCCTAGAACTGCAACTGTGCTCTCATTAACACCTTCTGTTCCTGTGGAGACAGAGATATGTAAGAGTCTTCAGAGTAGCGAGTTTCAGATGAGAGCACTTTGCTCAGTACAGGACCAAATGAAAACTAAAATCAGTAACACTGAAACTTTCTTGGAGGTTTGAAATAGAGTAGTGGTAAGGACCACATGTGCTTGTTCATCAAGGCGATGTCCATCCGTCTGTCATAGGCTTTCATAGAGGTTTTCATGCCATATATTGGAAAATATGATGGAAAATGAGAGAGTTCAGAAATTTTGCATTGGGGATTCCAAACTGTGGTCCCTGTTCTGGTCTGAACTGGAATATGTTGGATGTAGGTCATTCATCCATTGAAGTTCTATGCCCCACAAAGCATTATAGAATTTAGGGTGGGTTGGACATTAAAGACTAGATATTCTATAATCTTAATCTTGTTGCTTCTTCTACATAACATGATGTCATTAAATTTCACATCATGCTGTCATTTAAGTTGGTACTTTCATCTCAGTAGTTCTGAATGACATGTAAATGATGGAGTATATGATCAGCCAAAAAATGCCATGGCAAAACTCTCATAGTTCTTCCCAGATAAGACTCATCCTCTTTTTTATAAGTAATAAAAGACAATAAAATACATTTTCAAGGGAAGATAGTGCTAGCTGCACAGAATTCCTTTCTACAGGAACTTAAAATTTAATACAATTCTTTCTTCTACTAAATACTATTACTATAATGCCAGGAATTATGTTGGATTTCGGGTTCATATCCCAACTGTATAATTCAGGACATGCTTCAGACCTGTTTATTCAAATAATTTTATTCAGACTATGGCTAAAATAAACAGAGAAGCAATTTAAAGTAACTTGACGCAGGTTATTCTGAAAGTCTAGGAGACATAATGATTAATATTTCCAGGAAGGCTGATGATTAGACAAAATAATGATATAGAGAAGAGCTTTGAGAAACAAAAAAAAACCCAAAAAACCAAAACAAAACCAAAGGAAAAAAAAAGATGGAAAAGTACTCTTGCTGAAAATTATTGGTAACCTAAACCACCTGAAAAAATAGTGTTTGCAATAGAAGCCCTTAAAGTTGCCCTGAAAGTTAAAACAGAAGTGAAAATAATACAATTATTAAATTAAGGGTAATTGGGAGATAAAATAATGTGATTGATAAGTGCCTGTTGTTTTTCCTCTCTTATTTCAAACAGAGCACAATATTCATTTAGGATTCATCAAACAGATGTGATGAAAGACAAGGAACTAGTAGGAAAAATATATCATAGCTTTACACAGTCATCATTATAACATGTAGCTCTTTGTCAGCTACCAATTTATCAGCACTGAGAGTGCTTGCCTGCTGCACCTAACAACATCCTCATGCCAACAGTGCTGTTTTCTCTTGAAGTCTCATTTATCTTCCTACACAGGTCATTAGAGTTTGAACCTGCTTGCTTGAAGTTGTGTCTGTGGTTGCCACTTTCTCTCTATCCACCCCCACAGTGTTCTTGTGCCCCTGAAATATCTTTATTTCAACAACAGCAGCAGCAGCAAAAGTACTGGAGTTTTCACTGACAGAAAACTGAGGAAAGATATTTAGTTTTACCTCAGTTTCTTAATTCTAACTAGATGCAATGGTTTTCTCTACAAGATCTCACTTTTAGTGGGACTTGATAAGTCTTGGAGTTTCTACTCAGCTGCGTAACACTTACGCTGCCATTATCTTGGGTATTTTTGCTTGTTTTACTACCCCACTGATTCTGTTTTAGTTGCCTATGTGTCCTGACAGAAGACCCTAATTCATCATTGTGCTTGTTCCTTCCTACTTGAGGAAAGAAGTTTGCCACGTAGACTGCTGTAGAAGTGGTGGGATATATATTTAAAAAAAACAAAAAGAAAACAAAGCTTGAATGCCTGCCTGTGTGAAAACTGCATTAGCTGTTAAAAAGAGAATATAAATAACGAGTTGCTTTACCCTTACAGATGATGACAGTGGGCAGGTGTGTCAGTTGTTATAGAATCAGAGTAGTTCAGATTGGAAGGGGCTTCTGAAAGTCACCTTTAACATCTAGCCCTTGCCCCAAGCAGGACTGGCTAAGTCAGGTTGTTCAGGGCTCTGTCCTGGCAACCTTTGAGTATCTTCGAGTTGGAAATTCTGCAGCCTTTCTAGACCTTTGTGCCAGTGATTGACCATCTTCATGCTGAAGAAGTTTGACCCGATTTCTAACCAAAATTTGCTGTGTTGCCTCTTGTTACTGGGCACCTCAGGGAGACTCTGTGTCAGTCTTTCCTGTAGCCTCCCATTCATCAGTTCAAGTCAGCAATAAGATGTTGCCATAGTAGACAACCAGTGTGTGTATTTAGGGATCAGTACTGCAATATACTCTAGCAGAAAATAATTGTAAAGATTACAGGAGATCAGCTAGCACAGAAAGTGCCAGCCCAGTTTCTGACTGGGAAAGAATAATTATACATGTTCTGTGCTGATACACTGACTCCTGGATGACACACGAACTAAATTCCTTGACTTAAAAGCAGACAGCATTTAATTTTAATATAATTCTATATTATTATTATTATTTTTAATAAAAATGTAACAGTATTCCTGTAAAACTTGAGGTATTTGAACATTTTCCTAGTCCTCCATTGTTTTGATACCACACAGTGTGTATTTTGATTCCATGCTTTTTTCCCTGGTGTTGTGCTACCAGAATTGTTTGGCACATGACTGTTCCAAACGACTGGCTACCTACATTCCATCTCTGGATCACATATACTGTATATATGAGATCTGATTATTCTGGCACTGCTGGGACTGCATCTTGCTTCTGGGTAACATCACCTCTTCCTGAACACAAATTGGATGGAGTGAAACCAACAGTCCCTCAGTTCCTTCACGATGTCATAGCTCATTTTGACTTCTCTGTGTACAATGTAACTTTTGATACCAATACCTGAATAGCAGGGTGGACAGTAATGTTATTGCAGTTAGTGTGTCTGGTATGGAGGAGCTTAATTCTTACAGTTTTCTCTTTTATTGCACTGTTTAGTTAGGTAAAACAAAAATAAATCTTATTAATAGTAGAGACAGGTTTGTTTCTCATTCCGGCTCAGAGTTGTGGAGATGCTGAAGGAAGACAGCTGGTGTAGACATACACTCCAGTAAGTCAAGAAATTGAGGAAGAACATCTGTAGGATATGAGAATATTTGATTTCAACAAGGCAGACATAGCAGTGTCATCTACTCTTCTTAGCCAAATGACTTAATAATTTGAGAACATTACTATATGTTATGCCCTTTGGAACAGTATGTAGGAGTAATTCAGTGGAATCTGAACAGGCAAACTGAGTGCTCTGCTCTCCTCTACATGAATGTTTTTTAATTACAGGTTACTGGAATAGGCAAAAATGCACAGCAAAATCTAGCTTCTGTGGCACGTCTTTAAATGTGGTAAAGAGGAGCTCAGGTGTGCCTTATTAGAGCTCTAAAAATACTACATACTCAAAGCATTCCAAGATTTTTTGGCTTTATGAGACCACAGTTGGCACACATGACACGGAGTCAGGCTTTATTTCCTCCTGCCTTCATTTGATATCCTTTGTTCAGGAACCCAGCTAAGAATGCTCGTCTTTCCTGGAACCATGGTACAATATTTTTTTGCTGAAAGGGCTTTTACTTGGTAGCAGTTTACTTTTTTATACCATGTATTCATTGAAATTTCCTCTTGAGTAGGTAAAACGATCACTTGAAGAGCAATGAAGATTCCTCGTTTCTGTTGTGTTCCAGATGATGATGTTAGGCCATGCCCTATTGTGTTTTCCTACAAAAAGTCACAGGTTTTGATTTTTATCACATCATCGATCCCATTTTTTGCCACATCTGTGGAACTTTCTTCCCCATGGGGAAATCAAACAGCAACATTTTATTTATTTTTTAAATTACTTTAAAAGAACAAGACTTCTTGAGAGCATCTCCAGATTGTTGATATAAATCAAGTTGGTTCAATACTGAAGTACAGCTTGATTATGTCTTTTCAAGATGAAACTGGAGCTGTGAGGGCTCAGATTTTGAGAAGCAGCTGTCTCAGAAGGGGACCTATATGAGAATCAGTCGTTTTTGCCTAGCGCTGTACCTTTATCAGATCCTGCAGGCCTTTAAAAAGTTTCTTAGCAGCCAGTTTTCCATTGTGAGGTCACTGTTTGCTCATCACCAGAACTACAATCCATGGAAAATGACAGAAACACTTACTAACCTTGAATAAATCTGTTCCCTCAAAACACATCCCTCTAACTGTTGCTATGAGCCCTGCTTCCACTGCTGCAGAATCTATCTGGAGTCTGAACTGTCAAAGGAATTTAAGACTGGTTGAGCCTGCTCTTCCCTGTATACCTCTGTGTGTGGGAGTCAGGAGAGGGTGAGATCATTCAGTGCACAGCAGAGCCCCAACAAAGACTCCTGACTTACAGGGTCTGAACTCACATTTGTGGGTCTAACACACGCACCAGAGTGAAACTGCCTGAAACAGTCTCTTCTCAGCTGTTCCTTTGCTGAGTGTTTCTTTTTTTGGTATCTCTAAGGTAACTGGAATCTTTGTGCTTCTTATCTTTTAGCACATCAAATATATCAGATAATAGTTAAGTCAGAACAATAAGAGATGAGATGCTGTGTCAGCATGTGGGCTGCAAATAGAACAAAAGAGTTTTCTTAAATTCAGTATGTTCTGAAAATACAAAGTGGCAATGTTCAGCCATGCAGTAACAGGCCATAAAAGGAAAAGGAGTTACTCTTAACACTGCAGTTCTTTTGTCTTTCTATATCAACATTCCTTTGTTTTTTAAATAGCCACAACAAATTACACTCTGAACTCTGTAAGTACCTTTACTGTTTCTTCCAGGCCATTCTTCTGCAAAATAGACTGTGAAACCATGTTTGTTAAATCTCTCTGTGCTCTTTATGGCTGTGGTGCACATGCTGTCCAGCAGCTGGAGTGAGATTTGGGGAATGCTGAAGTCAAAAGGACACAAATTTGTTTAGTGTGTTGAGATTGTTACTTAGTCACCGTTAAGGTGATGTTTACCTAAAGGTGTGCTGCCTTTATTTGATATTTACCAATTGTCTCAGGAAAATTTTTAAGCAGGAACTTTAATGTGGTAATGTAATACCAATTACAAACAGCAGTAATGCCAATATGTGTTGTGTTCTTTCCACCTGAAGACTGCGTTTAGATGAAAGAAATGAAGAACTATTTTGTAGAAAATATCAGTCCGGAGGAACTATTGTCTGTTCATGTTTGCACGATTTATAAATGTTGCTATTTAAAAAGAGATTGTGTTGAGAGCATATGAGGGGACAACAAATGAAAACATGATTAGTAGATTAACATCCACACAGCTATATTGCCATATACTTCTGCTGTTTGAGAATCTGGCTAAAATTGCTTCTGAATTCTGTATCTGACATAGCTAATGTGCAGACACTACAATACATTTTACATTCCAGTCCTCTGTCTTTTAAGAAAAGCTATGCCTCCTCATTTGCTCAGTAATGCAGGAGCAGTAGTATTTATGCCCCACTGTATCCCCCAGCTGCTCTACAAGGACCATATCTCCTGTTGACCATTTGCTTGTTTTCTGCTCTTGCTTACAAAAAGGACATTCTTACCCTCAGGAACATCTCAGGAAAAATCAGCTTTAAGAGAGATTAATAAGTTTTGGAGGATTTTTTTTTGTTTGTTTTAATAACAGGAGGAACTTACCAGTAATGTCCTGTTATTTTTCTTTTTGCTACCTCCTAATTTATCACAGCTAAATTCATAGGGAAAAAAATATGATTGGAAGGTTCTACTTCAACCTCCTGTTCAGAGCAAGACTATTTTTGGAATTAGATTGGGGGTTTTGTGTCTCATTCTGTCAAATTTTGATGGTACCCATGGGTGAAGACTCTAACCTCTCTGGTTATTGTTCCAGTTAAGAGTTTTGTCTTTATATCCCATTCAGTATTTCCCTGACTCAACTTGTGCATGTTATCTCTTGTTCTTTCACTGTGCCCAACAGGTAATCAAAGACAACACTTAGATCACCCCTTAGCCATCTCTTTTCTTCCACAGACATTACTCACTTAGGCTCAGTAAGTTCCAGTCTTGTGGTGCTGTGCCAACCTGAAATGGCACATGGTTTTTGCGGTTCACCATCGTTCAGGTCAACACAGCTTCAGGATTTTTTGCTTCATGTTGTGGAAATATCCCACAATTAGGATAGTCCAAAGAAGGTTTAAAATATATATTTCCACTTTGAAACACTTCTGCACTGCCCAAATAAATTACTGACAATGAGATTTGGGTCCTATTGTTTATTAGATTGTGGTTAGATCTTTGCATGAAGGGTAATGCACAGTGTAATTAGTATCATTTACTGTGAAAAAATCAAGTGTATACTAAACTGGTGTCTTATAGCACCTTGATGATAAATTACGCTTGCTTTCTCTCACATTTATATATATTTCTCTCATATTTATACTCAATGGCTAGTGGTAGTGCAGATAAACATTTCAATGAATCAGACTCTGGAGTGGAAGGATTGGACACAATTAGAGTATTAACTTTAGGTAGTAATTGCCAGCATAGTTAAATGTTGGTTTATTTAAATACAGCCACCAAATTATAATGGGCTCTAATGCATGGGAATGAATCGTAGTCTTGTTATGTTCAGTGAATACTTAGCTATATCCTTTATGTAAACATCCTACTCACAGTAATCCAGTAAGGACATAAGGTAGAGTCTGTTTATTTTAAGAGGTAAACCACTCAGGATTATACAGGAATTAGGATGTGCATGAGTATATGGAGGTTTCCGATGTGAGGAAACTGCAGGTTGTCCATTTCACTCTGCTTTTACTCGGCAGTAAAACATGGAGTGTGTTACGTAATTACCAGTCTATGTTCCTGACTTGCAGAATCATTTTAGTATGTATAATCTAAATCGGGATTTAAATTCCGTAGAATTCAGTAGAGAGGTGTGTTTGGTAAGTTTTAAGATTAGAAAAAGTCATACAGTTCCTCATAGTAAATGTCTTATTATTTGAACACTAATTAACTGTGTCTGGTGTTTCCTATGATAAATCATTGAGTTTCATTTCTCAAAATGTGTAACACTCTGTAGTGAAAGTTTGCATGGTGAGTGTCTTGCTTCTTTCTATTTGGAATTTTTTGGGCAACACATTCACTTCTGGATGTGAATCTGTGATTTAGAGCCTGGGCTACTAATGAGTCTGAATTCCAAAGAGAAAGCTTCTTTCCTCACACAACTGGGGAATTCAGCAGCCCATTTCATATGCAGAAGTACATGGAACCTTTAATTACACTTCATTTTTTCAGTTATTTCTAAGACACTTCTGCATCTCTTGATGAACAGATTGGGGCTGGGTAAATCAGCAAGGTGAGGTCGGTGTGTAACACCCCTGTTTCATTTATTACAGAATGCAGTCTGTGTGATGAGTGAGGCAGGGATCAAAGGTGATTGATTACTCTACTATTCTCAAAGATCAGGGTTTGATGAGTCAGATCAAATGTCTATTATTTTAGGATACTTTTGTTTTCTTTCTTCTTGTGCCTACTTAAATTAGGAATCATAGCACCTTCTTTTCCATTGAATCATGTTTCTGACACAGATTTTTGCTGTAGTACAGATGAAAAGCAATTTAATAATTCTCTCTTCCAGACCAGCATTTGAAGGCTATGACTACAGTCATTAGGGCAAATATGGAAAAGCTCAAAAAGAAAGATGAATTTGATGTTTTATCCTTTCTGCATATTGAACAAAGTAAGGATAACATACAAAACCATGCATTTTAATCTCTCATGATAATTAATGAATACCTACAGTTAAAATAATGCATTCCAGCTTAATGCTAAGACCTCTTTTGCAGAATTAAATGGTATTTGATTAATTTATGTTCTTAAATATAGGCAGACGATCTCTTTGTGGAGATTCTCAGGGGCACCTTGCGACTTCCGCTGACCTACATAACACTTATTTTAGGCAAACTGCTTCGTGACATAACTAAAACTTGGGCCCAGAGCAGGTATCCATGTTAGGTGTAGTGCATACCATTTATTATTTTAGTATTATTCTGAAATGGAGATCTCAAATAGCATGGGAGACAGTGGGACGTGCATAGAACATGAGTGAATCAACACCAAATCCCACTTCCTAAAACCCACTCTCATCTCAGATGAGTTAGACCAAGGCAAAACAGAAAACTCCCGCTGCTTATTTTCCATACAGAGATCATTGCAAAGCATGTCAGCTTGAGCATTTAATTACAAAATAAGAAATGTATTTGGAGCACTGTGCATTAGAGTGTTACCTAGTGACATCCATCGGGACCCTGTGTTTTAGCTTAAAGTACATACTTTTAAAAAATGTTTCTGAGGTTATAAGGGTAAATGTTTTGGAGGAAGTTCCTGAAAACATAGGTCCTGTAGGAATCATACCCTTAATCCATTGGCTTGATGCAGTTTTCAGCACAATCAGTAAAATCCCATAGCTTTTGCTTGGCTTTGCATTAGACCTCAAGGGTCACAAACTGGTTGAACTAAGCAGTGGAGCAGATGCAAGCTTCCTCAACTTGCAGACCTTTCTACCAGATTCTTGCTCAAACTTGTTAGCATCTGAATCTCAGGAGTGCTTTCTGGAATATACATCTGCAGAAACCAGCAAACGTGTAAATTATTCTCTTAAATCTTAAAGTTTTACTTCTAAAAAGGGCAACAGCAACTTTCCTTTTAAGGAACTCAGTACTGTGTTCACTTATGCCTCGAAGCTTGAAGACCTTCTCTTTTGTGGGGTGTTTATGCACTCCTTGTGCAGCTGTTGTACAATTGTTTAATTAAGCAATATTCCACTTAAACTGCAGTCAGCCACTATGGCCAGGGTATATTTCCTCTGCCCACCGGGGAGAGTTGGCTGTTCTAATTTCATTTGTTCAAATTAATGTGTTAACTCCCTCTGAGGAGGTAAGTAGTGTGTCACAGCTTGAGGCAGGACCTTCCACACAAATCCTTTTAGTTCATAGTAGGATTCAGGCATGCAAATGTTGACATTTTGAAATGGTTTCCCCAGAAGGTCAAATTAGTGTAACTGGCTACAAAAAAGGAAACACATCTACCCTGATGCCTTTCATAATTAGACTAGCTAGAAATAAACCCAAGTGTTTATCATTATACTAGAAGTCATGTCAGCTACTGGAGTTATATTTGTTTATGGAAAAAATAAAACAAAAGACTTTATTTTGAATATTTATTTGACATTACAGGAAACAAATGGTTGAAATAAGTTTTGAAAACTTAGGAAAAAGTAGTGAATTTGTTGTACGCTGACTGGTAATGCTCTGTGGAGGCTCACAATTCACTTTTTTCAAGATTGTGAGATACCCATTCCTGAAGGTTTTCCAACATGTACGTGTCAATAGGAAACCTTTTCGCCATCAGGACAAGGAGTCATTTTCCCAGCTATCTTAGAAGTATGAATGTGGTCTGCAGCAGAATGTCACGATGCTGCTTTGTAATGTCTTTCTTGGGTATTGCTTCATCTTCAAAGATAAACATGTAGGAACTTTATTGTGACATTAATTTATTCCAGATTTAATCAAAATCTTGCTAGATGATAAGGAGTTTTAGAGACATGCTTAGAACATTGCACTTAAAGAATTTAAGTTATATCCACATCTGCTGTAAATTAATTTGGGTTTACTAAAAGCAATAGTTATATCAGTTTCTAGTCAGCTAAAATCTGTCTTTAGAATTTACTTGGAACCACCCAGTGCTGCTTTAATTTGGAAACACTGAATCAGTATCCTGTTCAATTTCAGGTGAATTGTAACTTCAATTTTTCTTATTTTTAATTTTTTTTTTCAAATCTCTGGAGTATACCATTAACCACAGTGTGTTAGTGTATGACCGTCAAGCAAAAATATGAGTTCTCCTCTAAGTTTCAGTGGGGATTTTGTGTGAATGTTCCTCATCTGTCAACAGTGACTCATGGTATCTTGGATCAATGTGGGCATTTGGAAGCCTGTGCAGCAGTTGACATACACATACACTTGGATATTGCACCCAAAGGAACGTTCTTGTGGAGGGAAATTAGTAGAGTAACTAGTGGAGCTGCGGAGAATGAATAATATCATTGGGTCTGGAAGGGTAACTGGAAAGTGCCCTGCCTTTTCCCCCACAACATTCCAATTTTTAATGCACCCTTTACATAAACCAAACTTACACTGAGGCTACACAATGTGTGTAAGAAATTCATTAAACTCACATTGTACAGGCGTGGCAATTTGGTGCTCATGGACAATATTTACTGAAACCAGGTGAAAAATGGCCCTACTTCAAAGCACACAAGGTGCAAAGAAATATAGAGTGCGAAAAAATAAACTGAATTAAAATTTGCAGTACATTTTGCAGAAATTGTTACATTTTGGTAACTCTCATTTTACATACTAAAGATAAGAAGGCAGACCCTGCTTTCCATTTCAGTGTGCCTGGACCATTTCACTAAAACCTTCAGTCTACAGGTCATTCTCTAAAGGCTTCTGTTCTGACAGGGACACAAAGTAAATGATATGAATGTGATCTCTTAGTAAGAAAAGTGCCGTTTTTGTGGCTTGAGCAAAAATGATATAATGATTCCCATTTATATTCCACTGGAGCTTCAGAAATACAAAACTTCCATTATTTTTCTTTCCTGATGCTAACACTGAGGATAATGATGGTATTGTGTTGATGCAAGAAGAGCTATCATTTATTTAGATTGACTGGCCACCTAGGATCAGTGGTGAGGACTAGATCTCCTTTGTGCTAGTTCAAAGAGAGGAAAAGAATAAAAAAACTCCTGGAAACAGATGGATTTTTATCATGGCAGGCATCCACACCAGCTTTTTTCCTCTCCCCTCCCAGGTTAATTTCATTGAACAAAATAATTGCTTGTTTTTGTTACTTTTGGAATGGTATTTTCACTTTTTCAGTTGTAATTTGTGTGCATGTCACCTCCCTCCTCCTGACATCTGCTGCAGGAGGTGATGCGGGAGGAGATGTGGCTGGACATGCTGCAGTTGGGCCATGTCAGCTGAGAGCAGCCACCAGGAACCTGCTACGAGCCAGTTCAGGGGGGACTGCCCCAGTGTGCTTAGAGTCAAAACATCCTCAAGTTGCTTTCAATTGTCTTTGGATCCCCTTCTGAGGCTGCTTTAAGTAGTGGCTGATGTACCAGGTGATTTGTTGTTCAAACAAAGCCAACTCTGTTGACACTGATGTGTCTTTGAGCAAATGAACTTGTGCTCTGAGGTCAAGCACCAAGAAGTTGTATCCAAACCTCACCATGCATTAAGCCCAGCCAGACAGGAGGTGCTACCTGAGTGCTGTTGATAATCCATTCACTTTTCCTCTTCCACCTCTGCTGGAAATTGCTGATGGGTCTTTCTGAAGTTCACTTAAAAGATCAAATATGGACAAGTTATTTCAAAACAAAAGGCATTTAGAAGGAATTAGAGGTTGAAATGCCGTTACAGAAGTTGGATTCAATCAGCATGACATGATGCTGTTTGCAAATACTTCCACTCACCCAGGGTGGCCCCAAAGGCTTTGAAGAGGGGAGATGGAGTGGGGAGGAGGAAGAGTGAAGGAGGCACCATGGGCAGCCACAAAGCAGAGCCAGCCGAGAACAGAGTCGCAGAAGTCATTTTGCTGAATTATATTTTAAGTCTTGCATCTTCCCTTCCCTTGTCAAGACTCAGGTCATGGGTGCACTTTAATCCACACATGATTAGGAGGGAAATATGCTGTCTCCAAACACAGCCAAGGCAAACACAATGCGGGGTTTCCATAACAGGGGTTCTCCTTAGTAGAAGATAAGAGGGTTAGGTCAATCAGAACATGATAGTTCCCCATTATACTCTCTAAGTTTTCTACACTTGAATTTCAAATTTGAATTTCAGGAACCCGGTAAGAAGGAGGCTCTATCTCTAAATTTACTAGCCTCTTAAGGCTTTTTCTTGATTTTATCACTTTGTCCATTGAAACTGTAGCCATTTTACCATTTACAACAGCCCATGTAAAGAATGTCTACAGCTTAACTGTGTTATGTGGGTTAAGACATTTTGTGGGGTGATTTTAAAAACAGTTAGAGCTCTTCACACTAATTTCTTGGTGTTGTCAGAATACAGTTACAAGTCTGCTTCTATGTAGTGAAATTTCAGGTAGAAATCCATTTCTCCCAGCCCTTTCAGAGTATGTCCAGAATCCAAAAAACTACTGTAAAAATTGTATGTAAGGTTTATTTCCCATTTTAAATATAGCAGTTAATTAGAAATTTCTCACTTATGTGTGTAAAAGTTATAAAAATAGTGAAAGTAAATCTAGTTTAGTTTGTGAAACCTGAAAGAAATTTAAAACATTGATTGATAGAGTGGTATTAAGCATGAGAAAATCTACTTTTATTTGAGAAACAGGGGTTTTGCTGATGTTTGATTGATAATTATGTTTATGACATTTAGATGGAAGGGCAAAACTGGAAATTCTTTTTTGATGCACCGAAAACAATAAATGCAACTATGAACGCTTGATAAATAATGTTTACTAACTTACTGTAATGGCTGATAAATATGCTCCACACATTGCAGAACCACAGCAATCAGAATCTTATCCATGGTGTAACTCCATTGATTGTCATTAGGATAAATTAAGAGCAAAATTGGGCATTATTACTTACTCTATTTTGGCATGGAATTCTGTGCAAGGAGGGTCAGTGGTTAGAAGTCCCTGCTTTATTTTGCTGCAATTAAAGTGCACAGCAGAGCTGTGTGTATCTCTGTGTGAGATACACAAACTGTTTAATTGTAGTTGTTGCTTTCAGCCCCTTGCTGAAATTCATCCAAAACCTCCCTTATGGATTAGAAGAAACAGGAGCTATCAGAAGAGAGAAGGATGTAAATCCAAGCATGGATTGGATTTACTCATCCATTCAATTAATGTTAAAAGACAATTCCTCAAAGTGCTGGCTATGTGATCTAAGTGAAGGGTGGATCTACCCTGCAAACACCAAATATTAACAGAAGGAGTGTTGATAGCTATGTCTGAAATTAAAAATACAAGGTCACTGATTTGTACCCATATAAGAAAACCTGGACACAGTCCATCTAAGCCAGCTGCTATATAAATTATAATGGTTATAATGATTTATCTACCAGCAGAACTAACCCAAAGCCCTTTTTGCATCTTACTAATCAGAGGACTTTGAAGAGTTGTTACACAGATAGAGACAAGAGTTTCATACATGATTTTCAAGCATAAGAAGACCTTTTTTTGAAGTAGTTTAAATGCATTTTCCATCACAAATCTGCTGAAAACCCAAGTGTTTTTGCAGTTTTGCACATGCAACTTAATTTCCAGGAAAGCTTCCTAACCCTATTTTTCATATTAAATACTACACCTTAGTAAATGATTAGTGCAGGTTTATATTGTCAATTCAGTAATAAGAATAAAATACATTAGAGAAGGCAGAGAAGGAAGCATAGAATGGCTTGGGTTGGACGAGACCTTCTGGATCACCTAGTTCCAAAATCCCTGCCATGAGCAGGGTCACCTTCCACCAGGTTGCTCNCCTTCCACTAGAACAGGTTGCTCAAAGCCCCACCAAACTGGCCTTGAACAGTTTCAGGGATGGGTCATCCACATCTTTTCTGGGCAACCTGTGTCTTACCACCTTCACAGCAGAAAGTCTCTTGCTAATATCAAATCTAAACCTGCCTGTGGTCAGCTTGTTTAATTTCAGGTCAGATCTACCTCTGCTGGATTTCCCCCATCCCAGGGTTTGTAGCTGTGGG
The DNA here is from genome assembly GCA_013400975.1 of Atrichornis clamosus. Taxonomy (NCBI): domain Eukaryota; kingdom Metazoa; phylum Chordata; class Aves; order Passeriformes; family Menuridae; genus Atrichornis; species Atrichornis clamosus. The sequence goes on along the minus strand of WBMZ01010950.1, from coordinate 348,202 downwards.
GACACTCTCCCTCGCAGCCTTGTAAGCTGGTGAAAGCACTCACACCCTCACTCCCTGACAGCTCATCCTCTGCAGGTCACCCTCAGTCTCACACTGTCTCAAATTTGACATCTAAATCCTTTACAGACCTACCACATTAGTGTCTCCAAGAGTCAACGACAATTTGGTTATCAAATAGCAAAGTCACACTTGAAAGTAAAACCACCAGTCTTAAAAAATTTCCCCAGATAGCCCTATGAAACTTAACACCTCATATTTACTAATTCTTCTAAATTTTTTACTTATTTTTGAAGTGCCTCGGTTTGGTACCTGAAAGCAAGATTTCTTGAAGAGTTAGAAAATACTTTAATACTTTTGCCCTGAAAAAGGCATACACTTGCATGAGGAAGGGTTTTATCATAACTGCAACTCCAGTGCACATATGGACATTGTTGTTACTTTTGACTCGTAATTGTCTGTGGTGTGTGAATCACAACAACACTGCCTGGATTTTTCACTTTCAGGTCCTGTTGTTAGTGGTTTCCCTTTTCAGAAGGGAATTTTCTAAAAATTGTGTTTAAGAAGTTTGTTATGTAATAGTCCCCAAACATCATGATAAGCTTTGACATTATTCAGTTTTATTTTGATTAGATAATTTTTTACTCAGAAATAACGATTCTTTGGAAGATGATTTAATAATAATAAATAAATCTAAAACTTCTCAAATTGTACTTGTGCAAAAAGTATCACGTACACATTTTGCCTTTGCATTGAGTATATCTGACTTCCCTTGTCATGATTATGACAAAATATAATCATGTCCTTTGAGCTAACTTCAAAGTAGCTTCCCTGCTAAGCCTGAGGAAACACCCTAGGTCATTCAACATGCAGCTTCATCAAGTCACAATTAGATGAAGAGCAAAATCAATTAATCTTTGCTGGCTGCTTACCTCCTGTTGTTGGACACTATGAGTACATAAGTGAGTTTCAGGCTAACTCAGGTGTGCCTTTACTGCAGCATGGCCAGTGTTCGGAGCAAGTAGATGTGCCTAGAGAGAGCAGCAGCTCCTTTGCTGCTTAGCTGTTGTTCTGGGAGAAAAAGCTCATGAACTGGAAATGTGTATCTTGCTTTGTTTCGGAACAGTCAGTAAGTAAAGACTGCTCTGTGCTGCTTTTGGACCCAACATATAGACAGGACATGCAGAGGACAGGACATGACAACCTTCCAGTCTCATCCCTGCTTGGCCAAAGGAAGTACATCCCTGTCCTGGGAAAACTACTGTCTGTGTGTCAGGCCTTACAAAGGTGTTTGTGCCTCTGTAATAATTATATTTAATGAGATGAGGCTGGTGCTGTTTTTAGATAAGGTAATCACTCCTTGAAGTGACAACTGCTCAGTTTTACTTTCTTGATAACCTGTACTGGTTCTGCTCGCTGCAGATTAACTTCTCTGAAGAATCATACAAAGAGCTGAAAATTGATTAACTTCTAACTAGATCCGATAATTGAGTTAATGAATGGGATGCAGCTGGCTGTTTACCTGTGCTAGCTCAGATGGCGCAGTTTAGGGTCATGCAGTGCCACATTGGGCTAACCAAGCTCAGAGGGCTGAGTTAATATGCCTACAGTGTTTCTACTATTTCAGTTAGAATTTGAGTTCATGAACTTCACATTAGATCAGTATTTTGCCGTATTATTTTGCCACATTTTAAAGAACCTTGATAGTTACAGATCTCCTTAACATCCAGGTGCTCATTGGTGTGATGCATCACTGTCATTATTTCTCCTGAGCATTTCTTACACCAGCAAAAATGGGAGGTAGCAAAGATGTTACCTACTTGAATCTCAAGACAGAGAAATTTTCCCTTAGACAGGTAACGTCTTAGTAAAGCCAGATTGTGGTCTCTTTTTACCATCATATATTTCTGCTTGATTCATCACACACAGAAAAATATGCTATAGGTAATATAGGTAATATAAGTCTGTGATTTTGTAACAATGTTGAGCTTAAATACTTGTGAAGTTCACAGTTAAATATGTGCCATAACCTTTCTCACAAAGCCAAATTATAATACGGGATGTTACAATAACTTTACAAATACATAAAATCAAGCTTTACAAGTCTGCTTAGTTCAGAGGTTACTATTTCTCATGTTTTATAAGAAAGTAACTGAGCAGTGGGAATAATCTGGATTCACTTTCAGAGACCAAAAGGACAAATAATGCAAATAATAAAGGGAAAACAGGTTGGCTTTAAAAATCTAAATGTTTTATGTCTTTGAAATATCGTGTGACCCCTTCAATTACTCAAACCAAAAACACTTCAAGGGCTGTCATGTAGCTAAATAGCGCTGACATTAATGAGCTAAAATCTTCTCTCAGTTTTACAGTATAAAAAACATATGCATCAGTATTTTGAAGTCAAAGGATTCCATGCTTACACTGGTGCAACTGAAAGAAAACATTGGTGTAACATTCCTCCTTCCAGGTATCTGGTTTTAATCAAACTATACTCATGGCCCTCAAGTTTTCTTTGCTGCGGTGGAAGGTAGGCAGGAGTGTTTCATTTAAAATGCTTGGATAACATCATGAGTGCACAAAAAACTGTATATCTTGTCCTAGCTACCGCTAATTGATAAATTGTAATACTTCCCTGAACTGTGTTTCTGAACTACATGTTCTCTCAGAAGCAAAAGCTTTACTTGAAAACAAATATGGTTCTGTTTTTTTTCTCCTTCCAGTAGAGTTCGGTGAAACCAGGTGATTGGCAACTGTTATGATAAGGTAGACGAAGAGGATGAAAGCTGGGACTGATTGAACAGCTGTGAGGGGCTCTGTTCCAATTGTGTTTTGATTACTGATAAGATAACCTTCCCTTTTCTCCCAGTGATTTATCTCATTCAAATTACAATAACACTGAGTTGCCATCAACAAGTAATGCTGTGTAGTTTCAAGTTTCTCTGACTCTAGTGTAGCAAAAAACCCAAAGGTGCTGATTATAGAAGTTTTCATGTTACATTTCTAAAAATGGATAAAGAACTTATTGCACTGTGTGATCTCATACACTTCATAAGCCTGTTTTTTGTTTCATTTGAGATAAAACTGATCACTTTCTGATATTTCCAAGCGGCATAATTCTAAAATTATCTGAAAGCATAAGTTGTTGGGGGTTTTTTTTGGAGGGGAGGGTGTTGATAATTTGTATGTGTCTTCATTCTTCTGCTCTCAATACCAAACCAAAGTCTTACTGGTAGAAATAGTTTGGAAATATTGGAACAGTTTGAATACTACTGAAAGACTGATAACCTGAACTGTTAAACTAAAAGATGTAACAAAACAAATGTTTCTGCAGTTATTTTTTTTCCTTTTTTTTTCCCTTGAGTGAAATATTAAAAAGAAAAGAAGGATAAATTAGTTTTCCTTGTTTTAATTATTCTGTAGAAGTTTGAGTTGTACCACAGACTGTTATCAAGCTTCTTATTTTTAATTAGAGTGGGTGACTGAACCATTCTCCTCGCTAAGGCCTAGATCCTAAGGTCCCAGCTATGTCTAAGGTCTCAATGAAAGAAAGTGATTGTGGTATAAAGTAGACAAATCCTGGGTGGGGGGAGAGGAATTGTTGACCTTCAGACCATTGGCCATTTTACTAAGCATTAGACCTGGCATGGGGTCAAGCTCAGCTGATTTCAGATGAGTGTTTTCCATAATACATGGAGGTACCCCACTGAAATATCCCACTGTATGGCTGCCGTCATCTCTTTCAGGTGGGGAGTGGACTCCCAATAAATACGGTGCCTTTTCCATGCTTATATTGCTGGTTTTGCCACATACACTCGGCTGGCTAATGCCTTGCAGGAAGCTCTCTTGATTTCCTGTCAGTCCCTGCCTTTTCCTTGACTGTTTGACTGGGGCAGAAGTCAACATCTGCTCGCACATCAATAAAAGAGGAAGCTGCTGGAGAGGTTGGAAGTTACAATACCCACTTCTTTCCTTGCATGGTAGAATTAGCATCTTAGAATGCAGCAAATAATTACTCAAAGAGTAATGACTAATTTACACCTGGGATTATTTAGAAAGATTTACATGCTGATACACAGAACAGGCACAATATGCATCTGTGTAAGCAACAAATGCATGTGCAAACATGTGGCCACCTGATCCTTTGTAGCCAAAGTAGAGGCCTGGCGAGAGAAGAAGGAAATGTTCTAGGATGATGTTGTGGGAGGCCCTACTCACAGTTCAGCAGAATCCCTGTTTGATGGCATAATGGCATTGACTCATCTTTTATCTACTGCTGGGAGATCTACAGCGAGATCTTATCTTTGCTGGCAAACGAATGAAGGTCGAGAGATTTGTGCAACCAGCAACCCACTCACCGGCTGCACGAGCATGTTGTGACGAGCAGCACTGCCTGTGTGATCCAGTCACTCTGCAGTCACCAGGACTAGGACAGGGCTGGATCTGAATCCTGCTGAGGATTTTTAGAGAAATTGATGTGCCCTTTTGACCCTTATCAACAAAAATAATCTTGGGTGGTGTGTCATTGTGAAGTCTGTAACAGGCACTTAGGCCAAGGCTCACGAATTTTCTAACTTGCTACACAAACTCCCTCTTGCTACAAAGTTTGCCTGCTAGTAGATAAGTAAAACATCAGATGGTTTTCTTTTGTTATGTTCTTCTCCTGACAAACTCCGCTGAGGGAACACAGACATAAAACAAGGTTTACAGTGGAATACCAACCATGGATAAAGCAAACTTCAGGATCTGCCTGACTGTATTCATATATCTTAGCTATAGCTGTGGTTTTCTGGCTTCTTCTCTAATGAAAAAGTGTGATAAAAATAAACCAAATCTACATTCCTTGTGCATGCATATCTCCATGGATTTCACAGCAGGAATTTGGCCCTCTGTGTATATACATACTATTAAGTTACAATTCCATTAGCAAATTAAATAACCATGTATTAAAATGAAGGCAAGTGTTAGGGACTGGTTTTCTTCTGTAAATTTGCCGACTCGATCTGGCAAAGTGAATGTTCTGACATAAGTCAGACTGGATCAACAGACACATCAGTTAATAGAAGAAAGACCATGCAGAGTCTATAGAAAGGCACATTGAAAAAGGTCAAATACTTCAAGCTTGGACGCTGGCAGAGAAAGGAGAGTAAGATGGAGAAAGCAAGTCAGGAATGTGAATTAAAGCTAGTTGAAGTGGTTAGGAGAATCTAGCCCACAAACCCTGAGAAACTCAACCTCCATCTGGTTTCAGTGATCATCACATTTATTATAATACGATTATTTTTGAAGATATGGTGCATTTCAAACTGCTAGTTTTGGTCACCTGCAACACTCCTAATAAATGTGGGAAGCAAACACCAAGAACAAAAGCAATCTCTTTTACCTTGTAAATATCACCACCCACTTTAAATCTACCTCATACAGCCTTTTATAGACAGTGCTAGTCATAGTGTGCAGTTGTTAGCTGTATAGGGCTCATTCATTCCTGTTCAAAGCTACAGGCGTGACTACACCTGAGGATGTGTCAAAAGGAAATAAAATTATCTCTGGGCAATTACTGAAGAAATGATACTTGGCTACAAAAAATGGTGGAGTAATGTTATATCTTTGCAATAAAAATAACTGCACAGATCATAGAGGAAGTAAGTAAAATTACTTTTTAAGTACAGGCAACCATTACTTGTCTGCATAGGTTGTGGATAGGCCAACATTTAATAAGAACAAAAACAAAAAAAGAAAATAATTAGGGTAGACCTAGTAGACAGTATTAATCTCATTGATTTATTGAATGCATTCATCATTTTCCTCTTGTCATTACAATGTAATCTTTGTTGTAAATCTTGGTTTATGTTATCACTGATCATCCATGTACCTTGCCAGCACGAATGATCGACACTTAACAGAATTGATGGATGTCAGTGCCCTTCTGGGATTGAGCCCTGTCTTTGCTCTTTCTCTCAGCAATAGTCACTGATTGGATACTGAAGACACTGGATAGTAAACACTTTGAAACTAATGAATTTGAGGAAGTGGAATACTTAATTTGCATTGATTGTGCAAATGCCATTGCTTTGTTCTTCGACACCCTGTTCCAGAATGTCCTATCAAGCTGTATTAATCATTAGGAATACCTAACAGAATGAGCAGCAGAGGAACTGCAGAAATTATTTGTGTTTTCACCCTCTACTCGTGATGTAGCTCAAACCTACCTAAATCAGTAGTGATTGAGAATCATCAACATACAAATGACATTTTTCTCATCAGCCTGTATTCCTACCTGATTCCTGATAGGGAGAAAACTGATGTCACATAGTTTGAAATACACTGTTTGGAGCATGTTTAGGCCTAATCTTTTGGGCAGCAGACCTTGGAAATCTAGCCATCTCCTGCAAAAGCCAGTAATGTGACAATATGAAACATACTGGATTAAAACCTGGAAGAAATGTCCCAATCTTATAGAAGACAATGGAATTTAGGTTTTATTTTGAATTTAAATTGCATGGTCACAAGAAACCTGACAGTGTTAACTTTAACATTGTTCCATACTCTGAAAGTCACAGAAAATTAAAAGAAAAAAGAAGCTATATATAAAGTAACAGAAAATGAAAAGAAAAAAAGCTATATATATTTCCCTGCAGAGCCACACCTGGTCCTTTTAAGTTATACTGTGGAGACTTACGAACAGTGAAGATGATGATGTAATTTACTCTTGGCCATAATAAACCTTAGACTCCTATGCTATGATCTCATATTTTTCATGAATATTAGAAAGAAAAGAAAACATCAATCACCATCTGTAGATGTGAATATTTAGAATTCTGCATTAGCAAAATCATATCACGCTTCTTTTAAGCGAAGTAGCTGTGTGCCTAACTGATCTTATTTCCATTTTTATCAGTTTTACCTTTGTGTAACAGTGACTTCAGCAGACACTTGTCTTTACGCTGCAGTCACAAAGGGCAGAATCATACCTATGCGAGTTCAAACCAAGAAAGATCAAAAAATTACAAAGGTTTTTGACAGCTGTATTATAAGAAAAATGATCAGATACAGATGACAGCAAAGCATTTCTAGCCAAGAGAGCTCTAAGACAAGTTAAGCAATCAATCATCTACATCACTCACTATTCAGCAAGTCGACATTCAACATCTGAATCAGTCATTACAAAGTAAAGAGAATTAGTAAAGTCTCTAACAAGATGCAAATAAGTGAACTGGAGGACAATACAATCAAATTCTAGAACTTGGCAGGAAGCCATAAGAATTATTTTGACAAGACTGCTTGGGATAATTTGATTGTTATATTTAAAAGAAAAATAAAAAAGAAAATAGAGCTTCAGTCTTGAGCAGTACAAGTTTGTGATACAAATGTATAGTTATATTTAGTGAGAAAAAGTGTAGAATAGGGAATAAAATGTAGTGCCTATTCTGATGCTTTGCTACACTGCTACGTGAATTAACTCCTTTTGGTGGTAGTGGGAAGTTTTCCAAATAAATGCAAAGAATACTAAAGCTAAAAGCTATCTCAAATGGTATGCAACTCTCAGTATTATCTTTGTCTTCCTTGAATATGTTGCCTACTAATGTTTTCCATTATAGAGTATCAGCCTGCTTCAAAATCCACCTGGTTTAAGCGAACATGAAAAATAGGTTTAACATCTGTGGGGCTACAAAGCTTCAGGTGCTGAAATTCTGTAAAATCATAAAGTACCACTATTGCGTAGGTCAAAAAAACTCCCTTGTAACACCCTCCTTGTTCTTGTTAAAATAAAAGAAAGGGTGAAAAAGAAGGAGAATGAGTTGAAAATTACACAGAAACTTTTCCTCTGACAGAAGTTTCTCCTTGATTTCTAACTGCAGCTGCAATGCTCTTACTCTCACTCCTCAGTTGGAGTAATGGTGGATAATGTGAATGATCGTAGTGAAAATCAAAAAGCCATAGCAGGTAGCTGCACTGTTAGGCAAATCCTAGACATCCAGGCATTTGGCATCTCTTCTGAGAGGAGTCACCTATGTCCTTGGCTTGCACATATGGCAGAGCTAACACGTCACATACATGAAGCTCTGGCCATGCCCGTTGGCCATCAGCCCTTGAATCCTGATGTATTTGCTCCCTTTCTCATCTGTCCTTACGGGTGCGTCAATGGAATTGCTTCTGCTCCTAGAACTGCACGTTTGCCTTCGTACTTCGCAAGGTTGGGGCTTGAACCACGTAGGATTTGTCATCACCAGGAACCTTTCTTACTGATCACTTACTAGTGCAGACGTGCCTTAAAATGATAGAGATGGTTTGGTTTTGGTCCTGATATGAATGTAGATAGACAGGTATAAAGAAAGAGTGTTTTCATGCATATTTATACTATTATGGTCTATATTACCTTTTGGCAAACATCTTTTTCTGCAGTTTCAGAAGAATGTGTATGACTTTGTTAATGTTTGAATAGCTCAGAGGATTTTGTGGATCCTTGTACTTAAAAAAATCCTGTCCATGGCAAGTGCAATGGTTCTGTGAGGAGTATGAGAACTAGAAAATTACTCTTGAGTTTAAACAGAAGCAAAGTTACTTTCTCTAGTTTTATTCTTCTTCCAAGAAAGGGAACAACATGCCACCTGTGTCAGAAAGCTCAGAAGATAATAACACATGTAAGAATAGATGTTACATGTTACTTTATCTCATTTACTAGTCATTCTTATCCCTTTTCTCATAACTTATAGATCTGTATGAAATAGTTTATTCTGCTGGAAGTAGGAGATTTTGTGTTTAGATGCGTCTTTTAGCAGCTGGTTATCCTCAAGTTTATCCTTGCAAATCGCATTGATTGAACAAATTTGTACTTTGACCAACAGTTGATGAGCTACATGGATAGAATTTTACCACCTAAAAGCTCATACAGGCTTTTAATTGATTTCAGTATTGTTTTGACCTTTGAGTAGAGCTGAATCTCACAAGCAGTTTGGGTGCTTGAAATAAAAACATTCAAGGGCCCATGTATGTAATGCTTTCACTGGTTTCTCCACCATAGGCATACATTCCTAAAACGATATTTGTACAAGTCAAAATGCAAGTTTGTATTTCATTTGACCATATTAACAACAAAAGTATTACCTTTATCTTACAGAAATGTTGGACTCCAACAATATAATCAGTTTCAATGGATTAGCTAACAGCTCCAGTTACCATACTTTCCTCTTGGACGAAGAACGTGGTCGGCTGTACGTTGGAGCAAAGGATCACATATTTTCTTTCAACCTGGTTAACATCAAGGAATATCAAAAGGTACGTTCATTCATGTTCTGTGCAATGTGACTGTATACTTTTAATATTAAAGACCCGTTATTACTCAGACTATGTTGTGCAGTCGGAATTATGTAGTAAGTGTTCGGATGCCCGGAATACTATTACAACAAAAATATTTGCTGACTCTATGAAGAGAAATTTATATTGAGCCTGTGACCTTTGGCTGTATAATCTAAAATATTTTTTTCAGACTACAAAAAAAAAAAGCCAATGATAAGTGAATAATGCAGCTATTTCCTAAACAAGACATGCATCCATGTACACTGCTAAAAAATCCAAACATCTATTATATGAGTTTATACAGAAAGGCCTTACTGCTCTGTATCTGTTTGCAGATAAAAGAAGCTGTTTGAGAGACCAAGTGTTGATTTTTCTTCTTTACCAACCCAGCATTTGTAGGCACTCTGCTTCAGCTCTTTCAAACCAAAATAATTTCAGTATTAATAAAAGAGAAATAGGTCCATAAAATATTGCCATTCTTGATGGAGAGTATGGTTTTTCAGTAAAAGCTGGTGACTAATTAAAAGCTGACAAACAGTTCAGTGTCATTCTTCTGTTGGAGTCTAAATAAATAATGTAATTTTTCACTTATCTTAGTAAGACAAAATGCCAAGAAGATAAACAATGGGATGGAAGTTTGATTTGATATGTTAAGTACTTTGATGGCACATTTTAAAATCCAGAGAGTACTCTTTTTGGAGAGATATATTGCTTCAATACCCAGGGATTATTTTTTTTCCTTAGTGTTCCTGACCTTTTGGCCGGTTGACTATTAGCTTCCTAAGATGATAGCAATAAATACCTTGTGTTTTCTGTTCAGAGGGAAGACAGGCTATTCATTTGTATTCTCTAAGGATAAGAGGATAAAAGGAAAACTGGGTATTTTTTATTCTCTTTAGAGCAGCTATAAAGGAAACTAGCTATTTATTTGAATTCTCTGAGGGATCAATAGCTTAATGTGCAAAACATCTGGAATAATTAAAGGAAAGAAGGTGTTTCTATTGCAGAAAACAGCTCTGTAGAATGCAAGGGATTGTGTCTTACATACTTACATACTTGGATACCTTTAGAACAGTATTTGACTTTATATACAAATACTAAAATATTAAATAAAGAATTGCTGTTGGTAAAGTGGAATGTATGTTAGCAACAGACGTAGAGAACAGACTTACAATTTAGACTTTAGATTTAAGAATAGGCAAAAGGCTTAAAGAGGTTGGGGATTTGTTTATTATAGACAGGAGAGTCATGTAAGAAACTTCAATCAAAATTACAGTGCAGCAGGGCTGCACTTGAGCTCAGACTTCATCTGTCTTAATGCTGATGGTAACATCAAAACTCAAAAAGCCAAACTTTTCAATTTATTAAAACCAGTTTGATTTGGCTGTCTTTTAAACCAAATTACAGGAAAATATTTTGCTGTGAGACTAAGGAAAAAGAACAGTTGGTTTGAAATACATGAGTTTGAAAAATATCGAAATTTTTGCCCAAAACTTGAACTAAACTTGAACCAGTCCTTTTGGGAGATCTGAGAAGTTTGGTTAATGTTTTTCAACCTAGTAAATTTAAATTTTCACGTGTCTGCATATTTTAAGCTGAGAATAGTAACAGGAAGTAGCGGGAATCCTCTGAGAGAGAATGTGCTCATAAAATTTTCAGTCTTACTTTATAGACTCACAGTGTTCGATTGCTGTTTGCATTTTATTAAGTTTTAAGAAAATTTTGAATTTTAAAATATTGCAAACTGTATTTTCAAATGTCATATATAACGTCTCCTTTGACCTCTTCTGTCATCCATATTCATCCTTTTTTTTTTTTTTTTTTTATACTTTGCCTTTTGCTTTCATTTAACAAACTATATTGAACACCAAGACTGTAATCCAGACTTATGGCCATTCATATTGCATTATCTGAGGCTCCCAAATGAATAGCCTGGCATTTTATGGGAAGATCATGTTTTATTCTATATGTAATTCCTAAAAGCTTTTCAAAGAAACATGAATAATTGACTGTGAGGGTTTCTGGATTTTCTCTGTATGAGGTGAGATCCATTTTCTGCTAAGCAAACACTACAGAAAACCTAGATTTAGGATTAGTTGTGTTAGGGTGGCTGTATAGGAAGAGCTTAAACATTTCTATTTTGATGGTATGAAACAGTTCAAATACCATATCTTCTTTTTTATTATTTAATTAGCTAACCTAGCAAAACAGTAAACTAGTAGATACACAGAAGAGGCAAACACCTCATTTCTGATGCTGTAGCTCTACTGTGTGATCGCATTTCCATTACATGAGATTTAAAACATTGAAAGAACACTCACTTAACAGAGAGTAAACTCTCTTATCATTAGTATTTGAGATTTACAGCTGAAATTCACAGTACATACTATATTTCAAGATTATTTTTACTGTGGCTCCTATTATCCTTGTTTTGTTTCGAACATTTCATTTCTTTGTTGTCAAACTTAAAAAAGAAAAGGAAATAATTAAAAGAATGGGGGGAAGAGAAACTGGATAAAGGCACTCTGTAGCAGTTGGCCTGCAATTTGTGAATACTGAAGCATGAAATAACACAATGTGATTTTTGTTTTGTGTCTTTAGATTGTTTGGCCTGTATCTCATTCCCGAAGGGATGAGTGCAAGTGGGCTGGAAAAGATATTGTGGTAAGTACAAATCTTTTTAGCATTTTTTTTCATTTTCTAAAACATTGTAAATATTTTATTATGCCTTATTGTGTTAATTCTTAAAGTATTTTTTCTGCTCTGTAAGGTTGTACATCTGATCATAACTTCAGTCTTGAGTTTTTTTAGTCTTCTTATTCAACATAATGAAATTTTGTCTTCATGACCAAGGTTTTCAATTTATAAATGGAATTCATGCAGATGAGATAGAATTTATCTATCAGAAAAAAACAACCAGTAAAAAAGAGAAGAGAGAAGAAATACCAGAATGAGAAATATTAACCATTAAATAGTTGTCGGGATGTCAGGATGTCATATTTTGACCCACTTTTGCCCTGCTACAGGTCCCAATCCTACAGTGATTTCCAAGTAGTGCTTTCTCTTTGTGGCATCTCTCTGGAGTCAGTGGGTTCCCTGAAGCTCTTTCCTTCATGGAGTTCATAGCAATATTGAGGGCAAAGTGGTTTTAACATTCTGCATCAGTTTTGGTGCCTCAGGAAAGACACTGTTACACTAGGCATTGTTCTCTGTACATTTTCTCTCATTCCTGTGTACATCATATTCCCTGTATTTATGAGGTAGGAGAGACATAGCCAGTAGCCCCCAAATAGCAATCATTCCACACTGATAATAACTGTCTTCTTTATAGAAACAGTGTGGGAAGTAGGAAGAAAGGGCTAAAGAAGGGGAAAAACAGATAAAAAATACATGCTTGCAATAAGCCAAACAAATACTTGCATAGCAAAGCCAAATGGGAAATCATCGTGGTTGCCAAGGTATAAGTGAGAGTGGAACTTGGCCCCGTGTGTATATGCTATTGGCCTGATTTTCAGAGATGATTCTCTAAAATATTCATAATGCCAACCATATGCCTCCAGAGAGCTCCATTTGAATAATTTCCTAGGTCATAATAAAAATAGTCTCGTCAGTCTTTACCTAGGCCATAGAGGACAGTTGTCTTCAAAAAAAGCCATGTGGGAACAGTAGAGGTGGATTAGGTAAAAACTAAGAAATATGGGCTAAGCTAAATATGTGATGGGACAGCTGAAGTGCCAGATACTTAGGCTATGTAGAAATAATACATTTAAATTAATCTGTGTTCATGTTCACAAATAACTTTCAGGAGTACTTTGTAAAGTGAAGCCTAGAATATCTAATGAAAAAGGTTAAAAAAAAAGGCTAGTATTAAATATGTGGGCAAATTAGCTAACCTTGTTGCTTAATCTTATATGAAGTATTATGATATTACAGTAAGTAGATTTTTTTTAATAGCTGGGGTAGAAACCTACAAAATTATTAAGAGAGTCAGTGCCTAGAATGAAGGTATACCCTCGTATTTTTTAATAATTATTTGTAGAAATTCACAGTAGTAAGAAAGAGTATACTTCATACATTGCACTAAGCTGATTCTAATGCAGTTGTTGAAAATTGTAGAGACATATTTTGGAGTAAGCTGGGAAGTTCAGGTCCCCATCCTCTGACCGTGGTGAGCTTGAGAGGACTGTTTATCCTGTAACTTCTATTCACCTTGATTCTTTTGCATCCCGCGATGTCAGGACAGCTACACCTGCTGATCACGAGGAGAAGGGGAAGCCCGCACCACACTGCGGTGCGGTGTGTGGCCCCGCACGTGAGCTGCCTGGGGTGATCCCGTGCAGTAGGAGCAGCACTGCCAGGAGCTGGTGGGACGGAATGAGCCAGGACACCAGCACAGAGCTCAGCACACGGTGCAGCCCAAACTGAGAGCAACAGTAGTACAGCAAAATGCTGCTAATAGAATTTGCTAATTTGTTTTCAGAAATATTTTATATGTGTAGGGTTGTTTGGGATCATTTTGCCTTTTTTTTTAATATTATTTTAGAGTTCTCTTCAGAAGTAGGTGAGAAGTAAAAGTAAAATAAAGTAAACACATGGGTCATATGTAATGTGGGTCCAGTTTTCAGGCAACTAGAAGGAGGGAATATATATCTTGCTGTGTTCAGAATATCATCTTTAAATATTTACAGCTACCTATTCTTGCCATAAAACAGTGCATAAACAAGCAACATATTTAATGCAACGGCTTTGACTGTAATTGCAAATAAAGATTACAGATAATTTTTAAAACTTACTATTCCTCCCTTATTTATTCCTTAAAGCCATTGTCAGTCCCTTGGAGATATAAAGGCAGTAAAAATAACTCAACAGACTGTCATTAGAGGGAACAGGAGAAATAGAGGACAAACAAAGTGCTGTATAAATCAGGCTTGATTTAACACTGTTTTCAGCATGTACCACTTCTAAGATACCTCCACTTGTGGTGGTTCAAAACTTGCTACAAGACAGTGTGTACTTCTACATTGAGGTCTTTTTAAAAAAAAAACCCTTGTTTTAATTATTGATCTCCAGGGTAAGTCAGTGCTGAAAATGCAAGTCCCCACTAATGGGCCAGGTGCACTGCAGCAGCTGCAGCACAAGTGTAACCCCGGCTCTGCCCCACTGCTAACCTCAGCTATGACCTCTGAGATTTCCTCTCATAATTATAAGAGGTAATTTAGCATTGTTTTCACTCCTTCAGAGGGAACCCTGATCCTGACGCTGTCACTCATGCCAGTCTCGGCACAGCAGGTTTGTGGCTCAGGACGGACCACGCGGGATTTGAGGAGAGCAGCCAACGGGGCCTATTGCTGCCCCTTTGTTACTTCAGCAGTCATTTTCATTTCTGTTTCTTAAAGGGCTTAGTATATGTTAATTACTTAAGCTTTACTCACTGTTTAGGTAGAAAAAACTTTTAAAGTGTGCTTTGGGTCTTTTTCCATATGAGTGAGACAAGAAGAGATGCTGAAAGGCTCCCCTGCCCAGCTATGCAATGCCCACTTAGAGCAGGACTTCTCTGATAGAGGTTAACTGCTACACTTTCCCTCAAAATAGAGATTTTTTCCAATAAAATCGTAATTACTGTCCCATGTAAGTACTTAGTATTACAATATATTTCCATTTCCTCAGTATAGAGTATCACAAGCACCAAAGTAACATCATTCATGAAAAATTAAAGACTATAAATAATAAATAAGATATTTGCTTACGTAATTCAACTAAATGAGCAATTCTGTGAGGATTTCTTGCTATTCTGGACTTCAGTGTCTTATTTGATCTATTCTGGTTTCTGTAAGTCCTGTGAATATTTCTCAAAATTCCTGGCTAGACTTTGGTAATGATCAAAGAAGACAAAGTCTCTACAGAATAATTCTCAGCTTTTATACTAAACTTACAGAACAGTCATGCTGCTTGTCATATTTCTCACTAGTGAGCCTCAGTATTTCGTTTAAAAATCCAATAGTCACCTGGGCCCCTAGAAAAACACATGGTAACCTCTGCATTACATGTGGGTTAAATAAAAGGTAACTGAGGCAAAAAAAAAAGAAAAAGTGGCTACAATTCCACTCTGACACTCCTGGGATATCAGAAACCAGCAAAGCAAAGCTTGGGTGATGTACAGAAGTTACCAGAAACACTAGTTAGTTTTGCAGGCAGGGATAGGGCGAGGGTAGGTTTCTGACTGGAAGCCTCATATAGTCCTTAAACTATTAATTTGCCATTGCTTTAAAAATTTTGGCTGCTGTTTAGTTGATACGTCTCTGCACTAGATTTGGCTGAGGCACCATAGAAATAGTTCACAAATTACACAATTAATCAGAGAAATCCCTATTAAAGGGTACAGTAGATTTCTATGACTTGAAAGCTTAAAATACGTGTTTCTGAAGGGCACCTTAGGATATTGTTTTCAAGTGTGATTTGACTATCCAATTTATTTACCCACTTTTAAAGATTCCAGGTCAAATTAAATAGTTGAAATGGTCCCTTCTGGCCTTGACGTGTATAAATCATTAAAATTTCAATAGGTACTTTAACAAAGTCACCTAGGACAAGCTGCATGATGACAGACACACACACTTTGCATACTGTAAGATACTGGCTTCTCCTTGGATGTTTCTGGTGAGAAATATATATTAATGTACAAACATGCAAAGAGTACCAAATACTTTTACTTGGTACCAGCAAGTTTCCACATCTGCTGTGTCACATGGGCATAGACAGGTACATCCACACAGGCCCATTCAGAGTTGCACTCCTGTGTACACAGCTGAAGTGTGTCAGCACATTTGCATGTGGATGGGCACTGACTGTGTTACACTTTATTGGAGATAGACATCTAGTTGGGCTATTTAATTGCCATTAAATTCTACCCAGTTATTAACTCTTACCTGATTCTACCTGTGCTTGACTTTTTCATACTTAATATTGTTTTCTCGATGGTAATCACTTTAGATCAGAAACCTGTTCCCAGTGAGGGAGAAGCAAGTCCCTGTACACTGCACATGATGTAGCCATATTCTGAGCATGCTTCTTTGCATTCAAGTATGGCTGGCACTTAATTACTGAGTTTATTATTCATGCAGGTAGAATCAAATGACTGTAACTTAATTTCCCATCTCACTTGTTATGATAATACTTAAATCCAAAATGTCCATATGACATCTCAGTTTATGCTTCCTTTAAAGTCTTCCAGACCCTCCCTAAAATATAAGAAGGGAGGGAATGGATCTATAGGCTTATGGATCCATCAATGCGTAATGATTTAATTTGGAAAGAAAGAAGAAAAAAGAAAAAAACACAGAAAACAAAAAGTGACTCAATAAGTGTCCCTCAGCCATATCTGGTGATACTTTGGAAAAAACAAAGTTGGCAATAATTGAGCTTTATTCCCTTTAACTCATTTTATTACTGTTGTTGCCTTAGGGAACATAGAAGAACATAGAGGCAGAAAGTAAAAGTAATTCTTTTCATCTGTTAGTGTAAACAGAGATCTGAAGAGGGAATCTGAAAATTAAATATACACTGCTGGCTGGATCTAGAAAGCATGTTTCTAAATCCATCTGACAGGCACAATTTTTTTCAGTCAAATTACCTCTGGCCCTTTGGGTGTGCCATTCCTTTCTGTCAGGGTTTTTCCTTTGGAGGACATCTACAGCTAAATTTTCAGCTTTTCTACCACCTTCATCACTATCCCTGTTTCTGGCTTCCCATCTCCAGCATAGCAGTAAAATTCCTTAACAGAGCCTAAGGACCCAGGATGCCCGTCCAGCCTAGGAAGAAGAGAAAGGTGAATGTCTCGTGGGAGTAGAGAGGGGAAAAATGAGTCCAGATCCAAAGCAACAGGGCTCCCATGAGGTTAGGGACAGAATTTACTCTCAGTATGACTTACTAAAAGAACAGTGATTTTTGTGACATTTGTAAGATAAATAGTGCCACTGCATATCCCTTCCAACTCTATCAGCTGTCCCAGTTAGTAAGCTGGGTTAAAATTTTTAGCTTGAGGGCAGCTAACTCCTTGTTCTCATCCATGTTCTTTAATGTGGACGCAGTTTCCTACCAAAGCATTTCTTAGCATGTGGGAGATGAGACAGTAACACATTTCTGAGCAGTGTCCTGCTGTAATACTATTGCTTTGGAAAATTGCTTTGCATAGACTGCAAACAAAAGAGAAAGACAGATGGGGGGAAAAATAACCTCAAACCTACAACCACTTCACTCAAGAGGTATACTGGGCTTGGTAAAAAAGGAGCTGAGGACACTGGAGTCTTTCAAAGTGCTGTGGAGCTCTCAAACAGACTTCCCCCAGAAACTCCTGGTTGCGCCAGCTCCAGTTCTTGGATGGAGCCCTACAACACAACCACCAACATAAAGCCTAATTTATTATTTCAGATGTTGATCCTACAGCTTGTGTTCATTTAGGCATTTACATATATTTCTTTCTGTGAACTGACCAAGGCAAATTGGTTACTGCAAGGTTATAACTTGTGTCCTTACACAGAGGAAGAATTAAGTTGGCACTTGTTCAGATTTTCATATTTTACCCATTTATGTATCATGGGAAGCCATTTTAGTCTTTCACTATGGGGAACAAATTGATATAGATCAAGGAGAAAGCTAATTTTCCAATTTTGGGCTTATTTTTCTGTTTATAGGTGTGACTATAGAAACTCGCTTTTGAAGGAAATTTAATATTCAGCAGATTTAATGCAGTCTTGCAAAACTGTTTTCTTCGTTGCTTTTGAGATACAAAGTCAGAGTTAGAAAAGGGGAAGTAAAGGAGAAATGAAGGGAAAAATAATTCCCAAATGTATGGAGTTTAATTTTCTATCAATAGATGCTCCTCATGAGCCCTCATTTGGCCTTGGCAAAGTCCGAGAATTATTTATGGCTGAGTTTCCAGCTATTGCTATTTCAAAATGTTGTTGGGTAATTCCATGTTATGATTTACTGCACCCCAGGATGGATAGAGTAAATTTATTCTTCATACATTTCTTTCCAGAAAAACACATTAGCTGGATGACTGGTAAAAATGATAGATATGTTTGGTCCCTGTTTTCTTTCAGGGCCTCAGTCTGAAGCTCATGAAGTCAAAGAAAAGCCTTTCCTTTGGTACCAGTCACACTTTCTTTTTCCCTGAATTTGCTTCATGTTCTTCTATTTTAGCAAACACACTTTTTGTTTGTTTGTTTGTTTGGGTTGGTTTAATCTTTGTTTAATAAAAGAAAAGTTAGTTTAAAAATTAAGGATAGGTCTCTCTGAAAGATCACACATCACAGTTCCTCTATACTCAAAGATGTGACTATATCGTCATTAAATTAGTCCACAACTAATTTTTTCTTTAGTTCTGTTACTTACATACACCAAAAATAGGTATACGAAATTCCTCCCTGCTGCACACAGGTCTAAAGTATTGTTTTTTCCAATTTGTAGTAACTAAGAGAACTAAAGGGAACATTCTCAAAATAACCTAGGAAATAATATGCAATTCTTTCTCTCTTGCTTTTTTTTGTTTGTTTGCACTTTTTCTGAGTGGTGGAATTGGTGTTGTATTAAATAATTAATCTCTTATTCCCTTAGGTAATTCCTTTCTGATTAATATTCTCCAAAAACTTTAGGTATCATGAATATATATATATATAAATCCATCCAACTAACAGATAACAAAACCAAACAAAACCAAAACCAAACAAACACAAAAAAACCCCCCAAAACCAAACCTAAACCACTCAGAGTCGTATTTCAGCAATTTCACTTGGGTGCTAAATTTTTACTGAGTGGAAATTTTAAGCTTCTGTCACTTAAGGTTTCTCTGGTTCAGCATCTCTCTGTGGTGTCAAAGCAGTTTAATATCCCCACGGAAATTTCCAGCTTCCCACAGTAAGACACGTGTAACCTTCTAGAGTAGCTTACACAGTACATTTATTTACAGTCACACACACTGCTAAGCAACTGCCCCTTAGAGATGCCACAGTCTTTTGCTTGCTTTCAACACTTCACAGTTCAACCTTCACTTTCAACACACAAGTTTGGAGTGTACATATTTTAGGTGACTGTGAGTGGAAGTCTTTAGAGGATATGCCTGCAATATGCTGAATAAAGGCAAGCTGACTGATCTGGAGCCTGAGTGTCTTGTGTGCCTGTAACAGGCTTGGCAACTCCTTTGTCTGAAATGCTCCACCCAATTAGCAGGTGTTGATCCTGTTCGGAAAGGCGGGGTGTAATCTGATTTCTCCCGGAGACAGGTGATTACTCCACCCAGATGGGAGAGAGAGATCAGAAAGACTCTTAGATCTAGGCTGTGGTTGCAACTTAAATTGCTGCTGGGCTTGGTGGGACTGCCTAAACTGAAACCAAACACTAGTGTTCATTTCTTTGCTAATAAAGCTGTGCTCATACTGTGGGGCAAGTTTACTCTACAGAACAAACTAGATTTTAAAAAATTATGGTCAGAAAAGAACTGACTTCTGCTTGACCTCAAGGCTTCCCAGTATTTTACGTTATTTCTTAAAAACTCTGCTGTTCCTTAAATAAATTTCTTCTGTGCTGTAGGAAGTGCGTACTACTGAAAAACATAACAATTCAAAATAAAGGAAGCTTTCTAGAACTCATGGAAAGGTTTAATGTACAACAGTCATGCTATGCCTGCAAAACCCGGAAAACCCACTTGTTTACTGGACTGCATCCACAGAAGACTTCGGTTTGTCTTGTTAACTGTGCATTAACCAGATGTACAAAAATATGACATAGTCATTAAATCAGGTATTTTGTGCTGCAGTCTTTTCTTGGCATCCCTCTAGCTGTTCACAGGTCTGGAAAATTTATTATATGCATCTTCTGAATGAAGATTTCAGGGCTTGAAGCACGTCTTGTGATTTGAACGTACCAAATGCAGAAAAAATTGTAGAAATTTTACTTCCTAAGATCACCAGGTCAGATGGTTAGTGCTAACGACAAAGATTTAGAGGTCTGATGTGTCAGGGGAGGCATCTTCAAAGTGAGGCTTCTAATGACTTCTTTTAATGGCTTCTGGCTTAAGATTGTTTCCAGGACAGACCCTAGAGAGTATCCCACCTAGCTTAGCTACCTCCATTCTTGGCCTTAGTGGTAAGCCCTGGGCCAAATGACCAAATACCAGTAATGACCCAGATTTGCAAGTGAGTAGGTAGACAGGCAGGGAGACATTTTGTGTTTTGCCCTCTCTAACACAAAGGACAAACCAGAGAAGCTTTCCATCTGCTGTGCAAGTGTGCTGACACTACAACTGTTTGCTAATATGGCTTGCAGTTTTGTGGCTTGAAGGAATCAGGATATATCTGCTTTTTTTTTTTTTTCTTGCTGGCTTTTTTTAATCATCGGCTTTCCTGGCTTCTTTTTTTCTTGTCTTGATGCTTTAATGGTTTAAATTCATGCAGACATCCTGCAACTTGAGTAAATTATACACTTTAAATATTCTCAAGAACTCTTGTCATATCAAAAAATCAGACAGATAACAGGCATAACTTAATTGGAAAGATAACTGGAAGCACAGTAAGCTGTACTATGCAACCAAAAATGTCTTATCAACTCTCATCAGTTTGAAATTTTTCAGGGCACATCTTGTCAGCAGAGGAAAATCTGGATACGAAATTAATCAATGGTTTCTGTGCAGTGTTGGCAGTGGTCACCATGCCTAAGAGTAGAGTCATTCCTAACATCTCCAAAGGCGTCAGGTCCCCTGGATCACAATACAATATAAAGTCCTGCAGATCACAACCCAGCATAAGGGCCACTGAATCTGAGAATCTGTCAGCTTTTTCAAAGATCTGAGGTGGGAAGACAAGTAGAATTAAAAACCCAGTCCTGAAAATAGCATTTATTTATAGAAGGGACTAGGTGTTTTGTTTACCTAGGCATGTTCTTGGTTTGTGTTGGATTTGTGTGTGCGTGATGAAATGGACACTGTTTATAAGGCTTTGACAAATGGGGGATGTAACCCCCAAGAAATAAGTCAAAAGAAACCCCTTTCTGTAACACAGACCCCAGTAATTCAGCTTCTCAACTTGCTTCGCTGAGCACTGCAGACTGGCTTTTTTGGAGGGTAAGACTATAAAACATTGATCCTGCTAATTGCAAGGTACAACAATGACAAAACAGGGATGGAAATGATGTTATTGATTCCAACTGCAAGGGGTACAGAGTCACGTACCACAGTTTGCAAATGTTTTCATGCCAGCTGGGCTGCCCCACTCTAAAATCATGCACCTGCCTATACAGGTTCAACTGGAAGGTTATCTCATGGAGTACAGGTGCCAGGCAGGATTTCCCCACCCATTAGGGCCTGCACAGAGCTCCCAGTACTTTGGGACTTTCCTGTTGCTGCCAATATTAGCACAATAGCTTTGCAGCACTGTTGCCAACCAGCTTACTCCAATAAAGTAAAATTTTAAAAGACCATTGCATTTTAACAGGACCCAAATAATTTGCTACGTTCCCTGCTTGTTCTGGGCCTGTTTGAGCAGAGTGTGCTCTTGGACCAATATTTTTCTAAATGTTGCTGTAATAAAAAGAGGGACACAGCCATAATTTTTAAACAATGTTACCGCGTTTTACAAAACCTTGCAGCCAAGCAGCAGGAGCTGTGAAGGCACACAGGATGCAGAGCTCACCCTGAAGAGACTTCCTTGCACATGCTTACTGACATGCTAAAGTCTTTGCCGGGTCTAGCTGAGAATCTCATCCGTGTGCTTGGCAATCACACGTATATTTATTGCACTAACACTTCAGAAATATTTTCCTTGAAACAATGCTGCTGCGTGCTGAAAAAGAGATCTCGCCAGTACCGACTGAACTGATGGCAGCCAGCAGTAGCCCACCAGCAAAAGAGAGAAGTAAAAAAGCTCACTGATAAGTCCAGAACATCTTTCAGCAGTGTGATAAATTTGAATGACAGCAGTAATATCAGGGATTACTTATTCTCCATGGTTATCTCTGACCTCATCATTTGAAAATTCAACTAATGGGATAGAAGAAAGAAAAAAAGAAGTAAACATAATAATTAACCTCATGCATGAGACTTCACATGAAAGCTGTCCATCCATTTTGATTTTAAACACAAAGCACGTATTTATTTTGCTTTTCCAGCTGTTAGATGATAGTTTTAAATCTCCTTGTCCATCCACTTCAGACAAAATCTTATGATATTTTAATCCCTTGGCTATGTAGAAGGGCTGATAGAAAGGAAGAATGTATTACTGGGTCTGATGCTTATCTGGATTAAATCAGCAGAAAACTGTTGAAGCTAATGATACTGTAAAGGATCATTTAGCCTTCTACTTACTGCCCTGCATAATCTGGCCATTTGCATTTGCTGTAATATCTGAGAAGCAGTATGGACATTAATGTTGGTTTAAAAAAAATAAAACCACTTTCTTCAAATAAGGAGAAAAATACGGATATTAGTTGGTCACAGGGACTTACCCTTCAACTTAAAAAGATGTCATTAAAAACTCTTTGCTGCATTAGTAATCCAGATCGAAGGACGTAAGTTCCAGGCTTCTGGAGGAGAGATAATTACTGGAAACTCATAAAACCCACCTAAATTGTGTTTTAATTTTCATACGAGGAGCAGATGTTTTGACAGATGGATGGACTTTATTTTTGTAACTGTCCGGGAAAAGTCTGCATAACACAGCCTAATCAGTGTTACATATCTGTATTGTTTGTTTTTCAATCTTTCTACATTTGGCTCTTATTCTTTTGGTTGCAGACATTTTCTTTGTAATTTATTTTTTCAGACTAATCTCTCTCTGCATAAGCCCTTCTATCAACTTGATATGTAAATATTAAAAAACTCTTATAAAATAAATCTGCATGTTTGGTTTGTAAGTCAGATACACTGATCTTCATATAGTGGGTGCCCTTCTGGAAAACTTAATTAACACTTCATCTTCTCTTCAAGACAGGACCTCTACCCTTATACCTAGTATATAATATTTGGAATTAAAATTTTGAGTTAAGATACCTGTTCAGACACACTGGGCCTCTTTGACTTTAATTCACACTCTGAATGTAAGTGACAGGCTAATAATTTCTTAACTTGTTCTACAAGTAGGGCATCAGCACAGCAGGATTTGCAGTGGAGTTGTTGCTTTGGCTGCATTATTGCAGTATGATGCAAACTGTTTTAGCCACTTCTGTTCCAACAAATCATCAGCATGGAGCTGAGGATCTGAATCCCACAACTTCCTCAGTCTAGGCTAGAGAAAGTGTAAACACTGTTATTGTACCTGAAGTTAAAACCTTTTTCTCACTCAGGAATGCCCAGTGAACTTCTGGGGCATGTTCCCTCCAGGTGGCCAGATGTACCTTTTAACTCCTGGACACAAGGTAGAATGGCTTCAGTTGGATCCCTTGTGCACTTCTATGGCCAGCCTACCCCAGGAAAGCCTGTAGGAGCTGCTTGGGCATTGGTGAAGGTTTTGGTCCATATTCCTTCAAACAGAGAAGCAAACTGGGTTTTGCCCGAGGTTTGTGGTGAATGCTGCAGCTACTGCACATCTCCATTTCTTTGGCTGTGCTTTGGAGCATGTTGGCAGTCATGCTGATGGCTGAATGATTTTTCTTTATATTCTCCTTATTCTTGTAGTTCTGCTACTATATAGTTCTCCAAGGCCTCAGTATTTTTCCTTTGAACTAAACAAGTCCCTGAGGCCTGGATTTCCCCTGGGAACCAAGGACAAGACACCATACCAACATACTCGTATCCCTGTAAACACCAGGTGTCTTTCAGAGACATTCTCTCAAAACAAATTGGGGAAAAGGGACGTAACTAATATTTTCTTCTCATAACAATTAATAGTGTTTTTGTAACACATTCCTTCACTGGGAAGAATAAGGTGATTGGGAGTTTATGCCAAGCACCTCAATATTTGTACTTCTAATTGGGGGAGGTAGTTAGTTATACTGTTTGTGAAACTTATAAAAACCATGCTTTTTTGTACCACGTGTGCCTTCTCGGGTGGGATTTCTGCTGTGGGGGACACCACGGAAAGCTTGCATTAAAGGTAACCCTATCTATCCCTCTTAACCTTTTCCAGCCATTTGATTTGTGAGGTCCAAAAGGCAGCAGTGCCATCACAACTGTTCGCAGACACAGATCCAGCAGTTACCTCGTGTAAACATAAAAAAGTGGCTAACTTAAGAAGTTCCCTCTGTCAGAAGAGAGAGAGGAAGACTTTGCAGGCTGTGCTAAGAGGTCTTAGATGTGATGTAGGGATTTAGTTGCTTGAATTTTAAGATAGAGGCACTGCAGTGCAAGGCCAAAGGCAGAACCTACAGCTCTTCTGGAAACCTTACAGCATTTATTGAAATATAAATGAAGATTAATCCTCTCCAGGGATAGGCAAGATAAATGAATGGGTATTTTGAGGACTGCAGTAACTCCCACATGATGTACCTAATTTCCCTTTGAATATCTTCTTCAATCATTCTGTGCCATATGCAAGCACTTACGCTTTCTGCTCTATGTATGTATATATAAACTCAAGCTTTGGGGCATAAACCAGTATTTAACTTTATATAGACAAGCAGAGTTTCCTAATATTAAGCTGCCCATTATAATGAACAAGATTTTAGGAGCAAGAATTTTTAGTGATTCACTATGGTGATCCCAGTGCTCCTCTTCATTAAGATTTATTTTCATAGCCCATCCAAGTAATACTTTCCTGCCTACGGAGAACTTTTCAAACCTTGCATTCATTTTCATTCACATTACTAGGCTAAAAGTATTTAAATTCCCATAACACCCTGCTCTTAAATATGAAAAAAAATGATTTCCACCTGGAAAATAATTTTTAAAAGTCTAATTTTCTTTCTTCATCTGTTTTGCTTGACAAAGAACAATATCCAAAAGGTGTGAATAGGTCCAGAATGTGTTCCCTTTAAACAATATCCCTTTCTTGGTAAAAGTGAAAATGGGCCCGAAAGCACTGAGTGGCTGAACTCACGTACAGACACAGTTTTTAAATTCCCTGAGAATTCGTTCCTTACAGCTTCTGGCTCTGGGTTACCTCCTCTTCCTCTGGTGGATGCTTTCTCCTGTCTGCCGTATTTTCCAAGATACTACATGCCTTTTGTTGTCTTTGTCTCCCTTCCAGTGCCTTACACTCTGCAGTCATACAGTGAAATGCCTTGTCCTGCTGGCACAGACCTTCACACCAACAATACAGCGCTAGCCCGGGGGTCTGGCAAGGGGAGACGCTGCTGCCAAGTGGGACAAGCCCGCTTGGAGACACCCGAGTCATTCCAGGCCTCCAGCCAAGGGGGCTGGGGAGTTGCTTTGTAGTCGAGGTGACGTCCCCACCAGTGTCGGGAGCAGCAGAGCTGCCTGCCAGGTTCCACAGCCATGGTGCCCGAACGCCACTGACAGAGGTGTCCTGTGAGGGCAGGAATGGGAAACAGACGGGGAATGGGAGTCGGTCACCCGAGTCTCGAGTAGTGGCAGACCAAAATTTCATTCACTGCACGCACACTTTCCATGTTCAGAATATCTTTTTTGTCATACACATGTGCTGAGATTTAGTGTCTATGCAAACAGTTCAAAGCTGTTGAAGTTGGTTTATTACAGATTTGTGGGGAGCTTTTTAGTCCCAGAGCCACATAAACCTGGAAAACCTAATATTCACCATCCCAAAGCAAACTCTTGCTAAGTTCAGAATTTCAAACGACCAGGTACAACATTTCCACACATTATGGTGTACCTGTGCAGCTGTACTTGAGCGCAATTAGACAAAGGAAGGAGTCTGAGATGGAAATCAATGCTCCAGTTGCTATTGTTCCAGGGAGAATAGCACCGTCTCCGAGGCAGGGCAGAAACTTCACTTTGAACTTCCTGAGTTGACAAGGGCTTAAATCAGAACTGTAACTTTACTTTGATGTCATTTATTGTGGTTTAATACCCCTCTTTATTTATTTTTTTACTACCATGTAAAACATATAAAGAAACCTAATCTGCTGGAGAGGTGTATGAGAATTTACTGAATAGAACTTAATGGTTCCTTTATGCAGCTATAAAACAGAGGGGAGCTATAAGAGCGGTCTGAACTGGACTAAAAACTTTAAATGTTATATAAATTTATTTGTCATAGTCAAAGGTTTATTGCTGTAGGTATTTACCTTCCCCATTGTTTAACTAGGTTGTGTATTTCTCAGACATCTGTGGTAAAAACACATTGTACAAGGAATTAGGAGAGCTTAAAAACAGGGAAGAATAAGCTAAATCTGCTTTTGGAAATATTTTATAAATATGGAGTCATTAAACTGATACTTCCTCATTTACACTACTATCAATCCTGAACACTTGACGTGCAAATATGGCTACGATAGGGTTAATCCCCCTTCTCCCTCAGGCTAATCTGGAATAGTTCAGTGAAGGTGATGATAGAGTTTTTCTTAGTTTCATCCATACAAATCAAAGAAGACTCTGCCCCTAGTCTAAGTAGGGTTTTTCCAGCTCACCTTTGGAGTTTTAGCTATCTAATACCTTCTTGCTGTGCGTTACAGATAAGCAGCTGAACAGCCTCAGTTGGTTGGAGCATGGTGTTAACAAGGCCAAGGGTGTGTGTTCAGTCCCCATATGGGCTTGGATGATCCTTGTGGGTCCCTTCCAACTCAGAGTATTCTGTGATTATGTGATTCTGAGTGCATATAGAGTCACAGCTGGTGCGTTGCTGTAAATCAGAGTAATTCCTCTGAAATCAGCACAGTCTGTTTTATTCCCATTGCCTGTGGGTCCAGCCCATGTACTCACAGCATTTTGTATGTGGCCACCAGCCTCTAACATTTCGTGTTCTTCAGGCAGGTAATTTTAAAAGCTTTAGTAAAGGGTAGTAATATACGCAAAGACATTTTAAAAATAATGACACGTTAAACCTGACAAGGCAAAGCACAGTCCTGGTGAAACAGTGTTTAGCCATATTTGACCAGATGCAACTCTTAAGTGAGAAAATTCTGACTTATTTAATAGTGCACACACATCATTGCTCAGTTTTAAATTATGTGGAGTCACAGTCAGATGCTCCATCTGAAACACATAATATCAGAATTTAAGAAAGGATCTATTTCAATTCTGTTAATTTTTAATGTTACATAAATTTGTGGTATTTTGCCCATTTTACTCTTGCAGGCATTGAATTATTAATACACATTCATGGGTTTTCTGTATTTCTTTTATTTTAAACAACTAAGGACAACAACATTAATAAAAGTATTGAAACATATTTTTTTTATGATTTATGCAAGGTATTTGCTTAGTACTGTACCACTGTGACAGTGGAAAGCAGACTGTGGATAAACATAAATATAATATATGTATGTTCATGCCTATACTTGTGTGTGGGAAGAATAAGTATGGACCAGAAATTGTGTTTTTATTAAGAAAGGTCAGAATGAAAAGAACTAAGAGTTACATCCATCTCTATTTCTTTCAGTTTCCTGTTGGATTACCTTAACTATCTCTTATGTTTTCTCTTCCATCTCAGTTGAAAAGATAAGTTAACAGCAGTAAGTCAAGGATGTAGTAAGATTCTGTATGCATTTCTCTGGGTGCTCTTTTTAATACATTGCCATTATCTGTTATGCAAATACACAATAAAATTGTAAGAGCAATGTCATTCCAGTACAGCCCTTTGTGTAAGGCAGGGAATCAGTGTTTCATCTGTGTAAATTCATTGCTTTTCCCTGTGGTGGCCTAAGGCATGCCTCAAACTGCACATGCATTTTCCTGGCAGAGTCTTTATTTTGTGTTCTGGAGTATCTGGTTTAATTAGCAAGCAAGTTACAGAGAGGGATGATGCCAGTCAGTGAGATTTCTGTGCGGGTGGTAGCTCAGGTGGTGCTTCCATGGGCCCTGGTCCACCTGGAAAAGTAGAGTTGAGCACTGTACCAAAAAGTCATCAAATACGCAGGGAAAAATTTCCTTCATCTTAAACAGACTTTACTGGAAATATTATTTATTATTTTATTTTATTTTATTGTTTTCCTCCTGTTTGATATCCATTTTTAAAAATTGCCAGTAGACTGACTCACAGGCATTGAAATATTTCTTCTCAATATTAGACCTGATTGAAATAAAAATATTAAACAAATGGAAAAAAATTACCATCTTGGCTATCCCTTTTAATAACATTAGGCATTAATAAAGACAGTTTTGTTAACAGATAGCAGATAATGTTTGTACTAGGGACTGTTGGAGTTCCTATTAAGCTTTGATTTGCTGAGAATTAAAATAACTCATGATGGATAATTAGGAAGAAAACGTTAAGTCCAAGTCCTGCAAAGCTTGCATTCTAGGGTCTGTCAATGATTACGTGAAAGTTTAACATATGTATTCATATGAGTAAAACTGGCCCCTAAATACAGACAGTGGGGGTGAGGCAGCATTCATATAATTGTTAAAAATGCTATATCAATGATTTGGTTTTCATCAACTCCTTCCATCTGGCCCATTTTTCTTCTAATTGTTACTTAATTGAATACAAGCAAACAGTTGGTTCATTTTTCTTCATTATTTCATTCTGACACATTTCTATAAATGGGTTTTGTCTTGCAAACACAGCAATAGCATAAATTAAAAAGATGAAGCATGTCTGAAACAAAAATTAGGATTTTTTTTCTGTAATCTTTTCTTCAGGGTTGGATGCTTTATTAAATAGCAACCAAAGATATTTAAATGAGAAATTAAATCAAGCTATTTATTAAATGCTTAGCAGTAAACAATCTTATGAACAGCATGAAATGATCACACTTTACAAATCTGTTCATTCAGCCATACATCTTTAATACAGAAGAGCTCCCATTAGTCAGAATGACTGAATTAACTCTATGAACACTTTTTTTTTCTCCTTTTCTTCGCAGAGGGAGTGTGCTAATTTCATCAAGGTGCTTAAGGCTTACAACCAAACCCACCTGTACGCTTGTGGAACAGGGGCTTTTCATCCAGTCTGCACCTATATTGAAGTTGGAAGCCATCCTGAGGTAAACTATCTTAAAACAATATTTTTCTTTTTCCTCTTTTTAATCTCTATTGGTGTTTAGACATGATCTCTTCCTGCCAAAGTGCACTCTCACCAGTTTCTGTGGCTTGGGAAGTAGATCTGGTAAGACCTGCTCCTGAATTAGGTGCTGATGTGCTGATTGATAAATCACAGCAGAATCTCTAACTTTTCTCCCCTGCACAGAATCTCTTCTCCCAGGGGCTTAAATAAGTAAGCCCATTCTACCTGGCTTCTGAAGTTAAAAAGCACTCTCTTTTTTTTAGTCAGGACAGACACCTGATACAAGAGGGGTAGTTCAGCCAGTGTGTTTATTCTGGGCCCAACTCTGTCTTTAGTTTCCTCCCAGTCAATACAGTCTGACACCACTGCAGTTTTCTCCCAGATGAGAATTAAAATAGTGTCACACATTCATAAATCCCCCTTCTCAGATTTGTCCTACTACACTGACAGTTTTTCATATGCGACCCAGGTTTTATTTCCTTAGTTTTTTGTGAAAAATAAATCCCTCTCTCTTATTACTTAGTATTGCAGATTTCTTGCAGTAGCTCTTTTGCTGTTTTGCCAGTGATCATCATGACTAAATAGATAAACATGGTTTTCCCTGGTAAAAAGCAGAATCACTCACAGGAAGCCATGGGATTAGGCTGATTTTCCTGGTTGGAGATTTGACTGCAGTGTCTCTGTGCTGCCCTTCAATACTTCTTCTCTCCAGAAAAGCCAATCTCTTATTTTCCTGTTGAGTATGTAATATAAATTAGTCCTCTTTACTGTATTTTCTGACTGGCTTACCTGAGTATTGCTCTTTGGACTGTTTCAGTTTAGCAGTCAGACTCTTGATGTGTTTTCAGCATTTATGGATATGTTTTACTCGTAAATCCATAATTGTGTTACTTGTAGCTTCTGTGATCTTCAAAAAACCAGCTCTTTCAAGTTCTCTTATGCTTTTGCAAGTCAGGTTTGCAGATTTCCTTGAAAATAAAGACATCATTGTTACATGAATGAGGAGTATTTCTTGTAGAAAAAATTAACAGACCCTTTGAGTGTTGACTTCATAGTCTGGGGACTATTTTTCCCCATGAAAATGTCTTTTGATATTTGAAACATAAGTCTTTAAAATGTTCTAAGAATAAAGTTTTGAAGGGATAAAGGAGCTGCAGAGCAGAAAGGGTTTTGTTCATATTCTTTACTGCTTTATTACAATGCATTCTTGGCAATTAGTGATTGTCTCTTGACCACACACAGTATGTCATTGCTTACTGCATTAAAGAGATCCTCTGCTTCCTGAGATCCATTTGGGAATTGGTAGACATATTAATTAACTCTAGTTCCGTAAGATGTGTGTCAATCAATCCTTGGCTATCTGCCAAGGGAATATCTCTGCACAGAGATAGCTGGTATGAGGTCATTTACTTCTACATTTGGCTGTTTTATGGCTGTACCATAAAACTAACACACACTTTATCAAGGATTTATAGAAAGGATGATCAGAGATGAGAGGCAGGATCCAACCTTGGTTTAACATCCTGGCTTTTTAAAGCCTTGAATCGATGATCTGTTTGGTCCTAGAGCTGAAGGAGGAGGTTTGTTTTAGCTTCTTTTTAGCAGTCCCTAACTATAAACAAAATCTAAATTGTTGGAGATTTTTTGGTTTGGGGTTTTTTTTGTCTTTTATGCTGTAAGTTTGTAAGTCCCCCTGTGCCTCAGTCATTCTAATGGCTCTTGGTTTCATGTTTGGAAATGAGGGAAATCAGGACTATGTTTATCTGAACTGCCTCAGACACCATTAGCTTTTGTTTTCCTTTTCATACTTAAGCTATGAGTGAAATCATCTTCACCTGCCCTTCCAGTGGCACACGTTTCTGTATCCTCTGGACAGCTGTGCCAGGAGGGGTTACTGCCTCCTCAGCCCAGGGTCTGCCCGTGTGGAGAGAAAGTGAGGCAGGCAGGAGGCAGTGTACCCACCTCTTCTTGGGCTTTGACAAATCTTACAGTCAGCCTGGGTTCTGTGCCTTGAAAAGATGAAAATCAGATGAATAAATGAATTTATTAGATTTACCATGAAAAATAATATGTTCTGTCTTTCAGCTAGAGCCCGCTTCTTCCGTTCCCATACTCCCTAGCCAGGAATTTCAAATGTGCTTCTCCTCCGGGAGCTGAGGAAGAGGAGGGTGCTTGATTGACAGTAGCTATTAGAGACACCGTGAATGAGGGGGGTGCAGTATTAACCCCTGCACCCCTGCACACTGCATCTGTGAGAGCCAGATGGTTTATGTTCTCATGTCAGACAGCAGCACCGGACGAGTCAAAGGGCCATTGCTTCTGTGTCATGTAGCATTTATACCTCTCTAGCATACTAAAAAATGTACAATGTATAAGCAAAGGCAAGCAGTTGATTTTGAGTTAAAAATCGCCATCTAAAACATTTCCTGAAGATTCCTTTTCTGTCACACTTACAGAAAATTAAATTATTTCACCATCTGCTTATTTATTTTTCAAGCACTTAAAGAGGTAAATGTGAACTGATTAGGGGAATAGTTAAGAAATGTACCTACTTTCTAATAAGACTGCTTGTTTATCTGAGCTCTGAATGTAACCCACCTGCCTGAATCTAATGGAGAAGAGGAAATCAGTGTGTGCCAAACTGAAGAGGGTGGAAAAGTGAACTTTAAAGAAAAGACTGGCAAGTCATAGAGGAGACTCTGGAAGCAATTGGAGTAGGCTGCAGGAGACTGGAATATGGTAAAATTTTTATGACTGGGGAAAGGAAATAAATTACTTTGTGTGATAGTCATAAAGTAATGGGAATATGAATTGTTATATTTGTTGAATATCTCTTTGATATGAAGCAGTGTATCACAGCCCCATTCCATATCTGAAGAAAATAATTTCTAGTGATGAAACTAGGCAGGTTTAATTGAGTCTGATGAAGTACAGTATCAGAAGTAATAATAAAAAGCTAAAAGGATATGAACGGCATGCTGTGCATCTGATTAAAAATGATGTGTGCAAATGTATACAACCTAATATGTTGTGAATTACACCGCAGTCTGAGGAGTAAAGCAGACTAATCTTTGTTCAAATCCATTCCAGATGTGTAAGTGAATAACCACAGTATTTAGAGGGAAGAATAAAGTTAATGTTTGAATAGACTTTCAGCACGTAAGCCGTGAGGAAGCAGGAAAGAACATATTTAGAGAACGTGGTGTGTAGATATGCAGAAAATACCTGAGGGCAGCCAAATTTAAAGTTTGATATCATCCATTTCATGTGCATGAGTTTAGGGGAGATGACCTAACACAGACACCTACACAAACTTCAGGGATCTGGGATTATGCAATATGTGGCATTCTATCCTCATAATGCAATATAATACAAGAAACCAATTACCAGACAAAACAAGACAGTAATTAACAAAGTTGTGTTTTGCACCCACTGACTTCTGAGGAGACAGGGCTGGATGTGTAGGAATGTTGTACTTAACAGTTGTAAAATTACACAAGTCAGATCTGTGCTTGAAAGGAACAAATCCAACTGCAGGGAGACACAGAGGTGCATTAAACCCCCCAGAAAATCACAACAGGATGCAGAATGCACCTGCCTGTGCATGCCTGAGCAGGGGGAAGGAGCCCTGCTCCCTTTCCCCAGGGCTCCCTTTGGGGTAGTTTGAGTGAACCAGCAGGGAACAGTCCTGTTTCAGTAAGAACAGGATTTTCCATTTACTTAACCCTTACATACAGGTGGAGGTGTAGAGAATGCCCTGTAGTACTGTTTGGGTTTTTTTAATGCTCAGACAGGCATTGCTAGAGCTGTACAAAATTGTTTGCCAGATCCTCAGCAGGAATACATTAGGGTTTCTTCAGCAGAGGTAAATCAATAGGCACTGTCTGAAGAACTAACCTAGCTTCTTTTATTGTCTCCTAATTCCAAATTTCTTGTCATTGTCCAACAGATTAAAACTCACTTTTAACAGCATGAACTTAAAAGATCTGGGATCACTTTACTTGCAGGTTATTTCTCAATCAATAAAGAGGCTTTAAATTCAGTTTAGATTTATGATGTACATAAAACATTAAGTTATTGCATATGAAGTTACATAATGCTACCACCTGTAACATATTTGCTTTTTCCGGACTCTGTGTATTTTAAAAATCTTTGGTTAAACTCATAAAATTTTGCTGAAATATACTTTCCACTCTTTTTTATCCCTTCTGTACATCATATTAGAAGAGGTCCAGAGTGCATTTCCTAAGTAATGGACATCCTGTTCTGACATGTTTATGCATCTATCTTTTTGTCTCTCTGTATATATTACATATATATATAGGGATGGAAGACCATTTTTTTCCTAAGAGAATGACTTTGAAGAAGCACACTGATTGAAGGTTCTGTGCTACTGCTGGTAGAAAACATGTTGTGTTTATCTAATGTAAAAATTCAGAATGAAACATTGATTTCAGTAGTGGCAGATGTAGCATAAATTAACCAATCTTTATTGAAGACAGCAGACCTGTGTCAGTTTACATGATTCTTACCTGTGTTTTTTAAGTGAAACATTTGAGCAAATGATTTTTTAAGTTAAAAAACCACCTTAGGCTAATTTTCTTTCCATCTAATTAATTACACTTTTCTATAGTATTTATATGCTTGTATAGAGAAAATATGGAGGGAAAGGATACTGTTAAAGGATTATTCTCGTTTGTGATACCACAGTTGTGTGATGGAACTGTTACTTGTGACACACTAGCTCTGAGCATCACTATAATCACAGAAAAATGCCAATAAAAGAAGATCTAATTCCCAGACTGTAACAGCCTTCTTTAGTTCAGAGGTGCTTTAACCTTTCAAACCAGATATCCTGTTATTATAGTACAGGAAAACAAAACTGAAGAGCCAGACCTCTAGTTTAGGGAAGTGCCTGTTGGAGCACTTCTTTCCATTGCAAGAGTAGTTTTACCAGGGAGAAAAAGAAAACATCTCTTAGATGTTTAAAGGCTGATGTACTTCACCTTATGTCATAAAAAGCTAAATAGTTACTTTTGCTATGGGGGAAATCCCAGGCACTGGAACATTTTGCTGTACTGATGTTCTTGTCTGTGCAGGATGGCAGGTAACAGGATAGTCACTGTCCAGGCACCTCACAGGGTCGGTGGCCAACATCACAAAACAAAGGGACTTGATTCCTCTGGAGGTGATGAGTCTGTAAACCATCACTTCTGCTGCTCCACATGACATCAATTTCCAGTCCCTTAGGCTACTCTGTGTGAAAATGCTTCACACAAAATCAGGCTTTTCAACCACAGGTACAATTTACCTCCACTTGTTAAAAAGAAGAAATCTTTTCGTAGCTATCACCTTCCTAGCATTTTTTAAGTATATAGTTTTATATACAGTTATATATAGATATGTATAGCATATAATTCTTTTTCCAAGCCATAATTCATGATGGCATTGGTTGGGAAGGGATATGATATGGGAACTTTTCAATGACCCAACATTTACAGGAGGAGTACAGGGAAAGGACAGGGAACATGAGAGTCCTTTCTCATAAGACAACCTAAGTGAGTCAGTTGTTCTGGCAAGGCCTGACAGATATTTCAGTAGGGAAACCAGGATGTGTTCTTGGAAGCTCTTCATGTTTTTAAGCACTGTCATGCAGAAGCACATGTTTCTTACAGGCCGAGTGCTGTGTCCCAAATGGCACCTTTTGTTATGTTGCATTATCTTGTGATAAAGTTATAGAAGTAGAAGGTCACCATAAAGAAGTAACTCGATTCCCATTTAAAAGACTTTTTGAAAAACCCCATAAACCCCTTAGTAAACAAATATTAATCAGGTTCCTAGTTAAATGCTATTATTTATGAAGGCCTGTCTTTGAATGCACTGCAGATCTCTTTGACTTTAGCTGTGTTTTGAACACTTGCCTTGCTAAAAGAGAAGTTAAACCACGAAAACTCAGATTTTTCAAAACTTCATCCTGTCATCCCCAAGCAAAATATATTTCCAATAAACATTTATTTCCAGAGCAGATCCTTTAAAGTAGGACTATTAGGCTTTATGCGATAATTTAGCTGTCGGAATAGTTTAATTTATGAGGTAAACTTCTCTCAACTGAATAGTACACATGGCAGCAATGGCTGACATCTTTCCTACCCCTCACTGTTGGGAAAGTCTGCACAGCTGCTGTGGATATTTCATCCTCAGCAAAGTGAGACACTGAAGAGAAAAATTTTGAAAGTTTTTTTCCCAAGTATTTTATCAAGATAATAATCTATTTCCTAATAAAAATTATAATGCATACTGAACTTTTAATGTAAATCACACAATGAAAGTATGATAAATTAAATGTGTAGCTACTGTTTACTATCCTGGTGTATTCAATTAAGAAGGATGTGCCTGTATGACAGCTGAATATTTGACAACCAGCTGAACCATTTGACCTCCCATTTACCAATGTAAAGGTATATTTGTAAGAATAGGGCTATTCCGAATCATAAGTATGCAGAGGATGTGGCTCAGTATCTTAACATTCAGAGGCAGTACAAATACCATTTTTGGAGAAAAAGTATTTAGCAAAGGGGTCATGCTTTAATCACTGACAGGAAAGATGAACACTGTAGGTTTTCAGCTGTCATTTAATGCACCCAGTCCTGCCTTTGCATATTTCATAATTACAGCTAAGCAATTTGGAATATATTTATGTCTAAAGTGACAAAGTCAGTAATTATGTCTGAGGCTCACTCTGAGAGTTGCAAGTTGAATATTTACATGCAGGAAATGAAATCAAGTTTTAAACTAACGCAAGTCAAAATAGTGCAGTGGCTATTTTATTTCGTCACCCTTATTCCTCAGACTACATGGTTTAGGCAAAATGGAAGCATGATTGTTTAGTAAATCATGCTGAGGAGAGGTCTAAGATAGGATGAGATACAGAACAAAGACATGGAATTTACAACTGTAGGGGCCATTTGTTGCACAGCAGAAACCACTAATGAAACCCTAATCACTATTCAAGTCTGATCATTTCAGCTATTCAGAAACTAACTTTTGTTTAGGACTTGATAAATATATCCAAATTGCTGTGGCAGACCTCCCAGTTTATTCTTAAGAAACCAAGCCAAGCCAAATCAAACTGAAAAACAAACTCCAGAACCATATTAATTTTACTTTATATCTAATTTTTAAAGAAAATGTAAGTCACTCTGCAGGCGATGTTCCAGCACTCTACAGTTTGAGTTTAATTGAAACAATTAAAACTCTGAGATGAGGAAGAACTAGTAAGGATGTGGTCTGGAGGCAGCATTGGTGTTTCCGTGGATCTGGTCTGATCTCTACAGATACACAGTGACACAAAAGGAAGCTCGATAGCAGCAACATACTGCATCTTGTCCTCCACTGGTGAAAAAAGCTGACAGTAACTGTTAACGTAGAAATTTTTTTAATGTTTTCTCAACGCAAAAAGAGTTCAGTGTGAGCAATAGTGTCAGATTTGAACCCCCAAACTCCTAATGAGAGGAATCTATGCACTAGCAGGCTTCCACTGAGATAACTGAGGAGACCATTGTTCCCTCACCATACATGTCTTTCACCCTCAGTGGCTGAGAAATGCTGGTTGATTACAGTGGAGAGCTGTATACAGTGTGCCACAGCTGAATGGCTTCCATGAATGAGAAACTAAAGCCAGTCGACATATTCATTAGGTTCTAAGAAATAAGTCTCAGAACTGTGGGAAAACTTTTGTTTATGTTGCTGGAGGGGAGAAAAAAAAGACTGAGATAGAGAGAGACCTCCATGGAAGTATATTTGTGGAGTGGAGCGTGCACATGTGCACATGCAGAACCACTGGGTGGACTTTTACTTACACCACATGTGATGTTTTGTGAGTCCATGTCTTAAAACCACGGGTAACTTTGAGTATGCTCAGATAATGAATGGTTCAAGTTAAAGAGTCTCTTAGGATCTGGGTTTAATTTACTTTTTTAAAGTAGGGGGTGTTTTTTCCTAAAACTAGTTGTCTTCAGTGGAGTTCTCTGTGACTTACCCTGGAGTAGCTAAAGCTGAGGTACACTCTTCATTTTTATAGTCACAGAAAAAAACCATTATCTTCTAGCATTGTTACAGGGATGAATCAGTTTTGTGACTACTTTAAGAAAATTAATTTTAGCAATGACTACCATAGGAGTTGAAAATAAACCCACTGTTTGCATTTGAATGTTCTCTATTTCTCCTATCAGTTAAAGGATGTTATGATGAGTTATTTATTCCCATAATGTAAATATTCCCACTGACACATGGTTACCTTAGTTTACCATGAGATGATACAGTTTTCCTAATTCATGCCAGACTTAGACTGTACTTTTAAGAGGTATGGCAGTCACATTAAGATGTCAATTTTCTGGGTGGGAATATTATGCTGGCTCATCAACAGAGCCCATAATGTTTCTAGTAACACAGAAGTTCAGCATTTGCCTCTTGTTAGAGTAACAATTGAAAACATTAACCCAACTTCACAATCATGCAACATATGCAAAATTTCATCCACACACCTCCTGAAACAAAAGACAAGTATGGCTAAACCCTTTGATCTCTCGACCAACATGGGGGAGAAAAAAATAAAATAACAAACCACCATCTGTTGGGAAACCAATGTAATAAAAACAGTGGAAAGCCAGCTTATAGTATAGACTGACTTAATTGAGGAAATGACTTATAAATAGAATTATTTCTTGATTTAGAGGCACAGGAGGAAACCAAACAGAAAGAAGGAGTTACTGAGCTCAGGTTTGGATAGATCAGCATCAAAGCAGCATTATTCATTGCGGGATTCTCGTCACAAGGCTCCGGTTGACAAGGGCTGACCTCATGAAGAAGAATCAAAAGTGTGATTTCTGCTGAAGAAGGAAATGACTGTATTGTGTTCGTAGCTCAGTACCAACATCTTGTCAAATAATCTTTAAACAGCTAAGGTCACAATGCAGCAGGTTTCAGCTGTGGGTGATGCTCCACATAAAGACCACGGAGCTGTGAAATGCTGAACAGCAAACTGTTCAGTTATATTAAATACTCAGACACAAGAACCTAAAAAAGAGATTATTGGTGAACTAATTTCACTTTGCCTAAAATTCTTTGAGAGCTGATGTGCTGTGAAGTGCCTTTCAGGCCTCTTTTAAAGGCTGTAGGATATATTTAACTCTCAGAGACTTCTGAGTCTGGAAACACTGCCCTTTCCCATGCTTTCCAACCTGATGTTCATCGTTTCTGCATGTTCATGTTGTGTGAGCTTAGTGGTACACTGGCATGGTGACTGGCCTGCAGTCAGTCCCAGGAAGGGCCCAGGGAGGCTGTGTGGCACAGGCTGCTCCGCAGTGATGGAGGGGTCCATGCCTGAACTTCTCAAAACCTCCTCCTGATACTGCTTCTGACCGTAAGAGACTCACTGATTCAGAATTCCCCAAAAAGGGACATTTCTCTAAAGGAAAGATGAGAATGCACATGAATTTAGAAGCTTTCAAATAGATTCAGGAAAGAAAAAAGTCACTTTCCACAATGGAAGACCTCCTCGGTGTGCTTCCAAGAAGCTCCTTGGACATCTCTTTCTTTCATCAGCAGCTGCAGTTGGCATAACAAAACTGTCTTCTCCACGATGATTAAATCTTACCTTTCCTTTGATAAAAAGCAAAGCAACTGCATGTAAAGCTATTATTTCTGTGAGTAAACAGTAGGACATAGGTATTTCCAGCAGTTGCCTGGTGGAACAGAAGGTAATTGTTCTTCTGCTATCTTGTCTATCCTCACTTCTATGTACAGACTCACATTTATGTGAAAAAGCTTTCATAATACTTTCCAGATGCTTCCTTACCTTTAAAAGATTTTGAAACTTGAGTCTCTACTCAACCCTGTTATACAAGGAGTGTCTTAATTTTTTTACCAACTAAATTCTTTCAAATAATAAAATTCCACTATTCCACAGTTTAGTAACAAAACAATACTTATTTTACTAATAGTTAGTACTTTTCTTCCTCAGGAGAGAATCCAATGAATCAAGTAAGAGAGTGAATAAGAATTAATCCCATATAAGCCATACACACAGAGAACATGGCTGCAAGAGGAAGGATCTCTGCAAAACAAAAGCAGAGAGAATTTACCCATTGTACACATTCTAACTTTGCTAAATGCCTTTACAAAGGATAAAGAATTTTTTTTTTTATCAGTACACAACCTTTTGCATCACACGTTTTGCTGGCATAAGATGACACAAACTATCAAACTTCAAGCTCTCGAAAGTCTTACAAGAGAGAAAATCTTTCATCCTTCTTTAAACAATACTTTTATATGAATAGAGACCAGGTACAGGAATGTATTGATTGCTGCAATAGTATCTGTCAACAGGAATAAAATCTAGTTTTAGGGACAGGTCATGTCTTAGACAGACGTATTTTGTGCATGGAAGGAACATGGGACTGTGCATAGAATTATCTAAAAATAACAGTTAAGAAAGCAGTGCATAGATATAAATAATTATCTCCCTTATAATTAGTCCATATATCTTTCTCCATGAAGAGTTAATCAATGTACTGCTGAAATGCTGTGGGAGATTAAGAATAGTACTGAAAGAGGCAGTGTTTTAAATATTTGTGCTTGTCCCATATGCCTACTGCTTGTGTGATGTTGGAAATCAGACTAAAAGATTACAGCAACTCTTTCTGTTCTCAAAATCTAAGAATAAAACCACTTGAAGTCAGTTTGGGAAAAAAAATTGTTTACTCTTCCATTCATTCTGCGTTCCAGCTTACATAGCTTGTAACAACTTGGTTTCTGTTTATGGCACTTGCTGAGTCTGGAAATGTGCCAGTTCCGCTTTGAGCTCCTGAGCATAAACCGTATAGAATCTCTGCATCTTCCCTCGAATACGGTTTCCGTGAGGGAAGTGATCTGTGCCCTTCTGTTTCTTCCTTCACCTCTCCCTCATTTATGTAAGAAAAATAATTTAATGAGTATGACCTGACTCAGATGAAATACATGCCTCTAACTTGTTCATGCCTCTGGGGACTTAGAGTAAATTAGTTATTTCCTAAGTAACTCATTTCATTGGAAAAGGGTGAGTAACTTTCCACCATTTCTTGGGAACTCAAGGAAAGACCAGTTAATACCTGCTTTTTCTTTCTATTCAGCTTCTGTGATATTTACTGTAGACAATTCACATATGGTTATTTTTATTTTTTTCCCAGAAGAAAGCTTTGTTTTTAAAAATATTTTTTTCTGTAGCTCAGTGAGTCAGAAAAGAATGTGAAAAACACTTGCACGAAAAAAAGAGTAATCACTGGGAAACTTAGCTAAAAAGAGGTATTGTGCAGAATAAATAAGTGTTATCATGATGAATTCATGCCTGTTAAAATTGGTGATGACTTGCTATGTCATCTAATCTGTTCTAATTTCTTTACATTTGCAGTCATCTACAAGTCTGGACTTTCTCACCTGTAGTGATATAAATCACAACTAGTGATTCTTGCAGTGCAGCATTAATTTGCATTTTAATCATTTCAGTTTCAAATACAGCGCTGGTAATCATAATTGTACACATTGTCCATCCCTAAGCAACTCTTCTCCTATTTAGTGACTGTATCAGACAGGTCCAGAAGAGCTGTCATGCAGCTTCTCTCCTGTATGATTGCATATAGTTTAGTAAAGAAATGCTGCCTGATTAATGAAAATCTATGGATTCCTCCAAGTTGCAACATGGTCACACTCAGAGAGATGTGTTAATAAACGTTTCCAAGTACATAATCAGATAAGAACTCAATACTCTCCATTAATGAAATATGATCCATAATTAATCTTGCATGCAAGTGCTAATAATACCTTTAGGTTAAAGTGCTCAGATGTCACAGTATAACAATATCTGTCTTAGATGTGTATCATTACTGCAAGTAATTAAGGGTTACTTAGCTGTTAAATGGTTACCTTGGAGGAATCCTTCACTAACATGGCTTGAAACATGCCTTCACAATGAAATTAATTAAGTAAATTAAGTATCAGGCTAGTAGTAATCTATTTTATGTGTGGAATATCGGGCATATAAATGTATAATATGATTGGTTGCAGAAAATAGACGACTTGAAGATATACCCATTTGCTATTAAACATAAAACAATCTTGGTTGTTCTTACATGTAAAATAATGCTGGTGCATGTTAAAAAGAACAGTGACAAAATTGATGAAGAGAAATGGAATGTCAAAATTATCACCGTGGTGTTCCATGTGCTGCATAAGTGCAAAGCTCAAGTAGCACCACTCTGACGAAGAACTATTAAAATTCACTTGGTCTTTTTCACACCTCTGCTGCTACTGGGAGTTAAAACCTGGTACCAAGGTTTGGTACTGGAGTTCTGCTAACAGCTCGGTCTGACTCATCACAAGGGTGCTTTCAGGGATTACTAAATTGCTGCCTTCTTGTGTATTTAATATAAACCACACCAGGAAGGTTGAGCAAGCATCTTGATGTGGATATAAACATCTTTCATCACTTCTTAAACTAGAAATATGACATGGGCAACATCAGTGACAGATTTTTGACTTAAAAAATAATTTCCTAGCATTATGCAAACTGGCAGTGACAAATACACAGTATATTCTGCTTTTTTTCTTCGTTTAAAGAGGAAAAAATCCACTAGGTAAATAGATCATTCATCTGAGACCTTTTCATATGTAAGCAAGAAGATGTAAAGTTCAGATCTCTGCTGTCCTCCTGGAACATTGGCTTTGCTCCAGGCAATGACAGTATTCACATACCTTAAGTTCACTCTTTAAATATTTTGCCTGATTATGCCTTTTGATGAAACAAAAAAAATAAAAAAAGAAATATGCCTCATGCTGCAGGAAACTTTGCTCACAACACAGCTAGGGAAGTATTAGCAGAAGGAAAGGAAATGTGAAGAATTCATGAGAGAAATGTGTAGTTTTTTCATGCTCTGATATGTTTTATTATGCCAGTGAGATAATTCACAGTGGTGCCACCATCTTATCAGTGATACGCAAAACTGCTGCATATTTTGGTTTAGGATGACACCAATGTTACGGGTTCTTCTCTAGTTCTCAGGCTGCTGCCCAGGGCAAGTTGTTTGGCTTAATTGCTTTTGCTCTCTGCAATTCAGATTTCTTAAAAGATTAAGCTTCATCCATTCTCACGTGAAAGTGGACCCATGTCCTGGGGCCAAAAAGAGTCCCCAGAGAAGCTAAATAGAAGTGATGGAACTATGTCCACTGGGTAATCTCTAGATGTCTTTCAGAGACCCTCTGCACACGTATGGGCAGTTCCCATATGTAGGAGAGAAAAAAATGTCTTAATACTAGGATTCTCACAGAATTGGTCAGCTCTTTGTGCTGCAGCTTCTCAGATAATACAGATTTTTACCTCTTAGACACAGTAAAAATATACTGATTAATTCAGCCTGATTCCAAACCTGAATATTGTTTTTGAGGGGGGCTAGAAAACAAGCAGTGTAAGAGAGGAAGACTATCTTCCAATGAGTTATTTCGCCCTGAGGTATAAGTTGTTTGGGTTTTTTTAATTACAAACCAGTAAATGTGTAATCAGAAAACAAATGGCATTGATTACCTTTTCAAAGCAGTGACTCTCTGATCATTTCATCCTATACTTCCAGCTTGTTTGAAGTATGGAACCAGCAAAAAACGTGAAAGCGTTTTGCCATTTGTATAAATCAACATTATTTTGTGTAGCCAGTGTTTATTTACAAGCTTGCAAAGGGTTTCATACGGGATATATACGCACCTACAATACAAACCATGTGTCAAACAGCAGAAAACTGCAGAGCAATAGCACTGTTATTTTTTCCCTTTACTTGATCTAAGTTTCATTTTCTGTTTGACTGAGCATCAATGGTAATGAAGGTGGTATATCAACAATAGTCATGGTGGCATATTTAATTTAATTATAGGTGATTGAGGTGCTTAACTTCATTTACTTTCTCTGAATAACAGTTTATTTTATTCTGTTTTAACAAACCTTTCTGTTTATGTGTTTCATCATCTTTTGTTACAAGAAACAGGGAACTCATTTCATTAAGTGTGGGAGTAATGAAAGCGTAAGTCCTCATCAACTTACTGTTGCTGTACCTGGGGTCTTTTCCTGGAATACTTACTGAAAGACAAATCCCTTGAAGTCTGTAGAGTATAATCTAGATCATTAATTTTGATTCCTAACTAAAAATCTGTGAAACTCGTACTGAATTTAGGATATGGAAAGATCGGGCATTATTTATCATAAAATGATTTGGGTTGGAAGGGACCTTAAAGATTATCTAGTTCCAACACCTGTGCCATGTACAGGGACACCTTGCACTTGTCCAAGTTGCTCAGAGCCCCATCCAGCCTGCCCTTGAAAGACAATTACTATTTTTTAACAGGGAACAAGGCCACAGAGATTCTTCCAACAGGTATAATATAATAGTAAATGATTCAAACTCAAGTACAAGATTTACGTATTCTCTTAAAGACTTGTGGGGATAAATAGAACAGTAACGGGGAAAATTGACTTTGTTTAACTGCAGTCAAGAAAGGGAACTAAAAAAGGAAAGTTTGGACAATGCAGTGGAAGTAAGTCTTGATTGTGAAATAGCTCTCTGCATGACTTAAGCCTTGTCCATAAGGAAACCGGTGAATGTCTCACCAGTGCAAATCCCTGCACAAGCCATTCTCATTTCAGTTAAAGTAGCATTTCAGGTCTGGTCTTAGCTGCCTGAAATTAGCTGAAAATAAGCTGCTTTTAAACTGA
The DNA here is from genome assembly GCA_013400975.1 of Atrichornis clamosus. NCBI lineage: Eukaryota > Metazoa > Chordata > Aves > Passeriformes > Menuridae > Atrichornis > Atrichornis clamosus. The sequence continues at coordinate 304,051 of WBMZ01010950.1, read as the reverse complement.
GCTCACTGTGTGGACACGGAGTGCATGTGTTTACTGGGATCTCATTACATTCAAACATAGGGATACAAGTCTGCAGATTAGTGCTTGCCCTGAAAAGACTGTTTAGCCTTCCAAAGGATTTTGCAGGAAAGCAAGCTGGAATACAAGCCCTTTCTGCTTGTCATTTGTAGGTTTGTGAATTTGGCTTTTATTTCTTTGTGCAAATGTGTTTTCATACAGACATTGAAAAGCCATGACCCTCTGTAAAAAGGATTACCTTGAAGGGAGATAGTAAGACTACAGTGTAAAGGATGGTTAATACAGAAATGCTAAATCTCACTGTACAAAGATTATAGCACAATAAATTTTTTAACTCAAGGTACTTCCCTGACATTATAAAAACAGTCACATATCAGAATCACAAAATAAAAGTCCTAAAGAGAGGGCTAAAAGAAAATAAAAGAAAATATCTGCTATTTCTTTTTGTAGAAGGATGATAGAGAATCCCTTTTAAATGTGTTTTCTTTTAGCTGACATTGTAGCAAGAAGTTTAGATAACACTTAATGACTTAGATATTATTTTTACAATCAGTATATGTCATGGGGTATTAAAGATAATAAATAAGGAAATACTTTAAAACAGATAATAGTAGATTTTAGTTACACAAAGCCTGTCGTCTTATATGATGCAGTGACCCACTGACACGTGACCCAATTGAATAAGAGGAATCAAATCCTAGTCCGTCCAGAATTATTTATTTGGTGGAAAAAATCCCCAAAAGAATAGGGGTTTTTTACACTTACACCTAGCACATTTTTCTTATCTGTTTGTCTGAGTAGTAAGCAGTATGGTCAGAAATAAATCCAGACTTAACCCTTCTAAAACTTCCCAAGGAGATAAAAGCAATATACTTTGGGACTAACAAGGATTTCAACTACTGCAAGAGTTAAACTGGAGCAGTAGTTAAATAACTGTGGTGAGTAGCCCAAGCTTCCCTGGCAGCTTTTTTCTCTTTTGTGACTGCTGCTTCTAAATCACTTGGCCTCCTCTAGGCTGACAAAGCTAAAGTAAATTTCCAAAAAAAGGATATGATAAACTGTAACAAAATTCACCCAAAGGCTTTACCTAAAAAGCAGAAATGATGTTGCAGTAGAAGTCAGTTTGTTAAACAGGAAAAAAAAAGGTTAGATTTGAATGTTAGTGCTTGATGTAAGGAGAATTTTAAAGTACTAACCATTTGGTAAGAGATGAGGTGGAAAGAGCTGTAAGAAAAAGCATGAATAGCTACCACTCTCATTACATAGATGAAGGAATGAAACTTAATTCTGAATTTAATTGCAATAGCTAAATTTTCAGATCACTTAATTAAAAAGAGATTGCAATATTTCTTCAAGATATTTCAGTGAAAAATTGGAGACTAAGAATATGAGAACCGTATATTTATTTTTAAAGTTGCTCTTAAAGCCAAATCCCTGATGCCTTGTGATCACTGGCTACTTTTTGATTTCTGTTGAGCTAGGATTAGGCTTTATGTAGCAATGTCAACTTAGAGCATTAATTACCTGTTGCAGCTAAGTGTGCAGTAAGGTGCTTTTATAAAAAGCAGTCTCAAAACCTGATTCAGAAGGAAGTTGAGCAAATTATTTTAATGTTTTCAGGGAGATCGCTTATATATGTGAAGGAAAACTTAATCTGACAATTTTCTGCATTTAGAGGCTTCAAAAGAACAACCTAGTTTTCAGTTTTATAGGCTTTTCCTAGGCAGCACTAGAGGCAGGACACTCTGAACAGGAAAGGGGGAGAGATTTGGGGTTGCTTATAGTGCCAGAGAACACCAGGTCATGAAATGAAGGAAAAAAGACAGTGAGGGAGATGAATAGATGGCAACAGGGAAGTATGTCAAAGGATTGGAGACTGGAGTTCCAGATTTTGCTCTTTCCTGATATTAAGACAATTTATTCCCTACAGACTTAGATTGCAGACTAGTTTCAGAGGGTAGAAGTCATTTTACCTGATTTAATTCACCTGGTACATACTCAGTTCTTATAGTGATCCAGCCTTTTCCTTAGCCAACGGAGAGAACTCTTAATCTTCAGAAATAGTCCTTATCTTTCACATGTACCGTAGTACCTGGGATGTTCATGATCATGAAATAAAAATAATAAAATAAAATGAAGCAGGCATTCAGAAGCAGTGCATTTCAGAAAAGTTCCTGGATATTGATTTACATTTCTCTGAACTAGAAAGAATAAAATTATATAAATTAAATCCAAGAAGGGAATTCAGGAAGCAGGATGAAATTTCAGTTACAATTTAATTGTGCAAGGCTTGAGGCAAATTGTCCATCATTAAACAATCCACACGAGCCTTCAGAAAAACAGCATGGACTTCGGTATTCTGTCAAACTTAGATTTTAATGTTCAGACTCTTGACGCGTAGGTCTACTAGAAGTAATTGATGTTCTTCCATAGACGTTGTCATCTAAGACAGTAGATCAAATCCCCATGATGAAAATTATATAAATGGCTAAAAACTAATGTGATGGCAAGGTAGATAGTGGTAGAAAGGTGGGAATGCAGCAGAAAGAAGAAAGCATATGGCCATTTTAATCAAGTCTGGTCTATTTTGCATTCTGTTATTGTTCATTTTCTGCTTGCAGTTTGCACTTAATAATTTTCTGCCAGTAATCTTCTACTTTAGCTGCTCTATGTAAGCGAGTAGCCTCATTATAGTACAATTTGTAATAAATGAGTTCTTAACTTCTTATATTGGCTAAGAAGATTAACAGTGCAGAATTTAAAACCTGTGACCAAAATTTGATGAGATGACTTAAAATGAAAGAAATTTAAGATAGAAAGAGGCTTCTGAATACCAAAAGACAAAATCCAGACAGCAGGAAAACAAGGTTAAACCATTCTATCTGAAGCCATTTCACAAAAAAAGGAGAGGAAATGTGTGACATATGGTATCAAGTGAGGCACTTGAAGTTGAGTCTAAAAATGTTTAAAAAGACAGCTGTTAGTTTGCATGATTAAAAAGGGAAAGGAAGGATATTATGATATATCAAGAACAAGGAAGTTATGAAACCAGAGGTGGACTTGTTGGATGTTTGTTTGCTTTTCTTATCCAGTGGTTTCTAATGTTTTTATTAAATTTATCTTCAAATTAAACCTCCACCTCTATCTTCCGTTCTGTTTCTCCCAGTGACATCAGTGCTGGCTATTAACAAAAAAACTGGGTGGATCTTTGAACCTTGAAACCAAATCAAAGAACAATTTAGGGAAAGAGATAATTACATATCAGCTCTTCTTTCCTCCAATATGTTTAAATAGATTAGATTATTTTAATAAGTGTTGGAAATGATGGTAACATTTAGAATAATATTTACATGTGAATCTCCACTGGCTCTATATGAATCATAGAAGTCAGTGAAAAAACCCCCAAATTTGTCTCTATGAAGCATTGTGGTATGCATTATCTGATCTTTATTCTAAGCTAAATGACTTATTTCTGTTAAATCTTGATTTATATGATAGTTTAGTTAATTAAGTTGCTTTACAGCTAGAAACCCGTGAGAGAGATTTTTTGCTTCCGCTGCTAGTTCTTGTAAAAGTCCAGTGAATAGAAAACAAGTGGCTATTTGCATATGGCAATTTGTCCATGCATGGGGAACCCAACAGAGATATTCCTTGGGAATCACGGGGAGACTAAAGGCTAACTGGGCACAAAAGCTGATGTAGCCTCCCCATCACAAGTGATCCTTACCAGTTTTACTTGGCACATGGTGCATAGCTTTGCATGTGCTGAGTAAGCTCGGTTGCCATTAGCTTGACTGGAGTTTGAGGCAGGGCTATATACTTTTGTTTATGGCACTGGACAAGGCTCAGGAACTAGAACATTAGCTTCTTGCTTTGGCATAGATTTCCTGGCTAAATTACCTAATTTCTCTCTGCCTCATTTCATGAGAACAGTCCAATCTGTTCAGCCCAAAGGCTCATTTAGCGCAGTACCTCGGTTCTCACCGGTCCCATAATGACTGTCAGTGCCGCAGAATGAGCGGTGGGCAGGCTGCAGTGCCTAGTGATAGCGTCTCCCAGGCTCCAGCACTCGTCGTTCAGGGATTTCCTGAACCAGGGGTGGAATCTCTGTGTTTCATGCTTTTCAGTGCCTTGGTTTTGATGAATTAGTATTCATTCAATTTCTTCAGCTCATATATCTTCTAAGTATCCGCAGCATCCCAGGCTCTACAAATTGCAACATGGGAGGAACATCCCTTTATTTTGTTTTAAACTTTCTGCCTGCCAGTTTCTCATTTTAGAACAAACTAAGAATGCTCTTCTTTTCTTCATATTTTCTCCACTGTGTATGTTTTCTGAGTTAGAGGACTGACTTCATGCAGTACTGGAAATGCAGGAGTGCTGTTCATTTATAGAGGCATAAAGACACCCCTGGTTTTGTTCTCTACTTCTTTCCTAAAAACTCATTACACAAAATTTGTTTTTTCTGTTACTGGGCATTGACCTCATTAAAAAAAAAATTAGGTAAAATAAAAATTATTGTGCATTAAAAACCTTGGGTTTGATCTATAAAAGATGGTGTTTCTAGAATTGCTTTCTGTGAAAAGATGCAGAAGGAAACAGTGAACACAGCTTTACATTAAGTACGCAGTTAAGTTGTTCTGGTCTATTGTAGCTGCCTTCAGTCAGTAATGTGATATTTTACCTCTAACATTGACAAATAAAAAGTTTTCAGGCAGAAATGTATTTCTAAAATTCAGATTTCTGGAATCTATGCAAAAAGTGATGATGCTTTTGGTCTTTAGAGGTCTTAATACAGCGTCAGCTGAAACATGAGAGGAGAGTGCCCTGGACTGAATGGTTTTTGGGGCAGATGCTTAGTAATTGATACGAGAATAAAATGCCAATCCTGCAATTTGACTTCTCTGCTACCACTAACACCTCCTGAAACAGGAAGACAGCTGGACTATTATATTTCAGATTCCATTTGTAAATGTTAGTTTTAATGCTTGCATACAAAAGGAAAGGAAAGGGGAAAGATACAATTCATTCCCACAGGTTTTCTGTGCATGTCTAAATTTGCCATGTGGGGTCACTGGACCTTGCTTGCCCATGTGAGACTTGTCTTAGAGGGGAACTCTGGCACCTCTCAGGTGTTTTTTCACTTTTCCTACAAGGCCAAATCTCAGTTCTTCCCCTTCAGAGGCAGTTACATTTCAGGAACCAATTACAGTTGACAATGTTTCAAAAACTGTCTCCTATTTCTCAGGGGTCTGCAATCAGTGTTCAAATCTTAGGTAAACACAGTTTCCTCTCTAAAAGAGAAGATAAGCTTAGCAGAGTTGAGAAGGTGCCTCAAACAGCACAAACACCTTCTCCTGTTGAAATGTTTACACCCAAGGTGATAGAAAACTAAGCAGCATTATCTTGCAGATGGTCTGAGAAGATTTTATTAAATAAATACAAAGGCATGTGGTTTTTTACCTACCAGTTAGGTTCAAAATTTCCAGATCCAGGGCTAAGTTAAAGTAAGGAAACACTCCAGTTGTAAAACTAAGACAAGAAACCACCCAATGACCTAAAAGTTGTATCTATGTTGTAGATGTGAAAAAAATATATGGATCCTTCTGCTATTTGTTCTTCTTGATAATCCCCATAGCTGACTTTTTCATTTCGTTCTCTTGGCTTTCACTGGATGTGCGCAAGCATCACTGAGAAGAGAACCTAGATCATTGTCTAGAGGTGCCTTTGCTTTTGAATAACAAATTAAAAGGGTGTTTTGGCACAACAGGTGAGATGATTAATGCTTCAGAACTTCGTCTGTGTATGTGTTTGTGTGTAATTATACATTTCAAGGATGAACAGCTAAGTGTGGTTAAATGTTTAACATATATCTGAATAAATGCAAATGAAACTTGCATTTCAGTCAGATATTGTAAAACAAGTACTTGGTATGGATTAAGAACACACATGTTTTTTTTCTCAGTGTTTATTGCCCTTACTTTAATGATGACAAAAAGCAGAAGGGTGATGGTACAGATGCAAGTTTAGGAATCATACATTCATCAGTTCAAACCTTTTAAATTGATGGTGATGGAGAACAACTGTTTTAATTCATAGTAATTTGGAAGGATTTGCCGTGACCTCGAGTTAACATGTAAACATGGCAAGGGATATGAGAATGATTCCTCTGGCGTTCACTGAACTTGAAGGGACTCTTTCTGTGACTCCAGTGGGCTCCATGCTGAAGCTCTGAGAGCAGGGCCTGAGAAGATACCCGTGAAGGTCTCGGGGATCACACCACATCTGCGATGGCACCGCCCTTACTTGTGCTCTGTATTGTTAGTTCTGCAGTATTTAACCCTATGCAGAGCACAGGTCCTGCATAACCCACTTCATGACCACGACCTCTTCTCACCGTGACTGTGATCTGGGGGTGGGTGGTGAAATGTGAAACAATCCAAATGCCATCTTTCTGTCTCAAGAAAAAAAAAAAGAAAAAGAAGAAGAAAGAAAAAAGATCGGTGTTTTTGTCAATTTGCTTTAACCAACAAAGTCAATCTATATTATGCTATTCTAAACCATACTATAAACTATACAACATTACCCTATACTATACTATATAATGAGCCAAGATTTTGAGCCAAAGTTCTGTTAGGTGAAAGGCTGCATTTCTTCTTCGAAAATACAAATATCAGTAATTGAATTATCTGGTTGGATGCTGATTAGCCCCACCGACACTGTGCATTCCTGTTTATGAATATACATACATAGATACACGAGCTGAGTGTATCACATATTCTTGCCAGCCACTGACTCTCTCCCCTTCTGGTGACTCCTGGGTGCTAGAAAAGCAGGCAAGATAGTGAATAAAGAAGTGAATTTTAGTGTACTTTTTTCAGTCACCCTGAGTCAAAACCACTTACATCCGTTACCGTGTCAGTGAAGTTTTTGTTGCACCGGGAAAAGAATATCAAACATTTTTTATTTTTTTAATAGAAAGCCCCCCACCAACCAGTATGAGAAATGCATTGCTCTTAAACACAGTACCATGAGGAATAATTGCAACTTGTCACAGAGAGAGGTTATAATTATGTCTACTGTTAGTTATGTCTCCACGTGCACAATAGAAGTTACCTTTTCAAATGCATTGTTCTCTGATGCAATACCAGTTATTAAAATTTGACGATATTATTTCTTGCTAATGAAGAAAAGTCAAATGAGGCTGCAGAAGGGCTGGGTTGTGTCACACTGAAAGCATGTGGAGGGAACAAAGAGGAAAGAGAAGTGCTTATTGCAGAGATTTCAGATCTGGGCTTTGCCTCAGGAGAAACAAAATTGCCCAAAGGGTCAGAATTTCAGCTTCTGTATTTCAAGACTTTACATCTTTTAAAAAATCTGAATATGTATAAAACAGATCTGAATATGTATCTGAGACTTCATAGGCACCTCTGCATGAAATGCTGGAAATAGATTGCAGTATCTTAGATAAAAAAGCAAAGCCTAATAGTTGTTACAGTAGTTGCTCTGGTGTACTTCTCTGTCCCTTTGTTACTTGCACAGATTCTCTGAAAGCATGCTCACAAGGTCTTACTTTAGGGAAAAAGAATTCATAGTATCTTTCTAGGCTTGTTCATTATTCTGTCACTCAGAGTCAGATTTTTGAAGCCTTTAATTTGTGTTCATGTTAGAGATTTCTCCTTCCTAGGAATTAAAAGGTAAATGGGCTAAAAAGTAATGCAGACATATACCTTCATTTTCAGAAGTGACTAAGAGCTTCAAGTATCAGAATTTTAAATTGGCCAAGAAAGTATTTGGTGAAAATCAGAGCCCTTTAGCAAGTTTTAAATTGGGTGCCCAAGTCAGAATATGCAAACTCACTTGGGAAATTAGAAAATCTTGGCCATATGCTTATATGTTAACGCCACTTGACTAAGTCCTTTCTGTATATTGCTTCCCAATTTGCAGTCGTTTTTGTGTTGTAAATAAGATACCCTTGACTCAGACCTGAAAGTTCCCCAGGAAAACTGGAGAACCTTTCTCTTGTTAAACAGCACCCTAATTAAAGAAGCAATTTTACCAACAATCCCCTGGGGGGAACATTTTTGTTCTCATCAGGAAGGCTCTTGAATAAAATAACACCTTTGCTAACTTCATTTATTTACAACAGGACACAAGACTGAAACTGGGTTAGATTTATTGCCATTACATCACTGATGCTCAGTAATTCATAAAACATTGGGTCTAGGAGTCAGCACTGCTGTTATTTCCTCTGATGCCTGACCTCACCACAGTCTAATAACATACAGGAAATCCAGAAGACAAAGGGGGAAAGCAGTGGTCTTGAATGCTAAAAATAACCATAGAAAACTTGTACAATCATGTAATAGAGTATGGCCTGATAATTTATTTAACATAATAGTAGAATCTGCTAAAGCAATTAGAATCTGTTCCAAATGTTTTTAATGGAAAATATGTTGGGGGTAAGAATAAGAACACTTAAAGAATGGAGGCTTTTAGGTTATGTAGTTCAGTTACGTGTACTGGTTTTAGGTTTGTATATCTTATTTCTTACATATGCAGATGACTTAATAACTTGACTAGAACAGACAGTCATTGTATGGTGGTTATATTTCCAGAGGTCATCCTATATGAGCCAGACAGTCATCTGAGGTGATGTATTACACTTGACAACCCAGCAAGTTGCAATACAAAGGCATTCTAATTCTCAGTGTCCTCTGAGAATTGTTCAATATCCTTGATGGTATCTAGTGTCTGGTATGCCATTGGGATGACATTTTTGGTGTCCTTACTAATCAGTCAAGGTTAACATGTCATTCATGTTAACTGTGTGTTTGGTTTGTTTTGAGTTGTTTTCTTTTTTCTAATCACTGTATTTGCAAGATTTTCTAAAGTGATAAATAGTATAATGACACTACAATGAAACTCATGTCTGCTCGTTTATTTGCTTTAGAGTTAGAACATTTTATCCAAACCAAGCAGATCTTTAAAATTGGTGCAAATGGGTACATCATATCATCAGGGAAAACTAAAACCGAACCCAAAACTCTGTTGCATGAAAGTCAGGTAAGCCTGGTGTATTTAGTTTGTGAAATATTTCAAAAGCATGTTCACAAACATACATCTTTTTTGAACAGCTGCTCAGTTTGACTGTCTGCCCTCTTTTTATTTACATATGTTGCACAGTGATTTGAAAGAGGCTATTATTCATATAAATACCAATGTTAGTATGCAGACTGGTGTGTTCAGGTGTGAACAAGTCTTCACCATTTGACATTGACACTTGGTTTCTCACCCAATCAGAAGCAGAAGCACTTACTGATCATAAGCTAGGAATAATGAATAGATTGAAGCAGCTGTTCCTGAACAGCCCAGTTGGCTGTTTTCGCTTTCATTAAATTCATTGAATTATAATTATACAGATAGATGGATAGATAGATAGATAGATAGCAATTATTTCCCTTTTTGCAAAGATGTATGGTTACTTAATAAATATTGGTAGTTTTAATTTTGGAAGAAAGCAGAGTAATGTGAGATGTTTGATATTTGACTGAAAGAGAATTACTGAGACGGTGAGTTGTCCAAATCCAGCCTAGGGAGTCAGGTTTTCAAAACTTTTGCTTTCTAGAGTCGTCTACTCCATTTTTAGCCATCTTCTGAAGATCATAAGGTAGGAAAACTTTCCAGTAAAAGTGACCTATAGAGATAAAAGGAGAAAGAGAAACAAGAGCTCTGTTCTTCTTTCATTAATCTGCAGAAATGAAGCATGGAGCTGGTCATCATCTCAATAGCTCTTTTATCTTGATATAAAAAATAAGATTTCCAAGAACCAAAAAGTCAGTGAATATCTACAAGTAGAGTGGTTTGGTGGAAAGAACAGCTCTTGATTCTGAAGAAGAGGACACAGATCAATGTAAAGACTGTTCGAGAGGTGCCGGAGTGATCAGGAACCTGGGCAAACTGCCTGAGGGAGACATGGAGAGGTGGGCAGATCTTCTCAGGAGCTCCTTAAGTTTTGCAGGTAAATGCTCCTCGAAAAGCTGCCTTCTCTGTCCCCTTTAGTACAGCACAGCCATCCAAGAACGTTTCAGGTCCAGGTCCTACAGAAGCTGGAGACCTTTCTTTGGGAACAAACACCATTTTGCTAAAGATCTGTCACTTAGAGTGATTTCCCACAGGATTTTAAAAGTGGTTTCCATAACTCAATTCTGCTAAGCCAAGTTGGAATAAAAAAATGTAATAAAGGTGTTGCATAGCCCAGTGTCCTCCAGATGCGTGCAGGTAAAAACCGTATAGCACATAGAGCCTGAAGACTAAAAGTCAGAAACCCATTGTGTGCATTTTTTTGTTTTCTTTTTTTTTTTTTAATAATTAATGATTTAAAACATTTGCATTATTGCTTCAATCACTTTTCACCTATTTCCCTAATGGTTACCACTTGCCTCAACATTTACATTTGTTTTAATACTTGTATTTTTTGCATAATTTCTCACATTATATTTATTTGCACTTGCACATTTTTAAAAAGAAAGCATTCCGTGGGGATAAATTTAATAAAAGTTTCTCATTAAAAGTTCCATAACAGCATGATTCCCAAACCTGAAACCAAAGTCCTCATATTTAACAGTTTTCATGACTCAATAGATTAAGTGTGAAATAGGAAATATAATAACAACAACATAGCCATATCCTGCACAGTTGTTTCACTTAAAATTATTCTTGAAAAGTAACACAATGCAAAACTAAATCAATTCTCATGGAGTTAAATTTACTTAAAAGTCTCTCTGAAATATTCTTGATACAGTCATAAAATGTATGCATAGAAAGTTGTATTGGGCAAGAAGTAAATCAAAAATTCACTGAAATTAATGTATTGAAGGGAAGACGAAGAAGAAGGAAAAATGAAAAAAGGAGAAAAACCCAAAGAGCAAAATAATCAAATTTCTGTTTTTCAAAGTCAGGTGGCTCCAATCAGCTGGCTCTGCAGTGTTCATTTCAGAAAGACTCTTAGCTCAGACCCAAACTCGTGGGAAGGTTCCTCTGCAGTCAATGATGAGATCTTGCCCTTGGGAGCTGCAGTTTTGAGCTGCTCTGTCGTTCAGAGGAACCTGTAGCTTTCTGCTGTGACCAGGGCAGCAAATTCAGCCACCCCGAGTAATGCCTTTATGTAGAGGAGATAAATCCAAACCTTAACAAGTCTGAAAGTCTTTCCCTTGAGCAGGAAGTGGAACTTCTCCTTTTGTGCTTTTCAGTACTTAGTAATACAGAAAGCATAATACTTCAGTGCCAGCAGCATCTGACTCAGTTAAGAGACATTGCCATTGACTTTAAAGTTCTCTAAATGGGTAATCCTTCCTGGTGCATTGTCATACTCCAGGCACCCTGAACATTTTTTGGGTCTATTTTGTCTGCGGTTTGGGATGTGGGGGTGGGGGGGGTGGGTTCTAATTTTGGGGTTTGTCTTTTTTTTTTTTTTTTATCACTTTGTTTTATAAAATGCTTCATCATAGCAAAAGAGAGCCTGAAAATAGCAAGGGGTCTGTTGACATAAAAAATAATATCTCACAGCTTTGCCAGAATTGCCAGAATTTGCCAGAAGTGCCAGAATTTACACAGAATTGACAGAAAAGTTTCAGGAGAAGAGTTCCCCTGAAATTCAGCAGTCAGTACTGTCCATACTGGTGTAGTGCTTCCCCACTAACCACACGTTCACTTGTAAGGCAGTAGTACTAAACTGGGAAATAAAATGTATATATTTACCAATAACAGCTAATGTATGTTTTCATCTCCCTTGTCCTTGTTTTGTTGAGACAGTTCTGGATGGGCAGATGCACAAAAAATTGTTGAAGAAGTTATCATAATGGGTATATACACATATATATATATACGTATAAATGGGTATACAGTTGGTATGGTTATATATATATATATATATAACATTATGTCTTACTGGCACACTGGCTGACTGAAGCTATTCAATAACAAGATATGAAATAAGTCTAGTCAAATAGCACTGTCTTGTCACCACTCAGTGTCATGATGTGACACATTATCTCAGTCGTGTTTCAGCTGTTTGAAAGCGAATCTCTGGAGCCTTGAAGTGGCAGATCATGGGGAATCACAACAATTCTTTCATTCATTGTGCTACTGAACTGTAGCTCTTTCTGGCTAAGTCTTGCCATCTATTTTGCTATGTGCTACAGGAAAACATGTGTTTTAAGGAGCCAGAAGCATTATCTCCTACCATTTAAGGCATTTACTAGGTGAAACAATACGTGTCATACCATGAGCCAGCAGTCAGTTGTTGTCTTTATGAGTTTGTGGAATTTCAAGACCTAAACAATCTCATTTTCAGTAGTTTTATTATGGATTATAAAGAAGCATCAATGAGATATAAACTTAGAGTTTAATAACCCATAAAACATGCTACAGCAAGGTTTTTAGCCACAAGGATCTGTAAAAAAAATTTGAAGTACATTGTAATGTCCTTTTGGGCTGCCAGTGAAGGGTTTTAGACAATAAATTGGACTAATTGTTGAGTTAGAAGGCCTTTCTTGGATTTCTTTTAATTTTTCTTTTTGCATTTCTAGAGACTTTCCTCCCATCTGTCAATCTTGCTTTGTCATGAATTCTTGTCTTTGATTCTGTAATAGCCCTCATAAAACTTTGCAACATTGAGCATTTGGTGAATACACAAGGGTTTTTTCCTGTCCGAGGCTCAGGCATTTGCTGACTCACTGAAGTACCATTCTTTGTATTTATTCAATTAACTGCAAAACCCAAGAAGCAGCAAAATTATTAACTGATCAGAATTTTTCTGAAAACAATGTGCATTCTTTCTAGCTGACAGCTCTTATCTGTACTGTGCCAAAGAGGGCCCCACTCAGACAGTCCATAGATCTCCTAAATCTCTGAGCAGAGCCCTGTTCTTTGCTACCTTCAGGCAGACTGATCATAATTTGGGTGCAAATGCCACAGGCCAGTGACGAGTATGATCAAGTACCTATCACTAGTCATATTGCTTCCTATGCTTTTAAAATGGGGGTGGGAGGTATGTATAAAAGAGTTTATTCCTCTGTTTGCCGTATTTTTTGTTGGCTTGTAGATAGAGGTAGTTTGACTTCAGTATCCAAAAAGCTGCTTGGGCAAGTTGCCCTGTTTGTGACAGGTTAGAATTCCTATAGCATGTTTATCAAAACTCCTTGGGGCCTCAGACTAACCATGGTACATTTATTTGGCACTTAACAGTGATGTATTTATTGTCATTAATGCTCACCCATACATTTGGAAACCTACAGTGCATGTCTCTTCATTTAGCTTTTTAGCTAAAATACAAAAACGCTGTGGGATTTCCCTGTCAGGCCTCTCATTTCAAATGTTTTATTCCACAAACACAAAGAGAAGGGTAGATCATCTCTGACTTAGGCTGACCCAGTTCTCCACTCATTCTTGCCTTCTACACACCAATATCAGTAGAGTTACACTGACATAAACCAGAAGAATACAGTCAAAAATCAGATCCTTCCTACACCAAATCGCTTTCCACATCTGTTTCCTATTTGTCTTATAATGACACATGGGATTATCTTGGGAATATATTCTGTTTTAACTGTCATGCCACTGACTTTATAGCCTTTTCGGATATCCATTGGTGTGCAGGTTGAACAATTACCATCTACTTAGTAGAAATCCCAAGAAAATGTAGATTGATAATAATAGTTTTCAATAATAGCTTGTAGCATTAGTGCTATTTTTTATTATTGCAATTGAGGTCTAGCATTCTTCTCAATTTACTATTTTTATTTATTGTGCAAGATCTAGATATGGACCCTACAGTAGAATGCCAAAATTGTTTTTCTGTTTGATTATTTATTCATCTCTGGATAGAAGTGGCAAAGTCAGAAGACTGGAGAGAAGCACAGAATGTGTCTGGGCTATTAAGAACCAAAAAGAAAGACAACGGGAAAGAAAGAAATTTAATACTGTGTAAGATATTACAGATACAGGATGACTGTATAAACATAATCAGGCAAGCTACATGTACAAGAACATGCCTTAGGAGGTTGAACTTGAATTCTGGGATCAAACTCCACAAAGCTGTGTCCAACCTTTTTATCTTACAGTAAGCCATAGATGACCATCCTGCTAACAGTTCATTTTCCCTTCACCTTCTTCAGTGAATGGAGGGAAATGTGAAATCCATCTCGTGCTCCTTTGAAGACACATAATAAATACACAGAGATATGTGCTTGCATGATGTAATTGATCAAGCAGCCTGTGAGTTACAGAAACATGGACTCTGTAGTTCTTTTTTCAACAACACCCTTTGCATGTATGTTTGGTAATCCATGCCTGAGTTCAGTACGGATCAGCAATACAGGGAAGGCAGGGTGCCAAGGAGGATGCTGCTTCCGAGGTCAAGGTTGGTCTCTTCTCTTTGGGGCTCCTTGACTTAATTAGGTGTCAATGCAAATTAACCACAGTGCAGGAGGGAAATAGAAATTCCAGGTTTTGATGTGGCCTGCACAAGTCTTCTGTGCAAAATGCATCTATTTTTCTGGTTTTACCCTGAGTGCAAAATGTAACATAAACATACTGTTCAAATTGATTGGCAGACTGAGGCCCCCAGTTAAAGTAATTAAATGTACTGAAAAGACCATTGCTTTGGATTTACTGACCTTCATTTGACTTGGTGTTGACTGAGGCTCTTTTTAATCGTGGTTTATATCCCCATATGCTTTCCCCTCAGCTTGTATATTTTAAAAGTTTCATTGTAATGTACTGAATAGTAATAACAATAATAATAATAATAAAAAGCTCTCTGATGCAGCTAAAATTGAATTTGAGGATGTATGAAGCAGTAAGTCACTAATACTCAGTCTAGGAAAAGCAGAATTTAGCATCATTTTATGTACTAATCTGTAGTTGTGGGATATTTCCGAAAAGTGTAGTCAGTGAAAAATAGGTTTTATCTTTTTTTCAGATAAAAGTTTCAAATTCCTGCTTCTCCAGTTACTGTTACTCGATGGATTCTCACTGAAAGCAAAGAGAATTCAATAAACCCATTAAAATTACTGTGAAAATAATTATATATGAAGTAAAAAAGAAGAGACACAAGCTGTACATGTGTATTTGTGCCTTTGACTAGCTTCCAGCACATACTGATTAGGACGTGGACACTTCCACCAGATCCTCATCCCATGTAATTTGACTTCCCTGAAGCTGCAAACCTCAATATGACTCAAATACACTGCATTCTGTTTAGTTCAACTTACTTTTTAGTGTCCTTTCATCAAATAATGTTGCTTTTTCCTTTTTTTTTTTTTCTCATCCAACAGGACAACATTTTTAGAATGGAAGATTCACATTTTGAAAATGGGCGGGGGAAAAGCCCTTATGATCCCAAACTGCTGACAGCTTCACTTTTAGTAGGTAGGTGCCACATAACAAGTTCAATGAGATGTGCATTCACACTAAATAATTGCCAGTTTTCTACTTTTTATTCTCCTTGCAGCACCTATGATAGTCCTTCGTTTTATCCAATTTATTTCCAGGTTAAAGTCGTTCTGGTTTCATTTTTAATACAGTTGACCCAGGTGTCTTGAGGTGTAAACCAAGATTCAGGTATCACAAGAGCTGCTTTATACCCCTGCAAGACTTTGATTCTGCAAAGTGTTTCTCCTTCTCACATCTAGGTGGAGGCATTTTAATCACCCAGTTTACAGGCTGGCCACACTGGTGGTCACATAAGCACAGCTGAGAGCAAAGTGAGAGAAGGAATAAATCATTCCCTACATCAGTTTTGCTGCCAAGGAATGTCTGTCACCCAACTGTACCTCGCATGTGAGCTGGAGATACAGAAACAGCCACAGGTCTAGCTCCTAAGGTGATGTGTCAGCTGAAGAGATCTGTCTGACAGTAAATACAATTAAATTTCTGGCCAGAACAAGAGGATTTAAATAAATTAGGTGTTTCTGAATTGGTAATACTTCATTTCATGGAATATGTAAATATAGAGCAACTGGACTGTGTCAATTTAATTGAACTAATGCAATTGATTGAATTTATCTGATTTATTTAATTTATCTAATTGAATTAAATAGGTTCATTGTTATACCTTCACTTTCACAAAAAAGCCAAAAAGATGTTTTATGAGAATAAATTAGGAGTGAAACAGATTCTTATTTCCCTAACAATTCTGCCTAGGTGTAGCCACCTTATCCTTAACATCCTTACATGCAACTTTCTGTCAATTTATTACAATTATTGTTAATCCAACAATAGTTTCAGTAAATTGCAGATTCTCTTATCTCAGAAGTCTTCAGGAAATGACACATAACCAGATACATTGGTTTCTCCAGGACTTTGTCCATATTGTTAGCCTAGGGCCTACTGTCTACTCTTATTATATTTACATTGCATTTAAAAATTAAGCTATTCAAAACAGACAGCAACAAAAATTTAGTCCTAAGTGTGCCTCATTTCCTGGTCTCAGAAGCCCATAATGATCCCAGGTGATGAGCTGACTTGGGGACACACACTTTTTAACAGGAAGAACAGGAAAGACATCCACATCTTGCTCCCACTTGTACTCTGTACAAATGGAAAGGAAAAAAGAAATGTGTGTGTAAAAGGCCAGTGTATAAATTAGTGCCTGGAGCAACTTGAATTCGTGGCAGAGCTAAAGTGAATAGCTTTACTATTTACTTTTAATATACAATAAAGAAGAGAATGATGACAAGCCAGTATTACATGGTATACCCGGTATGCAACTGCTCAAAGTCAACAGTGTCTAGCTTTTCACATTCCTTTTTTTTTTTTTTTTCACTCAGTCCGGCACAAATATGATTATCTGATTTCCCTTGGCTTAGATTTCATGTCTTTAAAACATCTTTGCCCACTTCCTGTCACGATAATTTTCACTCCATGTGTATTTCCTTCTAATAAAGAGTAGACTGAGCATGAACTTTTGTTTTGAATCAGGCCTCAGTTAGAGCCATTGGGTGTATTAACACAATAGAAAATGGTGCATAGTGAGCATTCAAAGCCAGTGATTAATTTCTACTTGAGTGACTTATACAAAACGCAGGATGAAGCTAAAATTAACCTTCCTGCATCTGAACACGAGCACCCTTTCTTCTCTGCCTCCTTACAGCTGCCTCACAGCCGCACTGTGTTACTGATTATGATGTTGTGTTTGCTCTGACCCTTTACTGCACAGTGTGTATTCAGAGACTGTACACCAGGGTCGCCACTGGTTCTCAATGTCTTACTCCTCTTTGCCAAAAAATCCCCTTGCATTTCATGGTAAAACGATGACCCAAGGCAAAATAGTTTCCTCCCTGGTTGAGGAGTGGGATGAACTGGCCAAGCAATGATTGCATGGAGAGGTTTGATCCAACTGCTCTCCAGAGTAGGGAGCACGGGAGTGAAGAAGTGAGTGTGGACATGAAGGGCAGAGGAGCCTCTTGATCACAAAGGTGTCACACCAAGAAGGACGTGCATAGGCTGCTTCTTCCCTTCTCCTGAGCTGAACCATAACTCAGCTACTCCTGGCCTCTCGCACGCCAGAATATTTGTCCTCACAAGTGACCATGGTTTATCTAAGATTTTAGAGGGCAACTATGTAAAAGAATTACCCAGCACTCATTCAAATACAATGTTATAATTAGTTATGCAAAGTAAGTACCAGGAAGGTAAAAAAAGGCTGAGAAGCGTAATTTAGAAGGTTAAGTACAGGAGGGAAAAATTACCTCTCTTCTTCATCAGAAACACTAAACAGATATTTTGCAAAGTGTGGAAGAAGAATATGTTTTTGACACCATAACTGCAAAGTAAACTTTAGGTAAGTGAAATGTAGGAATTCGGGCAAAACATGGAGATTAATTTGCAAAAAGTAACTTAAGATCTTTAATAGCCATTAGTACCCAGGAGGCCTATTCTGTATTTCAGCTGAAACAAACTCTTATCAGTGTAAAGAGGATCTTCAGATTTCCCTCTCTCCTAAAAAAACAATAGTATTTGTAAAAAACCCACACTAAAGCAAAACCAAAATAAACAGTTCATCATTATTAAATTGTTCCAATATTTTTCCAGTATACATTCCTTGTTCCATCCACCTGCAGACATTTTTCATTATTTTTTTAACAGTTGTTCATTAAAGTTAGTTATTGTTACTCTACTCTAAAGTAAATGCCAGCTGGGAATCTGATATAACTAGTTCCTAGTAATGTAAGACACTGTACAGCCATTCCCATCTTTGTGCTGCTAACTAAACAGTCTCCATTTGACTGGGCTAGTGCATGAAATGTAGAGACTAAGAACTCCCTGGGCACCACTAGTGAGTATTCCAGTGCAGGAGGAAAATGAGAGGCAGCATGGTTTCCAAGGAATATAATTACAGGAGAAAATATAACTATTAGACTAAAGGAATTGTATTGGGATAGTTGGAAAAAACCCTTCAGAGAAGGGGATAGCATTGTCCCATCATCAGTTGGTGATTTTCAAAAGCTTTGGTTATCCAGAATCCTCAAAGCTGTTTACATTCCTGTCTTTCATTGATTTTTTTTTCTTTTGCAGTTCACAGTTTCTTTTAGAATTAAACAATTATTTAATTTTTCATTTTTAAAAATCAGATTAGGTGCCTTAATGCTCCCAAAAATGTATTAATGTGATCTGAAATACAGGGGCTTTTCACCAATTAAGAACTTTAGTATTCTATTTGTTAGTAGTTGGCTACCCAGTACATACGAATTTCAAGATTTTAGAATTTCTTTACTTTCTGGGAAGTTTTAGTCAATGACTTGAAAAGAAGTGAAGTCAAACCACCTCTGTGTCTGAAAATATTAACTTTAGTAAGTAAACCTTTTAACCAAGAATAGATTTCATTTGTGAGCTCTTTTACCAGTAACATTCAAGGCTTGGTTTTGAGGAATATAGGTATTCCTCATTTGTTCAACTTCCTTATTACTTCCAAAGGAAAGTGTACACTTCTGTACTATACACAAATTATTTTCTTTAAGAATGCAATCTTATTTAAAAGCTGCATAGAAACAATTTATCGAATAGATGCATATTGCTTAGTTTTTAACATCTTTGTATCACATGAACTTGGGGAGTTGTTCACAGTTCCATGCTGCTTACGTACAGTACAAGCGAAAATGGTCCCTCCCCTCCAAAAACCAGCATTACTGTGGACTTTAATTGTTGCCTCTTTACTTAGTAAAGTCAATATATGTATTTCTGTTTGCATTCATGTGTCAGCATTCTACTCCTTTACAATAAAATGGGTTTTCAAAACACAGTTTTTTCCTATGGAAACAACTGAGGGCCATCAGTTAGTTCTGGACAGTCGCTCCTTTGTGCAGCTTGGCTGAAAATACAAAGTAACAAGTTTTTGTTGGTTTTCTTTCTCCTTCATTCTTTCCCTTTGAGAAATGTTTGTCAGTTTTCAAACTATTAATTTCCACTTTCTTCTTAAAGTTAATAAAACTTCTTTTAAAACTGCTGATAGTAGAAATAACACAGTGAAGACTACCCCATGACATTAAAGAATCGTTTCCCAGACCAGCAATGAGTAAATTTCAGTCCAAAAGAAGGTATGCACAGGGAAACAAAGATGAATGTACTTCTATCTAGACAGGAGGCAAAATCCTCATACAGCTTTTGAGTAGTACTAACTCAAAGGATGTGCACATCTGGGATATGACTTGAGGCTCACCCTGAATTTAGCAAAAATTATCTAAAGCCTTACAAAAATAAATGGTATTCCTTGGTATTTCTGTCTGGAAGAAGTCAAAATCTCCTTTTTGCATGACTACAGCAGATCAGTGTAAACTGCAGGCACTTGTCTAGGTATACTGAAACTTGGAGGGTCTTTTGGAGAAAAGATAGAAAGGTCAACCCGTTTTCTACAGACTCTTCCTCATTTGAAACATGCTGAAGCCAGTTATTGGCAAAAACTTTACCCTGTCACTGCCGATGAAAAAGTATCAGCCGTAAGAGCCTGGTAGTGTCCTCTTGGGTTGAGCTGAGTCCAGGCTGAAAAATAAGTTAATTACATTGGTATTTATATATCAAGTTAAAAACAGAGGTGCCAAAAAACCCTACAATTCTAAATATTTCAAATATACAATTTTAATGGGGTTTTGAACTGTATTTGGTTTAATTTTAACAATATATTATTAAATATAGATTTTTTTTTTTCTTGACTGATTGACCTTTAGATCTGTTGATAACTAAAAAGAAAAACAGACTTTGGTTTTTTTCTTTCCCCTTTGATTTATATTGATTTATCAGAACTCACTAGGGACTGAAAGACAAGAAAATGAAGATAAGGTTAAAGAAAGGTTAAGCATAGCATCAAAGCCCTTTTCACAAGGAAAAAGGTTTTATGATCTTTAAAATCTCAGCTGCATACTCTGTACATAATAATCACTATAATTAAGTGATTGTCTTCCCTTCAAAAAAAAGTTGAAAATGACATAGAAGAATGATAAATTGTTAATTAATGATATGCTGTTCTGTTTCCCTTCTGATTACACCTCCTGCTGGGCACGACTGGTCTGTTTGCTTCTAATCTCTGCTGTGAATTCACTCAATTCCACGCCTTTCCTCTACCATGTTTTCACCCTTCCTGACTTTCATGACTGCCATATGGTACAGAGCCACGGCAGGTTCAAGTGGTGATTTCATGGTGTCAGTGTTCTGGGGAAAAGATGGCAGTGATACCCAATAGGCATGCTTGGATCTGGTTGTCCCACCATGGAAATTCCTAAAATTGCCATGAAAATGATAAACTTATTCCTAAAAGGCTGTTTTGAAATGAGGATATGGTAGAGTTCATCATGACCATGAAAATTTATTACCTCAGCTAAAGAAAGGGTTATTTTATCCTCTAACTTGGCTTTTTCACAAGGGACCTGTGTAATATGGGTAGCTTGAAAACAGTAGTTGAAAGGAATAATGTGTTTTAATTGCATATTAACAGTGTAGGGTAAGTTATCTCATTTCACATACAGACGTAGAAGAACACAGTCCTAAAAATGCATTTTTAGCATTTTTAATTCAGAGTGATTTCATGGACAAGCTCTACATTCATGCCTGGAAGATATGTGTTGTACTTTGATCCCTGGTTCTTTTCCGTGGGTCTTATTGCAACAAACTTAATATTATTACTCTCTGTACCAGTTGGCAGGTGTTTAACTTGACCTGTGCCTTGGAACTTAGACACTCTCTCTCTCTCTCTGCCTCCTCTGTGGCACTTCTATCTGGCTGAGGAGGGACACACGGACGAGTTTCACCTCCAGCTAGGCTGTGCATGTGCCATTTATGGGCTGAAGTATCACAGGTCAATTTTCAGTTCATTTGTTCGCTGTGAAGTGCACGGGGTTCAAGGCAGCAGGGAATGTTCTTGTTTATTCTCTCCCTTAGCTGTTGTCCTTTGCCAGTACCACAGTTCCTGTAAAATATACTGTGTTCTGAGGATCTGCTTGTTCCCAAAAAAAGAAGGGAAAAACCTCAAACAAACCACAGAAGAAACCACGTAATTTCTGTATGAAAAACTGAAGGGACCTAAGGACTTTCTGAACCAAGAGTGAATGAGCTGGATTCTTCAGTTCCCAGAGTCACATAAGCCCAGTAGGTTTTGTGGAACCTCTGGAGGTCTCCACTTCAAACTCCAGTTCTAAACAGGGCAATTTTTCAGTTGGGTAGGTTTTTTGAGGCTGCATTCTGCTGCCTGCCAGGGCTAGGTGTACTGGCTGCCACTGTTCAGCCTAAGAATTCAAATACATTTTTGCAAAGTGCACCAGCAGTCAGCAGAAACAGCTCATTTGTGAGAGGTTACAGTTAAGCTGTGCAGTGAGAAAGTGGGTCTAATCATCTCTTTTCAATGGCAATACACTGCATATGGCTTGTTGCTTTATAATTTACTCATTATCCCTATTAGCAAAATATGAACATATGACAGCTTTCTCTGACTTACCATGACTGGAAAATTGAGGAATGTTGCTTACAATTATGTCCTCCCACAGATGGAGAACTGTACTCTGGCACAGCAGCAGACTTCATGGGCAGGGACTTTGCCATTTTCCGAACTCTGGGGCATCACCATCCCATCAGAACAGAGCAGCATGACTCCCGGTGGCTAAATGGTATGTAAAATGTACATTTCTCTGGTTACACTCATCTAGCCATTAAAGACTAGCACACAGCTTCGTTCCAGCAACATCTGTGACATATACACTCCTCTTATTCGGAGCAGAATTTTGTCTTAAACCAGTTAAAACTAATCAAAAGTGATTTATAAAGAAGCATTTTTGGTTTAATTACACTAAGATTTGTGGAGTGTGATTAAATTTAAAACACACACAGACACTACGGACAACATAGTCATGCAAGTTGGACAGAAGTTCGAGGCTTGTGAAGGCATCAGCCACACATCAACACAAAGTAGCTCCAGAGCCTTGGAAAGGACTGTGCCTGGTACAGGCTTTGGTTTTTAAGTGGATTGAAGGAAATCTGACACTGGCCACCAATGTCCAGCAGAAAGTGAATCAGCAGAACTTCGTGAGCAAGCCGGAGTTATCAAGAGTTTGGAAAAAGTGAAAGGGGTCCTAAGCGTTCTAAATGATTTGGTTTCAAAATATCCAGTAGTTTAGCGAGGCAAAATAGCCCCATTATTGTGTGGATATTACTGATCAAGCCTGTGGTTGGTTGTTTGCATGTATGAAGAGAGAAGGAAAGTTTCAGAGAAAATCTGGGTTTGGCTTCATGCACCAAAATACTTTAGAATGCATCTGAGTACTCTAGCCAAGTTCTCCTGAAGTCAAATTTCCAATAGCTTAAATGGAATTATACTTGGCTTTAGCTATATGAGCATTTTGGAAATGAGAATTCATTTTTTCAAGAAGCTGACATTTGAATTAAGTAATACTAAATGTAGTTACTGGGTTCATTTATATTTTAATTTTTGAAGAGTTAACTAGCTGTACTTTTGTTGTACATGCTGCTTGCATCTGCACTCCTGTTTTTTAATTCACAAAATATTTTATTCTTAGATATTTTTTGCTCCTAGCCACATTATTTATGTCTCTGCTGAGGTTCAGGTTTTGTTATGTGGTTTTGCAATTTAGTGCAAACTGTTCACAGAAATTTTAATGAGTAAGAGCAGAGTATGTTTTAAAACACAGTTTTCTATTAGCTAGTGAAGACCTTCTAGTATCATACTGGATATCACATTAGCTGTATATACAAACAAAATCAGTCCCTGACTCATAATTAAAACCACAGGATGCTATTTCAGGTTGCATTAACAACTCTCTATATAACATACATTGGATACATGTATCATATAAGTGTGTATATGACAAGTTGTATGGATCTGTATTTTAATATGACAAGTTGTATGAATCAGATGTTTATTCTGTTAAATTTAGTTCTGCCATAATTCATGTGGACTAATGTGGACCTGTCTGAGAACAAATTCAAGTCTACTGCATTTCAATTCTGTGCTTGCCCAGTAACCCCAAACTTTTGTTCTTTGGGTTATTTTATTATGGGCATAAAGAAGATTTCTGGACTTCAGGTGATAGTAAAGTGCAAGGGTTATAGACATATCCATCTATCTTGATACCTGGTAGAATAATAATGTGTTAAAGATAACCAACACCCACTTTTGTTATGATAGTCATGATGACGTAAAGCCCAATCATGCAAGTAAAATCTGCTTTTGTGCAGTGTATTTGCACAATGACAGCTGAGTCAGGGGGATTTATGCAGTGGGAAAGTGCAGCCATTGTCCACAGCCCCTGTACTTCATCGCCGAAAATGTGTCATTCCTTTGTGGATTCGGTTATCAGTCTTTCAGCACTAAATGTGAGAACTGCTTTTCCCAAATTAGCACTAAGGTTACATCTGACAGGGTGCAGAAACCACAACTGCTTTGTGCTCAAGATGGGGAGGAGAAGACAGTCCCGTGTAAAGAGCTGAGGAACCTCAAACTCTCTAGAATTTAAGTATTGCCCAAAGTGAGCATAGAAGTAGAAAGACAGCATTTTTTGTGGCACAGGGTGAAGATGATTCCAACTCTTAAGTAAAGTTCTCACACTATATTCCTGTATGGAAAGTTTCAAACTTAATTTAAAACAAGAAAATAATCAAATTGAAACCTTTAAAAATTATTCTCATAGCTGTCCATAATTTAATAGAGAGTGATCCTTAAGTACATTTTTGAAATCTCTCTCTCCATTGCAACTTAATACATTTGCTTTCCTAATATGGAAAGATTGGCCTAAAATCTGCACTGCAACATTCCTATTAAAGGCTCTAAGGCTTTACTGTTAATTTCCCAGTGATAAGATCCTGGCAGCCTTTCCACACAGCACTCCTACTTTCAGCATCTAACAGAGAAATCCAAAAATGATAATTGTTTGGGTTTGAAACTCTGCAGGCAAACCAGTCCTTTGATTATTCCTTTTCATTTGTCATTTGTCTTTTAAAAATATCATTATAAGAGAAGCTCTGTGTTTGCACATATTTAAAGTGGATATACTTTTAATGAAACAAGCTCTCATTGAAGGATGAGGTATACTCGGCTTTCTTAAAGATCTGTATAAACTATTTTTGAACCTTAGATTTGCAGACCTTTTTGTAAGTTTTTTAGTAAAGACATGGATTGCTGTGTAGTGGTGGGTTTGCTTTCCTAGTTGGTTTCTACAGTGTGCTTAGCCTTGGGTGAAAAAACAGTATTCTAATTGGCATATACTGAAAGCTGCAGAGCAGCAGTTCTGATCAAACTTACAGATTGTCATCCCTGTAGAGTCTAATAGTTAGGGGCTGAGGCATCCAGTTCTAAGACCTTGCTAATGTTTACTTTAGTCAGGGCAGGAGCTTAAAGCTGTTTTTTCCATACTAAGCCTAAGGTCAGAGCTGACAGGGTGCAGAAAACACTGCTGATTGGTACCAAAAATGGAGAGGGGAAGACGGTTGCACGTGAAGAGCTTGCAAACTTTTCCCAGAAATTAAGTCTTGCCCTGAACTGGCATAAAAGTGGGACAACATTGAAGAGAGTGATTAAGTTTTTGGGATTTAAGCTTGAACATAGAGCTTCTACAGAGATCACACCGTCACGTTCTGGAGATGCTCAACCTTCTTGCAGAAGTTTAATGTTTTTGGGAAGAGAACTGTGCCCAGCCTGGGGGAAGGTGCTGACCAACAGGTCTTAAAGACTTTTTAAGTCTTTTAGAAATATTAAATACTCACAGGCTTCTAAAGCTTTCATTTTGTATAAATAATTAAACAGTCACCACGCCAAATAAAACAAGGGAGACTGATTCTATAGCCATGTAGTCAGGGCATTCATCTAGAAGCTGGGGAACCATACATCAGTCACTGTAGCAGTGTATATTTAATTATTGATACAGAGTTGGCCAGATGTGACGAGGAGGCATTTGCAAAAACATAGTAAAATAAGCTGGTGCTCAGGGAAGTCATCTTGAATATGAAAAGCTGCAGTTCAGTGCCCCAAACTGAATCATGTACTTTGTTATAAGCCATGTTCATGCACACACTGGACATTACTGGCTCCTCTGGTACGTGCATGGAATTTCTCTGCGCAAAAAATGCTTTGGCAGTCTTACTTGGTCCCACTGAGGATCAAAAATACTTTTGAACTCTCACAAAAAAAAAAAATTCTGAAATTGAAAAAAACATCTCCTATCCAGCTTTACTACAAGGAGCAATGGCCTTGATGTTACACATATATCTTACGAAGTCTTGCTTACAGGCAGGTGCACGTTTCCCTTTAGATGTGCCATTGCCTCTCATAGTTCAGAGCCATCAGAGTTATTCCGAGGAAGCAGAGATCAGGTCCTGCCTCTATCAGGTGCTGTAGCAATTAAAAAAAAAAAATGGGCAGAGGCCTGAGTGGGTGGGAGCAGCTTGCCCTGGTGCCCGGGAGTTCCCTGGTGCACGGGCAGGAGCGCTTGGGGTGCATCATCCCCACAGAGTTCGTGCGAGGGCTGAGGGCATGGCTGGAGGCAAGAAGGCAGAATTGGCAGTGCAGTCTACTAGAGCAAATGCTGAGCAATGCAAAAGCAATGCTCCCAAGGCAGTTTTCAAGCTGAAGATTAGAGGAGTGGAAGGAGAGAGCTCAGGGCTGCTCTCATCTTCTCTGACTTGAGCACAGGGGATCTGGACTTAAATTGTTAACATTTTGTAAAATGAATAACCACAAACGTTTATTTTAAAAGCAAAGCAGAGTTGGGCTGAGGAAGATCTGAAAGGAAATGAAATCACAAAAGCTGCATTAAGATAGTATTGTGAATCTGGTTTGCACCCCAGAAATACTGGCCTCACTCACTCTCTTTACTAGACCTGGGGTTACAAGAGACTGTCAGTCTGGATTTCCAGCCTTGACTTGGAATTTCCTTGTTTTTTATGGATTAAAATCACTCTATGGTATTATTTTAGCATACTTTCCATGGCTTAATTTTTAAAGTGGAGTAGTAACTGTTCTTAGTCCCCTGGGGTTATTGTCCTTGGTAATCTTTACTTTATGGTTACATAAACAGCTGAGAATTATAGAAGCTGAGCGACTGTTCAAAAAAAAAGAAAATGCCCTCTTAAATTTAACAGGGTCCAAGGCAGGAAACATGGACTTGATACTCTCCTGGCATTCAACCAGAACTTTAGCCATCACTTTGTGTTGTTTCCACTCACGGCACTTTGTAGCATGTCCCGGCACTGGCATTACACACACATGATTTTCAATATATATGGATTGAATATATATGTACACAGCAGAGTAATGTATGACAAGAGAAAGACAAGAGTGCAGAGGGATTTTTATCCCTCTAATAAAATGCATTAAATGTGTCAAAATGTTAAAAATGAATTACTTGTGCTGAGACTTGGATGTGTTCATTTTCTGATCCTTGAACCTGTAATTTGTCTTTGGTCAATCACACCAAACCCTTTTCCTACCTATACGTAGACAGTGATGTGTCACTCCCTTGTCCCCCACTCTACTGTGCCAGTCCCTTGTCCCTAAATGCCTTCCTAGTTTCCCACTTTCCAGCTCACCTCCTACACATTCTCAATCCAGATATACTGTATGCAGTAAAAGACAGATAAGCAGATGTGGAAGGGGGCTGGCAGAACCCAACCATCCTGGTACCTGGGGTTGGTTCATAAAATATATCTAAGATCTTATTGGAAAAAGGAGATGATGGATGCTACAAATACAATAAATTTCCAGCAAGAAAAGAGCTATTTAAACAAAAGACATTAAAAAAAAAAAAAAGAGAGAGAGATGTGAACTACTTATGAATGTATTTAGTCTTCAAATTAGAAGTCTTAAACCACAGTGGGAATGAAATTAGTAAAAGCTGCCCAATAGAAGTAGTCAGTGAGGCAGCCTAGATGGTTTTAAGAGGAGCTGAGGTAATGTTTTATGTGTTATATAGCACACTTGCCTGGCATCACAAGAGACAGCAGTGAGTAGACTGAGAAGTCTCTTCCGGGTCTGCATTCCCATGAATTTACAGGGTCATATTTAAACAACCTTATGAGTGAAAACAGTGAGGGGATTTTTTCTTGTATGTCATTTTTCTTGTTGTTCTTCTGATTTTTTTTTTCCCCTCCAGTGAAAGGACCTCTTGCATTTAAAATATGCATTTCTATATTTGAACCACATTAGCCAGCTGATATGTCCTATCATGCAGGCTGGAGTGTGGACTGAGTTCCACACTTTCCCACCACTGCTTACAGAGGCATGAACAGCTCCGACCCTGGCAGGAACAAAACATGTCCATATATGCAAGTCTCATTTCTCACTCAATACATCCTCCCACCCACATTCCCATTATCTTCATTGCTAAGAATAGTAATAAATAATTTCACAGTGATAAATTCCATGTGTGACAAATGCTAATGTCACCTAACACAGTGCTAGGAAGTGCTCAGAAACTATGGTGACGGTGGCATAATACTGTGAACAGAATGGCACACAAACTCAATTTGCAAGGTTTTTTTTCTCCCTTAAGTCTGTGGATCCAAATTTGAGAGATTGAATATGAATTTTAAGTTGTTTTTCTCATTGCAATCTAACAAGTCTTTTCTCTGTACACATTTTGTTACAACCCATTCTTTTTTTTTTTTTTTTCTTGGAAGAAATGTAGAATTTCTGAAATCACAAAATAAAAACTTCTTTCTTATTGTTGATATTTATCCTGTCACTACTGTGAAATGGTTCCAGGTCAGGAAGCCAAAGGCCCTGCTGAATACCTGACCAGAAGATACTCCTGTATTTGAACCATTCTGTCTGATAACTCTTGTATCTTTACACAGAGTAAGAGAAGCATTTGGTTCAGAAATCAAATTCCAAGTAACAATTAGAGAATGTGCTTAACAGTTTCTCTGGATGTGACCAAGGTCATGAAGATGGTGGGTAAAGAAAAGCAAAAATAATACAATCTGCCATCAAGTGGCATAAATTAAATTATTTTAAATCCTTCTAGAAAGGAGATCATCTCATTCTCCCTGCCTCCCATACCCCCTAGGATTAAGTAATTTTCTTCATTAAATATCAGTGCTGTGGATGAGATTTGTTCTGTTTAGGTATGAAAGGATGGTAAAAGTAGCCAAAGGACAAGTTTCGAGGTTGGAGAGGAAAAAGAGGGCAGGAAAGATGAAGCAGCAGAGAACATTCTCCTGGTCTGACTGAACGTTTTGAAGGCTTCCTGACACTGTGGAGAATATGACCTGGAGGAGGAAGACTTGCATCAGTAAACATATTGGTCTGAGCTATAGCCACAATATGCTTGGGGAAGTCAAGACAAATTAGTCCAGGAACCTCACTTAGGGTATATGTATATTACATGGTTAACCATGGGCTCATTTATGGGTTTTAACTTGGTCAGCTTTACTATCCACACCAAAAAATAATAGCTGGGATGTAGATTAGAAGCAATGCTTTGCTGCAATTCATTCTGTGACTCTCTTTATAGAGCATATGAGATCAACAGTAGTGGGAGAGCTCAGAGTTCGTTCTTTGTTGTTTCCACTGGAGACCAGAAGAGTTTGTGTGCTGCATGTAGTACAATTTCAGGAAAGAAGTGCAAAGCTCTCAAAACAAGCAGTGCGGGCTGTGACCCCAGTCCCAAACAGATCAGTGCAGTGTAGTCTTTCTAAACAGAGACTTGGAAGTGATGGCCAGTTTGAGATCTGCCCTCACTCTTGTGCTCTGAACTGGTCTATTGGTTGCTAAAGTTGCTAAATTTGAAAGTTTTTATTTCAGTGGTGAATTGAAACATATCAACACATATCAGGTTAACAACCCCGTAAATCCTGACGAGTCTCATGTTGGGGTTAGATCTGAGATTACAGCCCTTCCCATTGCCTGTGCTCTGACTTCTCTGGGAGAGAATGGGATGAAAGAGGCAGAACAAGCTCTGGATAGATGTTGGATGTGGATATATCAGTGCACCTCTCTGTACAGGACTAATCTGGTGATCTCATATGATCCAGGTGAGTTGCTGAGTCTCATCTGCCTCCTCCAGCCGCAGCAGCTGCATAAAACCCATGTGCATGAGTACACTGCAGGTGTGCATTTTGCATCCTGAGTGTCTACAGCTCTGTGCCCTTCTCACGCTGTTAAAAACATCTGCAACTTTGTGATTTTCAGTAGTCCCACTGATAACTCTGTCTTCTCTGGAAAGTGTTGGGTTTTTGTTGTTTAGGTTTTGGGTTTTTCTAACTTAGAAGGATTATTTATTTCTAATTTATGTTAATAGATAACTTGTAGAATTGGCAATGGATGAATATGTAAAGTGGTGGTCTTTCCACTTAAAGAAGGTACGTAACTCAGAATATAACTCAAGCAGTGTTACCTCTAGCAGTAATCTCTACTAGAAAGCTTTGTGTACTACTTTCAGTTAATGTATGATTTAAAAGACCATATCATGTAGGTCATACATATTTTTTTTTATTTTCATATCTATAACACATATGCATCAGTTCATAGGAAGACTCCCCTTTTTCTCTGGAGATGAATTTAAATAGGAAGAGACATCTGTCCAGGACAGGTGTAGTGTTCAGGTTCTAAGTTTGCACTTTGCTTTTCTTCTGGTGTAGAACCCACTTTAAATTACACAACACAAGTTTCTTTGTAATTATCATTTTTTGCAAAGATCCAAATCAGTTTAAGAAAAAGGAAGGTTCAGATTAGGTAGCAGGATGCCAAAGACAGAGCTTCTGTGTTACAGGCCTTGCAAATTCAAGTAGGTTTCCCATGATCTCTCTGAGAGCTCATCACAGCTCTGATGCTTGAAAAACAGTGACTCTTAGCTACCAAATTGTGCCTCCTTTCTTGTTCACAAAAGTGACTAACCAGTTTTTTCAGAAAAGTTAAGCAGAAATCTACTTGTAGCAGTCACACAGCAGAATACTAATTGATTTAAACAAAGCAGGAGTGGGTCTGTTACAGCCCCCTTTGTTGCGATATGACATACATCCGAATTTTCTTTTTGCGTTCTTGTGTTGTTTTGGTTTTTTTTTCCTTCTGCTCTAGCCATCAATTTAATGAGTGTTGACCCTGTCAATACCAATTTCCTCTTCTCGGGCCACCACGTTCAGAGTTTGGTGGGCATTCAATAGAGATTTACTGTTGACTGGGTAATTTGAGTTCATGTGTGTGGTGAAAAATTAGTGAGGAGAATTACCCAGAAAAGTGGATGCCATGACAATGCATGTCACCATGGTGTGACCAGCTCTGCTGACATAGGTTTCAAAAGCTCTCCCCCTGTGAAAATGGGGCCTGTTTGCAAATTAATTAGTTTCTGGCAGCAGCTTGATTGTTGACCCGAAGTTTGTAGAGTGGAAAAACAATCAGATTAGTGTGTTCAATATAAAGGCCCAGCGCGGCACTCGAGTGCAGTTTGCCAAACTGTTGAAGCCGTGAATAGAGTGAAACAAATTCTTTTTTGAGAAGCCAAGGCAAAGGTTAAGTGTGATGTGACTGGAGCACGCTGGCCACAGGGCGGTGGGGAGAGAATTAAAGGTTTCAGCCACACAAAAATAGAGAGTGCTGAGCGAGTTGCATTGAATTTAATGAAATTCACAGCTTCAGACGCAGAAGTGTTTGGCAATGTTTTAGTCTGTGTTAAAGGCAGAAATAAGATGGCTTTGTTTTAAGAAGTTTCCTTTGTACATCCATGTGGGACACCAGGGACCGAGCCTCTAAAGGGTATTAGAGACACTTCCTGAGCCTCCACGCTGTTTCTAAGCACCTGCAGACTGAGGTTTGTACTAGTTCCTCCCACTCCCTGCCACACACTAACTCGCTTTATCTCTAATGATTCAATCCAAGCCTCCCATTCATCACCTCCAACATTTGGGCAGGGTTCTTCTTTTAAATAGTGCTGGTGCAGGGCTCATGGACAAAGATATTAGAAATCAACGCCTGTGAATAAATAACTGGCTAAAACTTGTTATCCAGGTAGTGAGACAAAAGATAGATACTAAAAAGTATAATAGGCCAGATCTTTAGCTGATAAGATGTGGCAATGACCCCTGTGCAGCCAAGATCTGAGTTCTACTCACCACAGTACTCATCTCATGTCATTATTACTCTTCATTCCTTAAATGGCTGTTTTTTTATATATGTCTGCCCTTCATAATCCATTTATGGCATTCACTGTTGTTATCACCCTTACAGTATTTCCTTTATATCAAACAGTCCTTATGCATTTAAAAAAATATTATTTTGCCACTATGACAAATAGAAAGAAAGAAAATGCCAACTAATGAGAAGGAGACCATGTTCATGGGTAGTTGAGGTATCTTCTCTTGGACCGGTGGCTTAGCCCCGTTGGCCTGGGTCAGAATGCCTGACAGACCCAGGGGAATGGGAGGAGAGAGCTCCTGCTGTGCTGAAAATATGAAGGGCTTCACCACCACATAGCCCCCACCCCATCAAGTAACTGAGATGCCCAGCAGAGTTAATGATGTGAGGATACAGCCCCTTAGTCTGTTCCCACCTCTTTCCCCCTTTCCATTAAATTCCAGGTCTTAGCCTGCGACCTGTGCAAACTGTGGTTTGTTCTCGGTAATGGGGCTGAACCTACCCCCTTTACACTAACATTCCTGAACCGTGAATTGCTTGTCCCAAAAGGCATTTAGTGTTGCTTGCAATTAACACAACTGATTGCTCAAAGCCGGCACCTGAGGTGGCACAGAGCCAGCTGGAAGCATAATTGGCTCCTTAGCTGGAGAAACATCCATTTCACAGTGGAGTCTGTGATGACGGAATTATTAGTTCAAAGTAACCAGGTATGTGAATACCTGGTCTATACATTAAAGCCTCCACTAGCACTAGACACAGATGAATTACCACAGACTCAAAGCCTCCCTTTCTCTGTCTCCAGAACTTCCCCTTCTCTTTGTTCGTGAAATCACGCACATTTCAGCCTGAATATTTGTAAGGCTGAGTAATTGCTTTTGTTCTTTGCGTTATTTAATTACAAATCTCAGTAGATGACAGGTCCTCTGCTCTAAAGGAAGACATCACATTTGCACAGTTACAGAATCCCAACACAAATGTGTGTGGCAAATCAGTGACTGCAGATTTATTCATGCCCTCTGGGACCTCCACTGCCTTTTCAGCTTAGCATGCAATATGATTTAAATTACAGCTTGTGCAGAACTGTGCCTTGGGATTACACTCCATGTTTCCAACTGTTTATAGTTCAGTGAGCTTTAACCTCTGTGATTCTGAAAATTAAATAATGTCACGGCTGATACCAAACTGATGGCGGGTACTAGATTGCTAAATACTGTGTAGTATTAAAAGCCTATTTTTACAACAAAGTGGAAACATTAATGTATTTAAAACACTGATAGCACATTCAGGTAGTTCAGGAGCACAATTCAAAAGTCACACTAGCAAAGAATGGCAAAGCTAATATTAAGCTCCATTATCAAGGATATTGTTTCAACTTCTATATTTAGCAGAGTTGTGGCTGTGGACTTTACTAGAGCAATACTGAGCCTAACACAGTACTTTGTCATGAGGCAGACACGAAGATTGTGTAAGATCAAGAAATGTAGATAGAGCATCTGTTGTGGTTAAATTCAAATATGTTAATTCCTTGCAGATTTTCTACCTTCATTATTTCTGAAATACTGTGATATATCAAATACATCTTGTAGACATTTCTGTGCTGTAACTGTGGACATCTTAATATTTCTGTAGCCCTTCAAGAGGAGGAAACACCTAATTACAAAACTCTGTATCTAATATGACATACAATTTCCCATTAGATTACTTTTCATTATTTGCAGGGGTTTAATTGGTGCAAAAACATCTAGTGTTTTTTCTCCATTTACTTCTGCAAACCCACGTTTCCAGGATAGAAACTATTCCAGTCCCACTTGGGTCACTTTACCATGTTCCTCCCCAGGCTCCATCAGGCCACACTGCAAACAAAAGGGTGAAACCGATGTCACCAACAGCATCGTTTAGGCCAGAGAGCCTCATTCATGTCTGGGGTGTAAGGAAGGGAGAACAGGAAGAGGAAAGGACAAATGGGAGAGACAAATGGATACTTACTTTTCACTTGTAAAGCTAGCATGTTTGGCTAAATAACAGAGAAAATAAACAAAGAAGAATTCACAGAATTACATTATCAGATATGACGGACAGATCACAGACATGCACAAAAGGCTTGACAAATGGTTCCTTGCTTGATGCCTTTAAGTTCTGATAATGCAATAGATCCTGAACTTCCCATTTTGCAGCATTGCCAGAGTGGTGCTTCTTTTACCTCTTGATCTTTAGAGTGCCCTATACTACTTAATTTCAGGCTTCAATGTCCAGCTTTTAAGTATCAAAGTGGTGTCAAAAATATCCCATCCCTTGCTCTTCCATTGGATTCCATGGGCTTATGTAAATCCACCCTTGTTGAAAGGTGGCTGTTAAATTTGATTTTTTTAAACACGTAGCTAAGTGCTTTTACATACCATAGAGTAAAAAAAAAAAAAAAAAAAAAGGCATGGTAAAGCTTATAGTAACATCTAAGATTTGTAAGAGGATACAGGTGATCACCAGCTAGTAGCTGATAGTTAGAAGCAGTGAATGCCTCAGATGATGTGGTTGAGTACACATCCAGTATTATTGTGGTAACATTCCTTTTAAGAATCTGGATTTCAGTCTCAAATGCAGCAGTGTTGTCCAAAAGACTGCTGAGAATGACCCACCAAAATTGAACAGCCAAGTGATCAGTCTTTTTTACCTCTTCTCTGTTCTGAGATCACTGTATCACTGGTGTGATACACCAGTAGGCTGAATGTTTCCTGTTAGGAAGGTGAGCTGTCCTGTAGTGTTACCATGGAAAATTACCTCTTTGAAAAGCAAGAGTTAAAACTGTAAATCTTTGAGACTACCATTTATTGTACAACATCCAGCAGAATTTGATATTCCTGAGCACTTGGGGCTGCCACGAACACACTGAGTAAACAAAGGCAAAATAGTTCCCTTTCTGATTTGCCTTTTAAAATGATAGGCTGGCCTGTGTTTTTGTTAGGTTCCTGGATTGTGGAAAAGAGTACTTTTAACATATCTTTAGATATATATAAATTTCATTTCCTCTTGGTAGGTTTTAAAGATTTCAGGTAAGTATAGCAAGATTTGTAGGAAGATCTTATTAGAGAAGCTGGTATAAGCAGAAACAAGATAACCTTTCAGTGACAGCTTTTTTACAGATGATTGTTCAGAAAAAGCAGAAGAAAAGTTAAAGACTGGATCACATATTTTTCCCATTCACTGCAGAACTCTTATGACACAGTTGCAAGCGTTCTGTGATAATACATTATCTGTGAATATTGCCACATATCTGAGGATTGGTGTTTATTGATTCTTTTACTGCCGTTTGAGCAAAATTCAATATCCTTACAAGTAAGAAGTGTTCCACTGATGTCAGTGAGATTATTCATATTTCCTGAGCTCTATAATAACATTTGTCACACTGTAAAATTTGCTGGTCATGGGCCACAGCTCTCTTCAGTTACCCACTCCTTCCCTCTCTGTGTCCTGTTCTCTGTTTCTCTAAAGTAACTTCCAGTAAGAGCAGAAAAAAGCTTCATGAGAGAGAAAGGTACAAAACCTTTCTGTGGAGTATTTTGCATGGACTAGTGAGTCATCAGCATTTTTCACAAGATTGTGTAAATGGGTTGTCATTATCAGTACTCAGTTCTGTTCCATGTCTGACATACTGTCAGCTTTAATATTTTTTTGCCAGAACTGTTGGTAGAAAGCATTCAATAAAAAAAAATCCCAGTTTCCCGTTTCTTACAGGACCTATATTTTTTACTGCATTTCTTTCTTTTATTATTTTTTAAATACTTTTGCTGAACTTTCTGCCAGTTCCTCTCCCTGTGGTTTATGCATCAGAAGGAAGTGTGCTGCAAAGTCCTCCCTCACAGCTTTTAAAATACACAAAAATTTTGGTTCTGATACAATGTTGCCCAAGAAGTTTTCATTCTTAAAAGTCACAGAAATTGCATCAAATATTTCTGAAGTGCTGTCAGTGGAAAAAGAGAAGAGCAGGGTTTGCTTGTACAAAATTAAAGTATAAACCAATGAGACAATGTTTGATAAGAACTTTCTGACAGAGCAAAGTGCAAAAGGTACTGTTGCAAAACTTCTCTATCTGAAGCAACTGCACCGTTTTCATCTCACCTGTGCTATCAAATACATTTTTTCCTCTTTTTTAATGAACAGAACTAAGTTTCACTCAACAACAAACTGGTACATTATTTCAGTTGGGTAAACCCTGTTAATGCCTTATGTTGACTGAAGCTATATTAAGTTGGCAACATATTATGCTCACATGACTTCTGAAAGAGGTTGTCATAACTGATGCTATCACACTGAACACCTCAGGTTGTGCTGAGGGGTTTTGCTTGCTATTACAGATGCCTTACTGCATTTTATGTTGCTGTGCTACACTGACACATGAACTAAAACCAGTCATTCACCCAGCACTTTTTTCAGTCTTTGCTGCCATCCCTCATTAATCTTACTTTAATGGATTTTGTGTCAAGTTACTTTACACTAGCTGTAAAAGTTCATTATACTAACAACACCTTTCTCATAGTTTGACAAAATTGCCTCAGTTTTGTAGCCAAATCTAAAGGATTTAATGAAGAAATTAAATTACAGGAAATTGGAAAGGTTAGGAAATTGCTACAGGAGTGTTCTCTGCTGGATGACTCCTTGGGAACTGGCGTGGGCTGATGATCATTTCCAAATGAATGAACATCCCTTGCTGAGAGTTGAGACTATGGCAGTCCTGTCCAGTTTTTTGATGTGACATCACAGAGGAGATTATTTTTTTACAGCTATACAACCCCTTCCACGCACTTCAAATTGAACCTGGCAGTACAAAATTTGGAATTTTTCTCCCTGTTTTCAAAATAGATGATTTTTGACACAAAGGACATATTTGTTCACTTTTTAGGCAGAAAAAGTGATATATCTGTGGACAAATGATTCTGCTGGAGACAGGGTTGTGCACTGCATGGAGCTGACAGATAAATGTTAGGAATTTAGGTTTCAGGAGAGAGAGGCTGAAGATATACTTGTCAAGCCAGTGCTGTTCAGTTTAGGGGTTCATGCTTTTGCCAGTCATGCTGCTGAGGGCTGTCCCACTTTCCCTGCACTGGAATATGTTTGCTATGTTAATCCCCAGCTATTCCTCACACTCCTGCAATGTTCTGTGTCAGGAGTTTGGCTGATGGTGTTGCTGCAGCATGCCCCCCTGCCTTCAGGACTCCTTCTTGTTCCCTTTAATTTCCAGGTGGCAAAGAGGAAGAGTATTCCACCAAGACATAAACACACATCTCTCAGCATTCTGAAAGGCCTGAGAAAATCACTTCAGTGGAGAGGAATAGGTTTTTGGTTTCTGAGTTTTAGATCAACTACCATAAACTTCTTGGGCATCTCCAGGGACTTGTGCTCCACCTGTGAATCTTCAGAGCTTACAAAAGGCAGGCCTGTAGCATGGCTCTATATGCCAAAAGCTGTAACACCCCAAATCAGAAACATCTTTTGTCTTCAGTGCCTCCACGCTCCGCTTCCTCTCCTAATACATCACTTCTTAGCATAAAGACTGTGGTATTTAGTTCTTGTCACTCATCCAGAGCACTAAAGATGTAGGTTACGTGGTTAAGGCACAGGCTTTCTAGTGTTTTTATTTCCAAACATCAATGTCAAAAAATTCAGATAAATGACTGAGAGAGAAAGAAACAGGCTCTTAGCTGAAACTCTGGTTAGCTTTTTCTGCAGAGAGGTTAAGAAATACAGAAAATTGAGATTAAAGTATTCCTAACTGGAGACAATATGATGCAAGCCTCACTTTCTGTTCTGTGATGGACACTAGTTTTTTCAGTTGCCCAATTACTCTCTCTGAGGGACAAGTAAATAAGTTTAAAATTAATTGTGTTGATAGATATGCAACAACCTTAAAACATAGTAATGGAAGAGAGGTGTTAATTTTGCTTGTTGTTCTGTAAGGAGATAATAATCACCTCTTTTTAAATTAAATAGGGTGGATAGATCATAAGCATTGTTTTGTGAGAAATCTAATTTATGTTGAGCATTAAGCTATAATTTTACTGAACTTTTGTGTTCACTTTTCTTCACCATATAATTAGTCTTTAACAAGGAATCAAAACTATTGTTGTCTCTTTAGAACAAAGGGTTCAGAAACTGATAATTGCATCAGAGATCAACATTTTCTTCCTTTTCTTTCCTGTGGGAGCTAAAATGTTATTCCCAAGATATATTCATGCTGAATTATGCCTCTAAGGCAGAGGAGGAGAGAGATCTCAAGGTGGTGGCATTGTCTTGGCTGGTACTCAGGGTCTCATTTACACTACTCTACTCTGGAGGTGCTGAGCACCCCAAATTGTGCTCCCCTTACTGTCATTTGGCCCTGCATCATTGACAGCCCCAAGGGCTGCCCTGGGAGGGCACCCAGGGCCCAGTCCCCAGCCTGGCCTTGCCCAGATCTCACTTCTGCTGTTTTCCGTTCTGCCCAGGCAGTGTGGAGCCTGTATGCTTTAGGATGTTAGTAATGCTCCCAAATACACTTGCCCTTCTTTGCTTTTGTCTCAAATACATATCAGTAATTCCTTAAAAAACCCCATCATTTTAATTCAGATTTGACATCTCTTGCAATGAGAATGATCCATAGATGACACTTAAGGTCAAACCACTGAAAAACTCATAAGGACTAGACTCCTCTTGCTGTATATGTAAGTGTACCACTGAGATGTAGAAGAATTTACATGTGTAGAAACCTTGTGTGTCTTTTTTAATGCGTGTCTTCTTGTGTGTTATATTGTTGCTGCATGCATGTATTGAAATGACAGAAGAGTGACATGTTATTGCTTTTAACTTTTAATACCTTTCATCCTTGAAAATCTGTAATCTCTTTATGTCACACAAGTCACCACTGAAGCATAGCACTTGGAATATGTAGAGGAAGGATTTGTTGTTGTTTCTTGTTTTTTGGGGATTTTTTTTAAAATCTGAAGAGTTTTGAATAACATTTTAAAAAAATTTACACTGTTGCAATTGCAAGAAGCCTTAAACCTTACACTTACTAGTCCGCTTTATAATCTGTGTCACAAAAATTGCCTTTATTGATCTTTGAAAAATTAATAAAAACCAGAATATCACTTCTAAGAAGGAGAAACTAGCTGCCATAAGTAACACACTACTTTAAGATCATCTCAACTCAAAGATAAACCATTTGATAAATATCATCAGTGTTTAAAACACTTTGTGATGGGAATTTGCATTGCAAAATCAATGAGTGACTATAGGGCTTCTTACCTTGTAATAGCTGCTGACAGCTTGGTCATGCATGGCCTGCATGCTACACATCCTCTTGACTTTGAAAACAGTGCCTTTAAATGACATCTCTACTTCCTGGTCTGTCCCTTCTACATTAGCATCTGACAGTAAGTTACCACAAAACTCTCATATTAGCTCCATAATAGCCACAAGTTATCCCTTGTGCAAAGAGCATTCCCACTTTGAGGATGTGGTCTGATGCCATCCACACTTCTGAGGACCTTCCCTGGAAGCAGTGAATCCACGAGAGCTCTGCTGCATTTGCCTAAGTCAACAGCAGCAGAGGAATGTGAAAGTTGAAGAATTTAAATGAAGGGACTTTGAAAGAACACCACTAAAAGCTTTGGTGTTTTGTAAACTACATTGGAGTGTGTAAAACCACAAACCAACTCAGCTCTCTCATCACCACATATTAACAGCTTTGTCCTCCGGTGACCCTGCCAAGGCAGAGGCTCTGCTCTGCACATTTGTGACTGGAGCTGCAAGTCTCCTCTCTGTGGGTAGCAGGGCTCGCTGTGAGAGCAGGTCCAGTTTTCTGAGGACAGTGTTTGGCTCTTGCTGCCGCGTCTCAGCGGACGGGCACTGTACGTGGTTATGAAGTCTTGAGTAGCTGTCTATTTTTGTTGTTAAATTTTTAATTTCAACTTCTCTAGCCTTCCTCTCCTTAGGGTCCCAGTCACCCTCCAGTACTTTTCATTAAATTATAGCAATTGCAGTTTTACTGAGCGTAAAATTTCCCTAGTTTCCTTGAATTTTCTTGCTGTGAACTGATAAATTAGTCATTTTGACCATAAATATACAATAATAGGGGCATCCAGTTCAAACTCTACAAAATATTTCCTAAGAGAACTGCCCTTTGGCTCCTGTCAAGTGATGAAGAGATGACCCCAGCTTCTGTTCCTTCAGCTTACTCAATCTTGACAGCTAAAGGTAATTCCTGTGCCTTCAGGTTTATAGATCTTCATTAAAATGCTAATACAATTCAGTTAGAAAGCCGATTTCTGACTTTTATTGTTTCTTGCTCTTGGGGTGTGTGTGTATTTGTGTGGTTCTTGCTGCTAAAGAGACATTTGTTAAAGAACCAATGCAGATCGATTTGCCTTCGCTTTTCCTCAACCTGAAATGCTGAGACAGGCAAAACACGTTTCCATTACTTAAATAAGCAAACAATGGCATATAAATCATAGAGGCAGCTGGACCAAGGTGTCGTTTTCATAAAGAGCCAGATTTCTCACGAAGGACAGTTTAATGGGCTGCTGCCAGTGAAACGTCTGCAGAGCTGGTAATTGCAGGAGGGCACACAGAGTGGTGCACAAAGGTGTCGTGTGGGATCTGAGAAACAGCCCCACAGCCAAGACAACTGGAAAAAGGAGACTGAAAGAGGTGTGGGCTTAAGGCTGATTGTTTTAAATAAAAATCTAAGTTTTTATTTTTAGCTTGTTCATGTTGGCTGCAAGATCAGAGAAGTGTTTTTAGCTGTAATTTTATTTTGATCATGTTTATGCTGTGGCTTTGTTTCTCCTTTGATCATGTTTAAACACGTTTCAGAAATGTTTGTTTGATGTGTGCTGTTTTTTAAAGTACTCTTCCACATTGTCTGCTTGTGTTTTTTAAAAGCAATGAATCATTGCAAATTATTTGCCATCAAATTATTTCTTAAATCCATTTTGCCAAAACAAGCTTTTGGGATTTTTAGCCAATGGGAGACTCCTTTCAAACAAGAAAGTGTTGAACTGTTGTAACAGCATTTCTGAGCGCTGCACAGATTGGAGAGAATTTCAGGGTTGCAAAATGCTCAGTAATTCATACACAGAATTTTGAAGTCATTCCATCTACCCACAATAGCTGCAGTAACTTTTACAATTGTTGCTGGTGGGTTTGGATCAAAGTCCCACTTCCCATTCAGTAAGACTTGAAGTTCATTCCAGCATTTCTTTTGTGGCTGTGTTGAATGTATGAAATAGGTCAACCCTGACTGAATTGTTTTAAACTTCCCAAGGGGACCCCTTGATACCAAACCTGTTTAATTTTGCAGGGTAAGGCAGGGCAGTCTCAATACTTGAACATACACATTCATGGATGACATTCTTGCTTCTGCTGCATGGGTGAGCAATTAGGAGAGTCAAGGAGAAGTCCCTGATTCCCTCATCTGTGGATATCTCCCTTCCAGTCCTCAAAGAAGAGCAATAAAAGAGTGCTGTGCAGTCCGTGGAGAGGGCTGTGTTGCGTGACTGCCGGCCCTCTGGCTGATTGATTCATCAGGACCCTCCGCAGTCGGTAGTGAGCGTGGTCTGAAGCCCTGGGGTTAAATGCAGGTGTGCATCAAGCCTTGGGCAAGTCAGAGCAGCTCCTCCGCTCGTGAAGCAATAAAGAACACACTGCAGATCACTGCTTCACAACACCCACTTCTTAGCTTTACAACCCATGAAACTATCAACCACGTTTCTGTCCCTCTCTTCACACACAGTATCGTGGTGTTGTTTCTGTGACCATTACATTTATTCTGAACAGAAATTAATCTATTTCTACATGCAGTGGAACAAGTGTAGCCTGTTCTTCCTTTATTTGCCTCACTGAATAGACATAGATCCATTAGATGGGAGAGGGGAAAAAAGCCAAACACCCCCAGGTAACAAGAGCAAAGGCCCTATAACATGAAGAACCACTCTTTCATTGACTAAAACGTATCGATTTAACTAGATGGCAAAACAATCTGTGGTGTGCTTGGTAAGAAACATCAGTGTTGTTCAAGAAAACTGTTCCATGTTGTACAATGGATATGTTTCTAATATGAGGCTGTGTGACCACTTCATTTCCAGGGATGTAGTTTGGATTATTAATCACTAATTGAAAATCTGAATTAATCTCAGATGAGCACTGGTAAGAAGTGTAGACAAAGCATGCTCACATGCAGTCTAGCTATGGCATTAATTTTATCTGCCTTCCTTACAACCCTCTTCTCTCTACCACTCTGACAGAATCATTTGAAATACATATTTTCAATTTTTCAGCTGTTTTTCTATCATTCTTGTATCAGTCCTGCTCTAATGCTAAACTGTCTTACTGCTTCTAGGTTCACTTGCAAAATTATGAGATGGAAAGAAAAGAATAATAATATGCTAACCGAGGGCAAGTTTATATAACCAGTGCTATATCAGCAATATTTTTGACTCAAATGAGACTCCCCACAGTATCTTCATAGGCCAATGTAAAGTTAGGTTTTTGATGCCTGATAATATAGTGATTTATTTTAGAACTTGATATCTTGTGCTTTACAAAACCCATTGCACTAGAAACAAATCATTCGAACATTTGGGAATGCATTTAGGTTTTGGTTGAATATGATTTTTTACCCTTAGTCATTAAGATGTAAAAACAACATATTCAGACAAGAGGTTCTCCAGATCCAGTAGCCGAGAACGGTGTCTACTAATGAGTATCCTCTCTCTCTGATGGATCCTTCCCCAGGCTGCAGTGCAGAAATTTTCAAGCTGTAGCCCTTGTTTCTTGACATACAAGTTGCATGCAAAGCCCTAGTGTATCATATTAAAAATAGTCTAGATATTGTTTATCTTGGGTCTAGTGTCAGTGTAACTTGAAGGCTATTAAATGCATGCTAGAAAGAAAGGAAGCACATTTAATAGCTTATGTTGCTGGGATTTGGGATGGAGAGCTTAAGCTCTCAGATTTTTCATGTTTTCAGATGTCTAAAAATATTTGTTTTAACAGACAAGGGGTAGTAGACACAGTTTCACAGAGGTATGTTCTGTGGCCTGTGTTGTTCAACATGTTCATAAATAACCTGAAAAAGAGGTTGCGCAGCAGGACGAGAGTTGTTTGGTTTTTTTACATGATACTAAGTTATTCAGCATAATGAGACAAAGGAAGACTGTGAAGAATCACAAAAGGATCTTATGCAACTGGGTAGCTAAGCAATCAAATGACAAATTAAATTATTCTTGATGAATGATGTAGTGATAAGCCATGGGGAAAAACATAAGGAAGACATGCATATCTTCACATATAAAAGAATGGGCTAGGGACAGAGCAGCACCAATGAAGAGTGAGGTTCTGGGGTTATGACACATAAAGTTCCATGGCAATTTCAGATTACTGCTTAGGAAATGTCAAATCCATGTTAAATGTTAGGAATTAATAGGGAAAAAGCCCAGAGAGAGAATTCAACAAAGAGCATTGCTACAGTCCTTGTGTAAGAGCACAATTCATCCACATCTTGCACACTGTGGGTGTTTCCAATACTAGAATTGAGAGGAAACAAATGAAGTTATTAAGATCAATGTTCAAAGCACAAAATCAGAAGTAAATTTTAGTTCATTATGTTGTGTAGGTGAGGAACAAATTCCAAAAGAACATTGAATGCTGGAAATTTGCATGGTTTCAAGAAGATTCTACACAGATAACTGGATGAAAAGTCTACTGAGAGTTACTAAGAACATAGAAAGCAACAAAGCTCAGGGAATCAGCTACACTGAAAATAATTGAAGGAAGGGACTTTTTTCTTGGAAAATATTTGGACTCACCATATTCTTTCTTTGTCTCAGATAATTACTTCTGGACAATGTTGGAGTTTGTGTATTGATCTCAATAAACTTTGTCTAAGCCAGCTGGGTCATCTTTCTGTATTCATACATATACATACACACACACAGACACACGAGGTACATGAGAATATGTAGACACACACAAAATTACATGTTATGTACTCACGTAATAGAAACATCTGAACATCTATGTGCATATATATATATACATAAAAATATGTTGCTTAAAAACGCTGCCATCCTTAATAAGGCAACGGGTTCCATAGGACAGCTAGTGCAAACTGGCAAAACATAGCAAAGTTCATTATTTCCATTGCTATATAGCAATAACCATACACTGAAAAGATGTTAATACAGACACTAAAATAGCTTACAATTTCACATAGGAACAGGACCCTGAGTAGTTAAATATAGTTCACTGTTAATTATCCCAGCAGGATGTAGAATGGTTATAAAACAGATTGGTAAATCTGGTGGATATGCCTTCTTTTTCCAAATATAGTGAAAGACACTAGCTGAAGTATCTCTGTAAAATACAGCAGTGAGCCAGATTCACAACTGGTATGAATTTTCTGATATGAATTCGATAAAATTATCTCCCCCAAAACTTCTTTACAATATTTTTTTATATAACCAATCAATCAGTTTGTCCACGTTGTATGTATTTTCATTTGTTGATGTATCTTTTTTACCACCAAATAAATCTGTCACGCTAACTGTTAAGAAATAAAGTTTAGATATATGAAAAAAAAAACTTAACAAAAATGACAAGGCAAAGTATTTCAACAACTTGAAGAGAAATTCAAAATTGCTTTTCTCTTCGGAAAAGAAGGCAATTTTGGGATTTGGGGTATCATATGGAAGTAGACAATATCAGTCAAAATGTATTTTTTAACTTAACTTTTTTTGACAGTAATGCAATAATACTTTTCTAGGTATAATTTTTT
Source organism: Atrichornis clamosus (assembly GCA_013400975.1). NCBI lineage: Eukaryota > Metazoa > Chordata > Aves > Passeriformes > Menuridae > Atrichornis > Atrichornis clamosus. Next base: position 259,604 of record WBMZ01010950.1, on the reverse strand, counting down.
TTAATTATTGCTAAAATGAGGACTATTACATTTGTCTCCATAATTCTTTAATTTTAAGTGTGACATATACAGAAAGATTATTAGCCAAAACTCAGACATCCAAAGAAACAAGAAAAATGGCAGTAATAAATACATGGAATTATGAAACTATGCTGTAATGATATACAGTCATTTGTAAAGATATTTCATAAATGTTAATTGCTGCAATAATAAAATTAAGATTTGTTCATTAAATATCTGTAGCAAACACCTCTCACGTACTAAGGATAAGAGATATGTAAATACTTGTCACGTGTTAACAGGTGATGATGTACCTGATATAGAAATACTTACCATGTGATGCCATGATTGATTCTTGGGAAGCAAAATGAAAGTTCATTTATATAAGGGAGACAAGTGATCTAGTTCATGGAGTAGTAACAAGCACAATGGCATTGTCTTCCCAGATCCCAGATTTGTCAGTGCTCACCTGATACCAGAGAGCGATAATCCAGAAGATGACAAAATCTATTTCTTCTTCCGTGAAAATGCGATTGATGGAGAGCACACTGGAAAAGCCACTCATGCCAGAATAGGGCAGATCTGCAAGGTAGGATGATGACTTCTTGGTGTGAGACTGAATGCACTTGCAAGCAGTTTTAGAAACTTCATTTCCCTGCCTGTGAACTATTCGGTATTAACATGGGCATTGTACTAAAGCAGGAGTCATCTCAAGAGAAAAATAGTTCAGGGTTAACACACAGAAAGGAATACTGTTCGGTTCTATTTTGAAGGAAACTTCACAAACTATGGTGTTTTGTTTAAAAAGTTGTAGGCATCTTCTGAGGTTTAGGATGTGTCTGCAGAAGTGAGTCTTACAGGAAATGTGATATTCCCAGGTGTGCCAAAAACATTTGAAGAATTTGCTTTTTAAATGTTAATACCTTTTCATTCCCACATTAGTGAAAACCTTTAAAACAGAGGCAAAGGAAGCTATAGCAAAACAATTGTTTAAGGTTAGCTGTAGAAATGGGCAACCATTCCAAAGAGCCTTAGTGACTGCAAAATGAATCATTCATCCACACTGGTAAATGCCTAGATGGTTTTTTGACAGACTTTCGAAAAGATTTTTACTAATGAAATTATATTTTAAAATGTTGTAGTTTTGGCAATTGTGATGTTTCCAGTAAAATTTCAGGTTAATCTATAAGCACAATTTAAGTTTACCTCCTCAAAATCAGAGTTAGCTACATTAAAGCCAGTTACCCTATAAGTTTGAAGTCCTTGGGGCCCTTTATTTCTATGTTTTACATCTGTACAACTGATACCACTGTTCGGGCATTTTTATCTACTTTGTTCCATGGCAACTTGCATTTCTACTTTATTGCTACCCAGTTAAGCATAATAAACCCCCTTACCTTTTCCAGGACATGGCAGACTGGGAATTCTAGAGCAGAATATTCTGCCCATTTTTCTTTTTCCAATGTTATACATGTATTAAAGTATATAAAGAGGTTTGGGGTTCTTTGGTCTTTAAATTATGTGCTACTATGAAATATGTCACAATAATGTAAAACAAAAATAATACGGAGTTTGTTTCTTTGCAACATAATATTGCTTTTCTATGTAAAGGGTGAATTCTTCTTTCTTGTTTTCTCTAAATAGCATCTTATTTACTGTATTTTCTCTGTAATCTCTTGATACTTCAAGCAAAGGCTGTTACTAAATATTAATGCAAAGTACTTTTGTTATTAGAATGACTTTGGTGGACACAGGAGCCTTGTTAACAAATGGACAACTTTCCTCAAAGCACGTCTGATTTGTTCTGTACCAGGACCCAATGGCATTGACACACACTTTGATGAACTCCGTAAGTGGCAGAAATGGCCAGAATACAGAAATATTTTCAGGAATTACCTGTATGAATTTAACCTAATTTTCTTTTCTCTCTCTTGTTATTGTTACAGAGGATGTGTTCCTAATGAACTCAAAAGACCCTAAAAATCCAATAGTCTATGGAGTGTTTACAACTTCCAGGTATACAGCAGATCATTTTACTTGCGTGGAAACTTGGGTGGCTGCTTGTTTTAAAGAGGTCTCTTTGTTAAAAATGTTTTTAGAAAATACGAAATTTTCTTAACCTTTGAACTGAGAAGTCAATGGCAGTAAGAAGTAATGAATTAGGTTCCTTTCTTATGAGCAATGTACATCATCACTCTGATGCTAGCAAACAAAAGACCATCAGTTTTGCAGGCTGTTCTTGCAGTTGAATTGGCTTTTTATAGTGGGGATCAGCATTTGTAGCCCTTTCCAAACAGATCTGGGAAAAGAACACAAGCATAAATAAACTTGTTGGGGGGCATTGTAAAACAGAAGATCTATGGAGTGAAATTGGCTACTCAAGGAGATATTAGTAAAAAATATCGCTGAAGTCTGGACAGTTTAATTATCTTTCTAAAGTTCTATTACTGAATCACGTATAACTGTGGCTTGAATGTTTTGGTTTCATTGCGCTTTCACCAAGAACAAAATATACTTGTAGCTTTGGCCTGAGAAAGGTTTGCAGTAGTGGTTGTGTTGCCATATTTATCTGTGAAGGAAACAAGTTTTAGTTTCTAAACAGAAAGACTGTTTCTAGTGGTACCAGACGTAGAAGAGGGAGATTCACAAGTTCTTACCGCCTTCTGTAAGAAACCTCAAGGTCAGAAATAACAGTGAAGTTTGCACGTGTGCTGCACAAATGACGGAAAAGACTGCTAAAAAAAATTGCAAAAATGTGAAGTGTAGGAAAGAATTGAATAGTTCTCTAGGGACAGCCATACTGAAATTTACTCAAATTTGGGCTTTGGCCTTCTGGGGACAATATGTTTTAAATAGTGGAATAGCAGCCATCTGCTTAGGAAAATGTCTGGGAGATCGTATCAGTTATGCTGAACTTTCACAGGAGGTGAGTGAGGATTGCTCTGAGAGCATGTCAGGGGTTTGATAATCAGCACATGCAATAAATTAGAAAGCACCAAACTGCTATTCCCACAGCTCTACCACTTGATTAAACCGACTGATAATTTAAAGAACCTGATTTGATTTCTTCTCCCCTCATTTTCAGTAATATCTTCAAGGGCTCAGCAGTGTGTATGTACAGCATGACTGATGTGAGGAGGGTGTTCCTTGGTCCCTATGCCCACCGAGATGGCCCGAACTACCAGTGGGTTCCCTACCAGGGCCGGGTGCCATATCCACGGCCAGGAACTGTGAGTACCCTCAGAAATACAGCAATCTAAATTGAGAGAACTATGGAAAATATTTTCACACATTACGTTGTCCTTGAGCTGAGATCCAGGAAAGAAACTGACACGGATAGCGAAATGGAAAGAGTGGCAGAAGGGAAAACTAACAGTTCCTCCAGGTCCAAAATGTACTGATCTTCTTGTAACTTATGAAACTGCAATAACAACTTCACTTGGATTTTAATTTTGGCATTCACATTACCAATTTCAGAAGGAGTTTGGGTGATGGGTGGAGAATTTTACTGAAAGTCAAACGTTTAATAAAATATATTGCATTATCCTTTCCTTGGAATTTTTTTGTTCCAAATACTGGCTGAACCATTCTTGGTGAGGATCTGCCTGCCTGGCTGATAAGAATTTTCAGTCAACATTAAATCTAATACAGAGAAACAAATATTTGTGCAATAGATGATAGAACGACGAGAATAGTTTCTAACTTCCACTGGCATTTTGAAAAACGTCTGCTTCTACCCGATTCTCTGTTTCTGGTTTATGAATTACTATCAGTCAATATAAGACATCCATATTTACAACTTCACATTCTAGAAATATTTAACTGCCTCTGAAATTATTTAACTGCCTCTGAAATTTCCAGTAGACTAAGAAGATGGGACATTTATGAAACAAGCATTAATTGTATGGGTCACTCCTTAGCTTGTACAAGTCAGCTTGGTCCATTTATGTTCTGAACTATCTTCGCAGAAGGTTAAATTTGTATGTACACATGTATACATATAAACGTGTATGTGTAAATAATATATATGTCTATAATATTACTTTTGAAGTCTTCTTAAATATAAAGCACTAAAGAAAGCAGGAATATCTTTGCTTCTTTAATTCATCATATTTCCTACTTCTGTCTGGTATGTTTGAAATTGATCTTTCAAGTGATATATATGCTCAGCCTAATGAAAATTACTTCCTAAGTAAAAGAAAACAGTGGCTCCCTGACAGCTGGATTGCTCAGCACTCCTCACTCCTTCACTGTGACTGCTAAAGGAATTTTTGATTTTTTCCAGAGTTAAAATACAAGCTCTGCAGCATGAAAAAGATTTCATTTCTCATTTGATGGTTAACTTTTTTTTTTAATTACTATAGTTAGTTCTGATATATCAGGGGGTTGGTTTTTGTGAAGTTGCGCTGTTTTACATTTCTGTGGAAAATGTGAATGAGTAAACAGTTTTGATATTTCTTGTATAGCTATTGTTGCCTTCTTTTCAGTCTAATAGATTTAGTGTTCATTATTCTGTTTATTTATAGTCCTCTTTGATTCCAGTATCAATTAGCCTTTCTGAACAAAAACAGTTAACAGATATTATGTGGAACTAAGGCCAAAGAAGAATGTTACATGTTTCTGTCACAGAACTAGACTTAAGATAAAGAACTCACTGCTGCACGCCGGCTCTGTTACATTCATTCCTCTGCAGAGATCAGATACAGCTCTATTGAGATTCTGAATGCACAACTCAAATATTTGCTTGTGAGACTGAGAACACAGTTCTGGGCTCAGTTCTGCCTGGGGGTTATTCCAGGACTTCTCTGAGGGTCTTGGTCTTAGATCCATATGGGAAAAGAATAACTTGAGCAACTTCCCCAGAACAGGCAGAAAAACAAGGACCAGAATCCAGCCCCTAAGTGGTGAAGTGACTTAAGCCACCAGAGCCTTTGTCAAAGTAAGGAAATTCAGTTAGGTTACAGATACTTTTGTTTGTGGCTACCCTATCAGAGTGGGTTTTACCCTTACAATTTCATTATAAAATGCTTTTATTAAGATTCACAAAGTGCAGAGATGTTCAGATTCCGCCATAAGCTGTTTTCTTGCTTAAAGGCAAGTATGATGTCAAATTTTCCCAATCTGCATAGCCCCACAGTCACATCATGTGGTGCAGGAGACCATGCCATGTAAATGTTGTTAGAGTGGCTGAGGCCAGCAGTTTCTCCTAGCCCAATGCCAATGATTAATTCAGGCTTCTGCTACATTGAAAAAAGAGAAGTGCTCTCACAGTTGCTGAAATCATTCTATTGTATTGGTAAGATAAAACCAAATTTTAAAATGAGATATATTTCTGGCTGCAAAGAAGCTTTTTGTTTTTAAAGTGATAAAGTTGGGTGTGTTTTCAGTGGTTTGAAGACCTGTTGACAATAAAGAAGAAATCTTTTTGAAGTTCCTTGAGATGTCAGACCTGTGGATTCCTTTTCCAAGAAATGCAGAAAGAGATGGGAGAAAAAATCCTGAGCTTCTTACATTAATTTGTTTCCTGCATTTCTTTAACTGCAGTTAAACAGTGCTGAACTATCTCAGGAATTTAATAGGTGAGCTGCCAGTAAACTTCTTGAGCATCTGGTGACTTGCCCAGTTTGAGTAAAGGAAAAGGAAAGTAAATGGTTCTTTTGAAAAATCAGAAAACTTTGTAAACAATTCTACATCAGCTTCGCATTTAACAAAGGAGTTGCCAGAATTTTTCCTGTAAAGTCTGTAGAACTTTGGGGTTTTTCTTTCTATTTTTAAATTTTTAACAGTATTTGTGAGAGGAGGGAGGATTTTTGTATATACCTCATTCTACCTGAGTTACCTCATCCTGAATTTTTATCTGACTTCCTGTGAATTCAGCTACAGAGTTCAGGTTTTCTCTGCTTCATGGCACCGACAGTTATGACCAAAGCACTTTTTCTTCTTACCAAAATGTGGATTCTGATTTGTTCTGTTGGATTCCCTAGCAGGCCAGTTAGGGGATAGCCTAGTTCCCTCCTGACTGATCAAAGCCTCTGACATTGCACACTGGAGACCAATTGGAAGTGAATGTAAAATGCAAGAGTTCTTTGACTCTACTTGAGTCCAAGATCAAACTCATTTCTCCAAACTCTTTTAGGATATTTGTATTTGTGCCTATATTTTGGCACATGAAAATCTATTTCTTTGCTATCAGTGGGATCGATTTGATTTATAAGCACAAGTTCTGATTAAGCACCTTGGTAATTACCTTAACCTAAACCCACTAATATCAAAAGCAGTCCTGTCATTAGCACCAAGGAAGATGTCATTGTTGTGTCTCCTGGTTTTGTGACCATAACATAAAACATGACCGGGCTTTCCTCCTCAGAACAACTGTTCTGTTCTGTTCTGTTCTGTTCTGTTCTGTTCTGTTCTGTTCTGTTCTGTTCTGTTCTGTTCTGTTCTATTCTGTTTCTGAGTTGAGATTCCTCTACAAACAGTTTGGACTCTGGATGGGCTAAATCTCACCCATTGATAGTGCCCATTTTGCTCCTTGGAAAGGGAGGGATATCTGTCGATGCTGGTATGATTTCATCTCAGTTTTCTAAAGTAGGATGGGATGAATGTGAGCCACTACCTAGTCCAGGTACTGTACTTTGAACTTTATATGTAAAGGCACAAGGTTACAGTAATGTTTTTATTCTCAGAAAAACAAGGGATGCAAGGAGTAATCTGAGTCTTAGAATTGAGAGTCTTATTTCAACACAGAATTATGACACTAATTCTGTTTTTATGATTTTTCTGAACAAAGTAAATCTTGATCCATAGAATTATAGAATATAGTGAGTTGGAAGGGAACCACAAGGATCACTGAGTGCAACTCCTGACTCTGAACAGAACAGTCCCAAGAATCCCACCATGTGCCTGAGAGCATTGTCCTAATGCTTCCTGAGCTCTGGCAGTCTTGGTGCTGTGACCACTTCCATCGGGAGCCTGTTCCATATTGCTGCAAGTAAAATCCTTTGCTAGAAAATGAGGCAGAAAGTAAATATTCAAGCAGTCGAAACACAGGTGAAATTCATTTGCTTAAAATTGAAATGTACGTTCATTTGGTATCTTTTCAGTGTTTGTCCAGCTGCAATTGACAATACTTTGTTCTTGTGTAGTGATTTTTAGACATAGAGCATTATACATATATTACCTAATTAATTATTATCTAATTAATCTGAGTAGTATTGAACTGTAGTTAGAACATTAATTGAGATGTAAAGCAAATGTCAAATTTAAGTGTAGTATTTGAAACACTATTTTGAGACAGACAGTGGTTTGGCCAATAATTGTGAAAAGTCCATCTGATTTTGTCTTTGTAATATTTATGTACAAAAGAGTAAGGACATACAATAATAATAAAAATATTTTTAAAACTTGACAAAATAAAGTAGATAACTAACTTGCTTTCTTCTTTATCTGTTCTATATGCATTAATCAAATATTATCCATCTCTCCATTCTTCCCTTTCATACAAACAGAATGTAGAATTTGCTTACTCACAAATGTGCCAACAAGGGACAATTTCCACTTTACATGTCCGTGCTGGAAGCATCCCTTTGCTGAGTATAGCAACTACTCCTTTTGACAATATTGATTTTTAAATTTCATTTCTGATGAATTATTAATAATTTGGATCAAGGTGATAGCAAAGACAATTGATTTCTTCTGCTAAGCATTGTGCAAGGTCTGGATTCTTGCTTGATAAGATGTTGTCCTCTAGGTTTTTAATCTAATTGGAAGATATTCTATATGTGAATATAAAGGGCGAATTATCTAGGACATTTTAACACCAGTTGTCTATACTTGAGGTTCAAAAACTGCAAAATAATTATTTTCAGCTGGTGTTTGGTGTTTTATGTGTCTTAAATAATTCTCTGAACAGATCAGCAGTGAGGGGTGCCACCAAGTTCTTTGATTACTATCTCTGGCCTGGTGTCATTGTGGCTCATTTTCTTCACCCATTCAACAGTAATAATACACTACTAATGCTTATGCTGATGTAACCTCTTAATTGATCATAAAATACTTAACAATTCTTCAGAGGAGGTGAGGGTAAATGGTGGTAATCAGCCACAGTTCTTGAGTCTCCTGATGGGGATATGTGGTAGCTGAAAGTGGAGGAATACTCTTGTGGCTACCAACAAACATCCTTTTCAGCCTCTGGTTTTTCCTTACATTGGGAGAACATGAGCTAAATATGAAAAGTAGAACCCTCTGCTTTTCACAGCTTAGAGGCAAATCTGTCTGGCCCACCCATGGCTATAAACAGGGGCAAAGTGACTCTTGACTGTCTTGCTTCATGGGGACCAGATTAATGCCAGAGGGACACCAACTGTTCTGTCGCTGGGCAGGACACAGCAGTGAGGAGTTATTTGAGTTCCTTAATGAGACTTGTCTCACCTAACTGTTCACATGGACACTGTCATCAGCAGTGCTCACAGAAAGCTTTCTTTAGAATCAGTAGGGAGAAAAAAAGATACCTTTAGGACATGACTCATGAGATTTGATTTAGCATAACAGTATCCATATCATCAGGACTACATGGATGACACAGATTTGTTGAGACAAGCAGGAGTTTGAAAAGGCAGTAGAACAGGTCATTGTACCCGGATTTAAGGATTTGGTCCCTCACATAGTGATTTGGACTTCCAGTCAACTTCTGAAGACAATACTTTGAAATGAAGATCGTGGCATAATTAATACATTTTGTGTTGTATACATAACCAAGTACTGAAGGTGCTTGCCTCATATTAAATTATTTTAGATATTTCAGGATTTCTTCCTTCTGCCAGTTAAAGACTAATATGAGTCAGTAAGGGACTGAAAATGGTTTTGCACTGTATAGTAGTAAGAAAAATGATGTATGAGGATCATTTGCATTCCGTTAACCATATTGGTTTAAATCCAAAATAGACTTAAAAAATAGAGACTATTATTGCCAGAATTAACTTTTGCTGTCTTTCACAAAACACTTAGATTCATATTTAATTATAGATGGCAGTAGTTGGGATAATAGAGAATAAAATGTAAAAACATTTCTTTTTTTAATTTCCAGTGTCCCAGTAAGACATTTGGAGGTTTTGATTCCACGAAGGACCTTCCTGATGAAGTTATAACATTTGCCAGAAGTCATCCAGCCATGTACAACCCAGTATTCCCCATCAACAACCGCCCAATCATGATTAAAACAGACGTGGATTACCAGTTCACACAGATTGTGGTGGATCGAGTAGATGCAGAAGATGGACAGTATGATGTGATGTTCATTGGCACAGGTGAGATGTCTTGAATCTACACTGTATTCTCCTCCAGGTGTGATGGAAACATGGAGCAGATGAAATTTCTTACTCTGAAAGACAGAACACTGACAGAACAGTGTATACTGTGAAAATTTGGGGCAGGACTCAAAGCTCTGCATGTGGAGAGGTCTTTGTTACAAACATTCACTGTTACAGGTTCAGGCCATGGCCTGCACAGCTTAATTCTTTAGGAACTTTGCCAACTGGATTAAGATCAAACCACCCTCTTTTCAACTACTGCTATTAGGCATTTTTATTAGAAATATCTTGCCTTATTAATTATAACTTAGTATTAAAATGAGGATTTTGAGGTACCTATTTTGAAGTGCAGCATAAGAAGTATTAACCTGAATGAGGCAAGTATCCAGGGATGGGATATGTCTGGTGTGCCTTTCAAGTATTTAATGTATTGCCTTAAGATGCTCAGCTCTTTAGCCAAAAGGGTGCATCATTTTACTTAAGGTGAAGATATCTGGCACATATAGAGTGTTTTCAGAAGGGCTGGTATTCAAATAGAAACATGATATCCTTTCCAAAGCAGTTGCAAAACTGTACAGGTTAGGCATCTTATAGAAGTGGAAATACGCCCTCAGAAAACACATTTTTTCCAGAAAGGTAATAAGGAGAAAGAGTGTCCAGAAATCAGCTGATAGCACTTTCCCAAGTTCAGTGCCTTCAGAACTGTGCTGAGTAGCAATTGGTGGATCTCTTTCTTCACCTCTGAAGATTTTCCATTAGTTGGCTGATGTTTCAGTTATGTTGAATAAAAGTATTTTAAACTTCTGCTGAACGTAATTGCTAGTAATTAGACATTGGCATCATGAAGCCAAACCAAATCAGACCGAAACTCTGCTGTTTCTTTTCAGCTTTGAACCAAAAAATACCTGTCTGACTATCTGTTTTATAACAGTCCAGTTTTTTACATGCTTTAAATACAGTTCTGGCGTTCTAGACCTGGGGTCAGATTTCTAAAGCAATAAATGTAAGGTCTCTTTCATGCTGATGCCTGAAATATATTATGAGTAAACTGAGAGTCGATGAAGCTTTGTGTACCAAACACAGTGCAAGCATAACAATTCAGAACATTTACTGCAGAAAGCACAGCTCTGCAGGAAGGGTTCCAACATTTTAAAGCTGTGAACTGAGTTATTAGATCCCAGTGTACATTATGTTCCTGCATAAAACATTGAGAAGTTTTTTCATATGATTTTACACAACATATATGCAACATATATATTTTCCATCATACATTAGAGACTTAAATGCCATCTACAATTCACAGTATTTGGTGCCTTTCGGCAAGTCTTCTATGACCTGATTCAGCCCAGAAAAAACAAATTAGTGGCATACAGAGTATGATATTGAAAAAATAAAAGGAGTTGATTTAAGTCTATATCTTGAGTACAAGAGGGGGCATTTATCTCACCAAACCTTGGCCTTTGAAAGATACATTGGTTTCTGCAAGGGAAAGCAATGTTCTTCTGGAGAGAGATTCACTGTATTTTCTTCACGACTTCTGTTAGAGTAGGATGAATAGTAACACAGAAGTTCCTGTCTGTTCTCAGACAGTGCTGGAAGATTTGCTTAAACCTGAGCAATACCTTTTAGATAGTTACCATTGCATATACTGGGTTTTTAGCTAGCTTTATGTATAACGGTTCTTGTATAAATCAGTCAGGCAAGATCTCCCTCCAAAAGAACTGAAACAATAATTTTTACCTCTGAGTTGGGAATTTAGGCAGGCACCTAATTCCCTAAAACATTGATACTCAGGGGTGTGGTAAATGCTCAGGATTCCATCCAGTGTTGGTGATAGCCATGCCCAAGAACTGTAAGAAAAGTGTTGAAACATTATTACTTGCACCTGCCAAAAGATAATTCCGCACCAAAATCCCAACTTTGTAAGTGCAGAGTGTTGTTATTTTTTGAAATACTACTTTTGTCCATAGAAACCTTTCTCTTTCCAGCTGGAGGTTATACCTTCATGGGACAAGAACAGGTGTTATAACACCCCTGCTTGGAGCTGGAGCGCAGAAGATGCTCCATGCTCCTCTGAGCTCACTATCCTTATTGTGGTTTTCAGAATGAGGAAGGTGCATCTTCCATGTGGGGGCAAAGGTGAGGAGGCAGAACCGAGGCGCTGCCTGCCTCCTGCCAGAAAGCCACACTGAGCCGGCTGCTCAGTCAAAGGAATCAGAAACAGATACACAATCAGCATGTATTACTTCTTCCCAAGCAAAGAACTAACTGGGCAGCAGATTAGGGTCTCCAGTCACAGTCCATTTTCCCATGTAGTGATCTGAACCTATGTCAAAGCCAGAATTATGCTCCCTGGGGTATGACTGGGTTTTTCTGTGCAGGTCTGTCCCATCAGATTAGATACATTTCTCTGTATTTTCCCATTGCTTTTACAACAATCTGCATTATTCCCATGTGCTTCTGAACTGCAATATGTTGAAGAAACACTATTTTTTTTCCATTTCGTTGAATAACTGATGATAATTGAACACAACATAATTAATAGCAACCCAGTGTGGTCACATTTTCCTTTCCTGTGGGTGAAATCTTGAGCTGAGTAATTTCTTTCCCACTGTGATTGTACCAGTGTGTTTCACTATGAAAATAAAATCCTATCGGCATACTTGAAAGTAATCTGAAAAAAACAGGGTTTAAGATATGCACTTAATGCATATCCTGAGTGTCTAATGTTTGGGATCCTTTGGCACAGTTAAAGTACCTCTGTCAGTAAAGCAAATTAATAACAGTAATCTTATCTTACTAAGCAGAGCCTATTGATCCTAAAGGAGACGCCTGATTCCGTTTGTGTGAAATTGTTTGAAATACCACTCTGTAAAACTTGATCTAGAACTCAGATAAAGCCCCACTTTGGTACCTATGGCCTGACCAGAGCCACCACAGTGATTAACACAGTGTATCTTTGACCTCAGAGGCTTTCTTGAGATCAGACAACTGTAATTGTTGCAGGATCCACTTAAAAGTCAGACCTTTTGTTGAAACAACATTAAGGGAAACTTGTGTCGTCTCTCAGTGCCCACTCAGTCTGTTTTAGGAAAAATCTCCCTTTATTTCTAGGATATGGCATTCAATGGATTGTGATTGAGGACAGCCCAAGTCCAACACAGAATACTGCTGTGACACTTTACTACACATTACTTTTATTAGTTTAGATTTCTCTGTTTTTCACCCATAAAATGTATTTTCCTGTAAACTACAGTTAGCAAATTATCAGGATAATTAAGGAAATGAACTCATCAATTACATTGCAAATATAACTACTGTTAAATTGTCTGTTGTTCTGAATTACTCCTCTACAAATATGGACTCTTTTTCTTCTTGTTTTAAAGTTTATATTGCTTTTGTTCTGTACAATTCTCAATATGGCAATTAGTCTTGAATTAAATAGATTCAATTAGTAGTGGTAACCATAATGGAAACCACTGCAAACCCACTTACCTAGTATATTTTACTAGCTTAATTTGTACATGTAGATGCCTAATAAAGATGTACTTTGCTTTGTTGTTGCTTTAACAAATAACTGGGTTTTTTTCTTTTTTAAAAAGAACCTGTGAATTTGTGACTAATGAAAGAAAACATTGATGTACATATTCTGGAGAGAAAAAAATTATTTATTTTTAAACTTCCAAAAATATGTGTTTAGAAACCAACATCTGCTTAAAGGGAAGCAGATGGAAAAATGAAAAATCTCAGTTTTACAGGATATTCCAGTTTTTCTAGAATATTTTATTACAAATCCATGTAAAGAAGTTAAAGAGTAGAATTTTCTCATTAAATCAATAGCTTTTAAGTTAGTTGCCCCATAAAGACATTTTCAACCCATGTAATCTGTCTCAATTCTACGTGTATTTTAAATATAGAAGTAGAGAGTTGTCATCTTTTTATTCGGAAGTTTCAACTAACACACACAAATTATAAATACTTATAAGATGTATATATACATTTGATTCTATGTAATTGATGGTTAAATTCTTGTTTGAATAATCTTGACCTTTATAGTTCTTTGAGAATTTTATGCACTTAAAATGCCTTGTATTCTGCTAAACCATTACTGCTGCAGGATGTGCAACATGCAGAGTCCTCAGGGACATGGTTACTGTACCTGTGATACATTTACATGGCACTACACTTGGCTGGTTACAGAGAAAAGTCGCATACAGATTGTTTCCATTTCAGAGAGCCTGCAGTGACGTGTGCCAACCTAGAAATGATTCTTTGTGTTTTTGTTGTTCCCTGGAAATTCTGTTCGTAGAAACAAAGAAATAAATCACAGATGCAGAAGCTGAATAACAAAGATGGTCTTGAGTCTCAAGCATGTCCTGTAGCTCTGGAATTTCAGGTGCTGGCCTGGTTCATGTTAAAGGCAGTTGCAAAGCTCCAAAAATGTAAATTGATATAATACCAAAATGCTGGCAAACACCTATTTCTAAAACAAAGACACAACTTGTTTGCTTTTTACCCCTCAGTTAAGACCAGTATCTTACACAGAGAAATACAGAAATACAGATGCCTGAAGGGGCTTATACATCTTAGGCACTTTGTTTGACACAGGGAAGACTGCATGTACTTAAGAGACCTAACAGCTTCATCTGTCTAACAACATTTGTCCAGATGGTTTTATATCCATACTGCAGTATCTTCACATGCATTTTAAGAAAGACAAACATCATATTCGAAATGGAAAATAAAACACACCTGGGTAAATTTAGTGCATTTCCTTCCTCAATTATGAATATGTCATTTTATACTGTCGCTTAAATAGTATTTCAGTCCTGTCTATTCTTTAATAACTATAGTAGGATGTGTCTTCTTTGTTGCATTTTGATAATTGAAATGCTTAAATGTCCTACTGAAATTTGGTGTTTTCTGAGGTTATTTTAAATAGCAGTTATTTTGAATGAATGCTGACAGATATGTAGCTTCACAGTCTTTATATGTGAAGTAATTATATACTACAAGAAATTCTGGCTGGTACGAAACTGAAGTATTCACCTTAAGCACCTGAAAATTATTTCTTTTTTTTTTTTTTTTCCTTTTCAAGATATTGGAACAGTTCTTAAAGTGGTTTCTATTCCTAAAGAGACTTGGCACGAATTAGAGGAAGTCTTGCTGGAAGAAATGACAGTTTTTCGGGTAAGTGCAGCTAAGTTTCAAGTGTCAGGTTGTAGATTTCTTTGTGGACAGCTGCAAACTCAGCTTCTTGCAGTCTAGCCAAGGAATAGCCTGGCATACCCCTCTAATTAGCTTGTCATTTAGAGACCCAGACACTAGTCAAAATAAACCTTGAAACTTTCAGTGCAAGCTGGAGGTTAGTGATTAAAAAAATGGCATTCTGGGCTCTTTACTTTAAAAAGTAAATCAGTATTTCTGAATCTTAGAGCTATTGCATGCTGGAGTTAAACGTATACCTATGCAAGTCTGGGAATAATGCCTGTCTATTTTCTCCCACAGAGATATGCAATATAAGAATTTATTATTGCATCAACTCTTAACACTATTCAGACTGTCAGCATATTGTAATTAGGAAGGTACTTTAGGTAAACCAGTGATCTGCCCAGATTTCTTAGGGCTAATAATCTGAGGAACAAAGTGTTTATATTGTCAAAGGTCACTTTAGGGTCTCATTTTCATAGCTCAGCACAAGACACCGTAAACACCCCCTAATTTTAGTACTTTTTGGTGAAATCAGTCTCTTCCATTTTTCCTCTTTGAGCCACCTAAAAAATACGGCATCCCATAGGCACTGCTGCAAGGCGAGGCTGAGTAAACCTTTCAAACACTTCCCAGACAGAACCCAGGGATGTCTTGTGTTTTGTACACAACAGCGAATCCTTCACGTTCCCCTCGTTACTCCTTCTGCCGGTGCCGTTTTGTGGCACCGTTTCCCCGTCCCCAGGCTTTTGGGGGGTTGATACCTGGCTGGGAGCACGGGGTGGATGTGGCGGGGTGAGGATGCTGCTGGCACGCTCCGGGAGCCTCGTGCCCCGTGGTCTCAGTGCAGATGTGCTGACAGGGGCTGTGCCCTGGACCTGCCACCAGGTCCTCGTCAAACCCAGTGGCCATCCTTTCATCTCTTTTTCTGAATGGAGACAAGATAGCTAAACACAGCTTTTTATGAGCAACCTTGCCTTTACTGGTACCAATCCTGCACAGACCCCACTGTTCTGAGTGCAAGATAGCACTGAAAAATGGGTATCTCTGTTCCTGCAATCCGTGGGGTTTTTTCAGGACAGAAATCGAGGGTATTTCTTTTTCCTTTTTTAACATTAAAATAAAGTAGAAACTATGAGAAGAAAATGAGACAAGTAATTTGTGTCTCTCAGCTTTTTTTTTTTTTCTTTTTTATACATGAAAAGTCATTACATGAATGCAGGTAATTTGGCAATTGTTGATAATGCATGAGTCTCTTCCCTAAATCAAGTAGAAGTGCCAAGTTAAAGGAGATCAAAAAAATATAAAAGTGAAAGAAGAAAAATAAATGCAGTGAATTTTATTTCAGAAAGGTTTTACAGAAGTAGAGTAGCTAATGGCAAATTGAAATTTGAAATTTTACTTTGCCATGTGTATTTTTTCATTACACAAAAGGGTTTTGGTATTCTGATTTACTCAAAAATCTTTTACTGAAAGCTCATTTATCTCCTTAGATATGTATTTAAGCCTTAAAGGGGGCATTAATGTTCTTCAGTGGAATAAGCAAAATTCATATGTATAAGATATGAATCTTTCAATAGGGAATTTCCAACAGATTTTACATGTGCCTTATCCAAAAGTAAGTTTTCTTTAGTTGCTAAAGAGTACAAGTGCATCATGAACAATGTGTTTTGATGCTTCAGCTGCAATGTGCTGAGTACAATGCTTTTCATCTATAATTCCACAAAGCTGAAAGTCTTTCATATCTGTTACATTGGCAACAAATGCCTCTTTAAACTCCATTTGTGTAATATTTCTCTGAACAGCTGAGCAAACAAATTAACGAGTTCAATTTTCATTCAAATGTTACATTTAATTGATGCTTTCTAATATAAGGTCTATTAACCTCTCTTTAAAGGCAAATCCACATCCTTACCATCCACTGATCCGTATCAAATTCTCTCAGGATAAGCAAGTTGAAAGCTATACAAGTGTAAAAGCTTAATAAGGACTTTATTATACATAACCAAAAATATGACGTGGGATAAGTAGCAGACTTTTAGATGGAATAAAGTTCATACAGAATTGACTAGCACACTTGTATTCAAATTATGCCACTTGTAATCTCAGGATTAAAATGCATCCATGAAACTATACCTAAAAGTTGTAACAGTTGCTTAAATAATGGATATTTAGAGTCCAAAAAACCTCTGGCACATTTCAGTTGTGTGTTCTGAAAATTCAAGTAACTTCTTTTTAAGTGAATAGTGTGATGCAGTTAACATGATTATACATGGGATTAAGACTTGTTTTTATGAATAAAATTTCACAGGAATGGGGTTCTCACCCTGATATAGTTAAAATGGGTTGCTTATTTCAGTGTTACTGCCTTTAATATATAGTGTCTATGAATTTTCATATAGCCATTATTATTTTCATATTACCTAGCAGGTTCTTTTAATGCAATTTTAACATTAAGTGTAGAAAGTAATTTCAAATTGTGAAACTAGTGTCAAAGTGATCACAATGAAACTGTAATAATAATGAAAAGTTAAATGTCTACAGTCAACAAAGCAATCAAAGATGCACCCAGATATGTCCGTGCACTCTAATTCATTTAGAGCTAGAAGTTATTCCACTGCAAAAGACAAGAAGAAGGACTATTACTAAGGAGTGTCTAGTTTAATTTCAGGGTTTCTACATTGCGCAAATAGCATTGTAATAGAATTTTAATGTTTATAGCTCATTTTATATTTTAACTCTGTTTTTCCCTAGGAACCCACTGTTATTTCAGCAATGAAGATTTCCACAAAGCAGGTACTATGTGCACAAATGTTAAATCACTTTCAAATATTTATTGGTCTCTGTCTTTTAGAGACAGTAACTTGGCAGTCAGCAGAGACATATTAATCGCAGCAGCAGCATCCCATCCCTTTACATAAACATCAGTAGTTTCTCAGGAAAGTGTGACGTGCAACGGAGAAAGGAAAAGTCTAGTTTGTGTTACTTACTGGTAAGGTGGAAACTAAACACTAACTAACCAGCTGTCTGGTGGCTCTCTAGACAAAAAAGTTAAAAATCCACATTATAGAATGTTTTTGTGACAGAGAAGCTGTTCAACAGGGGTGGCCAAACTTGGTCCCTTTCTTTCATGGGACTAGTTCTAGTCTCTGTAGGAATAGTCTGGTACAAATGCAGGTGGTGGAAGCAAAGGATGGGAATGAGACATCCTTCTCTCTTTCTGTCCTATGCCCATTCCCATCCCAGATGTGCATCATTCAGCTTTAACAAAAGATCAACAGATCTGACTCAGTCCAAATTTTCCATGGCCTTCTGGTTCAGTGCTGTGGTTAGGATAAGGGTTCCAGACTCCAAAATTTATATTTCCTACTTTCTGTTGAGTACACTAATAGCTAACTGCTTATAGGAAAGATACGTATTATAAAACCAGACTATAACTAAAACGTTCTGAACTTCTTTATGGATAGAGGTAAAGTTTTGTCTGACTTACAGGAAAGGTGATTCCTGCATTTCTAAGCAAATTTGTGAAGCAGTTGATGAATTATGTGGTTGTGCAAAGAACATTGGTTCGCAGTCCAGGAATGAAGTGGATATTAGGGGCCTATCTTCCAGTTCTGCCTGGAATTAGGTGGATGGATCCCAGCCACTGTCATTTCCTGTCTCAGGAGTCTGAGACATAAAATTTAGTGTCAAATTTAACATTTTTTTTCTCTTTTTCATATATGTGCTGGTCTGGAGGCTAATTTGGTAAATAAAAGGAACTTGTTTTTGTTAATGTCATTGTCAGTGAAGAGGAGATCTGGTATTACTTCCAGGACTAGGTGCACTAAAAATTGTGCATGTTACAAGTAAAATTTAGTTAATTCATCTACCTCACTCTGTACATTGCTAAACAGAAGTTGAATTCATTCTGTAATGGACAGAGCCCAATAATATATTTGAAATGCTGCATATTTAACTCTAAATGCACTGTCTTTAGGGAAGTTGTCTGAAAGCATTCATGTATTTGACAGAAAACGTTGAGGGGGGACACTCGTCTAACATAGTTTACCACCTTAACCAGCAAAAGTGGCAGGACAAAGAAAAAGGTACTATTAAATACTGGGATATTTAAAAACAGACCTGTCAAGTTGTATATATGTTCACATCATACCAGAATGTTCTGTTTTGGATTATTTTTATAAGTGCATTCCCTTAAAACAACTAATCATATTTGAAAATTGACCATGCATTTTCATGCAGCTTTTTCTCCAAAGCATCTTTAGTTATTCAGGAGAGATTACAATTTTCCCTGAGTTTTCTGAAAACAAATTTACACTGCTAAAATTGTCTAAAGCTAAAAAAGAGCATAAACCACAAGTTATTCAGGCAGAATAAAACTCATGAAAAATCAACCAGCCTCAGGCTAAAAATGACAGAATCATGATACAGTATGACAAGCTTTTGGCAGTATGTATGAAATAAGTATATGGCAACATGTTTCCATTTTACATTTATGATTTTAAAATACTGTACTTCTATAACTCAAACACGTTACTCATTGTGTTCTGATAAGCAGGGTGGTTTTCATATAAACAGCACGATAATTCTATGCATTGTGGAAAGCAGGAGCATGAAATGTAAATAGTAAAACCAGCATGTTCTATTGAATGCCTTAAAAATAATCACTTCATTTTGTTTTTTCGCTAACAAATCTTTCATCCAATTATAAAAACATGGTGCAGGGAGTTTTTCCTTATTTCTAAATGTTTTGCTACTCTGGTTATTCAAAGCTACCTCTTTTGCCATCATGCCAATATGTTGTGTTACAAATTACTCTTCCTAAAGACCAAAATCTACAAATTCTTCAGGAGCAGAACTTAGCTTAAGTTTTCAATTATATAAAGCTCTAAAACTCCCATCTCTCTCTCTCTCTCTCGCTCTCTCTGAGTGTGCATTTGGCCCTTGAGCAAGAGTGACTTTGAGCAAGGAAGTTTAGCCTTTATGTGTTAGACTAAGCCTTAATGCAGTCTTTCCCCACGCTGCTGTCTTTAACTCACAGGAATTATGTCTATATTTTCTCACTGAAGCTGCATATTCCTCCTGATGGTGTTCAGAGCCCTAGGCTTGTGTAACCTCATCACTTAAACAGTTTATGCTTTGTTAGCAATAGACACAAACCTTCAGAGGACAGCATCCTTGAGCCACTGCAACACCCTGCAGCTGCCTGAGTTCCCACTTCTGTGGGAGACACTGGGTACCACTTGGCATCGAGCCTGTCAGGTGTAGCTGCATAATTTTTCCCTTGATTTACAAATGTGGAAGCAGGCCAAAATGTTCAGCCTGGCTTGCAATCAGAGGTGACTTTTTGCAGAGCAAGCTCTCATCTTTTTCTCAGGGTCAGGTTTGTGATGCACCTGCAAAAAGCCTTTGGATTTCTGGTGAGACAAGAAATGGACAAGGAGATCCTTGGCTGATGCAGGCCAAGTCCTTGCCTGGTGAACTGCTACAAAAAGCTTTTGTTCCTCCTTCATAAGATTTCCAAACAAAAGCAAGGCAGAGACCTTCAGAAATACCTTAGTGACTAGTAAAATTCACCAAGTACTGAATTTTATTCAGAGATGGACGTTTTGTCCATAGTGAGCATATAGAAACAACCAGCTCAAAATCACTTCAACAGCGTCCTGAACTGTTCCGCATCACTTTTCAAGACATTAAATTAAATCAAATGGTGTTTGAACCTCATGCTCCCTAAAGTTCCTATTAAAATTCTGCTTAAGTTCTTCCTCTTAAGCATTACATTTTTCCATTCTTTTATCACTTTGTCTGACTTCATCTGGGGAAAGACTGCTTCTTGGGCAGCACTACGGGGCAAACAGAAACCACTGGATTGCTTAAAATATTAGTCTTCTGAGTTTTTCCTGAGGTCTTCTACAAGAATTTTTGGAGGACAACTTTTTTTTTCCCCGTTCTCTGATTTGATCTGATCATCATCTCATTCATTATGTTAACAATGTCTTGGGAGAGACTCTGCCCAAAAGGCAGTTTGACTGTGGCATGGCAAAGTAAGGTCAGACCATTAATGCAAATAACTCTATTTCTATTTTCTGAATTTCATACTGCCTGGATTTTTATTTTACTAGTGTCCAGAATAATGATCACCAGCTGGAGTCTAAAATCATGATCAGAAGAGCAGAAAACACGGCAGCAGCCTTCAGGCTGTGCAGCACCTGAAACACATGCTGCAGTCCACTGACTGAACTATGAACTTATCTACAAGGAATATAGTTTTTAAGTAACCTTATTTTGGCCTCACTTTTTTTTTCCCCCCTATGTTTCTGGTCATTCTTTAATTCTAAAGACATTTATTAGAAATCACAGAGGGGATTTTTTCAAAATGAAATTGGTTACAGAGGTACATGGGAAACCATTACACCATTCTTTATTTTCCCATGTGCATTCTCAGGGTTGATTTTTATATTAGTTGCACCACACGTTCCTACATGTTTATATAGATATTAATGCCCCAATTACATAGGACTCAGATCAATACCATCTGGACATTTAAGATACTTAACTGAAGCTCTAATTTGACCTATGCTGCCTCCATAATCAGTAAAGGGAAGAGGCATCCCTTGAGAAGGAGTTAAGTCACCTAAGATTTGAATTGCTGCTCTTTTTACTGCAGGATGTACCCCTAAGGTGGATACTTGATTAAGTGACTTAAGTTAGAGAGAAGCAGCTCGTAGTGTCTGTTGCCTGTCATCTCTTCTCAAGGCTGCAACACTGATTGTGGCCTGGTTTGTACAGTGAAGGCTTTGTGTAGAGCTCTGTGTGGTCAGAGGGTTTTGCCTGGAGAATGTGGGTTTACAGCCCAGCCATGGAACTGTAATAGATGCAAGCAGCTGCTTAGAAAGGGTTTAGTTTTCAATTTACCAGTGAATTTTCCTTTGGGGGTTTTCCTTGCCATACTTTCCTTGAGAAAATACCGGTGTTTATATAAATGCACGGGATGTTTCTGTTACAATTAATTTGTCTGTATAAACTGCCAAGCTGCTGTCTCTCAAAAAAGTTAACACACCTTTTATGAGTGTGTTTGGTGTTGCTACCTCCTGGTATCCAGTGCTCATTATTTCTTCTAGGTAGGTGACCTCAGCCGTCTTCCATCCCCAAATTCCCTGGAAATGGTACTTCTGGGACATCACAATGCAGGAGATGAAGAATTCTGATAACATTTCTCAAAATCTTATTTTTTTACACCAGCTTTATGTTTTCCAAGAAAGAAAAATTAATACAAATTTGTATTTTCTTGGTGGGACTGCTTTGAGTGGGATTTTCAAGAAGGATATTCAACACTCCACTGTGGGTGCTGAGTGATGAGGTTTAAGATTTTGATGACAAAATGTCAGTTTTTCCAAACCAGGTGGATTATGCCATTGAATTTCTGTGTATCTATTTATTTATTTTTTCCCCTAGTTTTGCATCTCACTCATACTTGTTTTCTTTGTGAATTATTGCTAATCTGTAATATCTCAGTTTGGACTTTCACATGGGATCAGAAGTTCAGTTTTCTCAAATACCTCTGGGGGCCAGCTTCCCTAGTGGACCACATGAATTTGAGAGGAAATTGAGAGAGACAAGATACTCTGTTGTGATGCCATGCAAGGCTGTAGTTCATTTTGTGTGCATGGGTTTTTATTTACTTTTGCATTTGAACTGAATTTTCTACTCAACACTGGTTTTTATGCAAAATAAAATAAATCCTCTTCCCTCTTTAAAGATGTGTTCCAGTTAGAGCACATGACTTATAAAAAGAGTGCAAAATGTCAGAATTACCAGACATGCAAAGAAATGCATGCATGGCAGCACTTCCAAGCTGAAATATCTTAGCATCAGTATGAAATAATTTTCTTCAGGTTTCCCCTTCACATACACAAATCAAGGTATAGCAATCAAGGCTTAGCAAATACATGTTGAAGTTTTTTTATTTGTTCAAATTAAAAAACATATTCTCCTTTGTATTCTGCCACTGACTGTAGCTTTTTCCATTGTGGGGATCTGAATACAAAACAAAATATTGAAGAGTACTTCAATTTTCTTTCTGTTGAGAGAAGCCACCGAGAGCTTCATGCAAAAATCAAGTTTTTCCTATTTGATTTTTTTTACCCTGGGGACAATTCTGTTTTCATTCCTTTAGCATACATCAGGATCATGATCCTTTATTGTATTTGTAATGGTCCTAACGTATGATTATGTAACTTCTTTATGCTTTCCCAGAAAAAAAAAAAAAAAGAAAAAATTTAAAACTTCTTTTTATTTTTAAATTTTTTAACAGCAACAGCTCTACATTGGCTCAGCCACTGGGGTTTCACAGCTTCCTTTACACCGCTGTGATGTGTATGGAAAAGCATGTGCTGAGTGTTGCCTTGCAAGAGACCCTTACTGTGCCTGGGATGGCTCATCATGCTCACGTTACTTCCCCACTGCTAAGAGGTAGGGACAGTTTTGGATGTCTGCACGGTTTGCTATTTGTTTTAACTGATGGTCTCAAGATGACCAGAGGGCTTTGGAGATTTTTCATGGGATGGTTAACTGGAGCCTTTTCTCTTCCAAAGAAAACATCATTGTGGCTGCTACATGCAATATGAAGTCTTGGTTGATTTAAAGTGACCACTGCTACTTCTTGGGCTGGCTTAAAAAGCTCCTGTAAGAAAACATTCAGACAAGAGTTGTCTCTGAAATTAATTCCTAGCTTTATATTCATTGATAAACAGCAAAAAGAAAAAAAATTCCTTTTCTCTAACATGAGAAGGGGGCTTGAAATCAACATAAAATCACTACCTGCCCAGGTAAATTATCCAGCATTTTCATGAATTCTGATTGAAAAAAAAATAAAGTGTTTTGACATAAATAGAAGCTTACCTTTTTTAGTGACATTATTTAGTAACATTATTGTTATTACTGAAAAGTATTACTTGTGTGTGTTGATGTGTGTCCAAGTGCTACCAGATCAGAACAACCACTGTTTTGCAATCACTCTGCATTGATGCTAAAGGTTTTGAAATGCAAACTTTAAGGGAAAGCTGACTGACTCCAAAAGTCAAAAATATCAATTTAATTAAAAATTGACAAGTCTAGTTGCCTGTTCTAAAGGGTTAAAGTGATATTTTCTTTGCCTGCCTTTGTCTTTGAAACTCTTTCTCTAAAACTATACAAGCTAGTTGCTGAAGAGCTCTTGGCTGCTGAAGTAGGAATTAGGAATAACTGAGTAGATAATCGTTTGCAGATAGAAGCGGACATTGGTGTAGACTTGAGATTCCCTTGATAAGTTGAATAAAATGATAAAAAAGTGCTCACATTAAATTGAATATGCCAGACATCTTCCACTTAGGAAGGAAAAAGGAATCCAAGGGTTTAGATATGTAAGGTTTTAGATATGTAAAATTAATTGTAGGAAATACTTAGTTGAGAATGCCAGAAGTTGAATTTCAGGTTTAGATTGGTTGCTGAGGGAGATGAAATGTGAGCAAGGGTGGGAAGTTGAGTTTGTGTCTCAGACTTTTCAGATGGAGGAGATTAAAACGTCAAGCTTTGCCTTGCAATGCATCCTAAAGAAATACTGATGACAAAAGTTAAAAGCTGCTAATGGAACATCGGGTTCTATATTTGCACCAGGAAACAAAGTTAATCTGAGACAAACTTTTTGTGAAATTCTTTAGAAAATAATTTAAAAGCAGAAACCAAACCCATACCAAAAGAAGAACCAGTCAAATTTTCCCAGCTGCGTGGGCTAAATTCTTGTTTGTGATGGTAGCATTGCAGTTTCTCTGGAGGAGGAAAGGAGAGGAAACAGTAAGTGAGAGTCTTAAGAGATTGATTTGATCTGAAAGTCTCAGTATTAGAAATCAATATGGTTGAGTACTGCCTCTGAGTTCAAGGAGACAGCAAGATAGGAATCACTGCATCACTCTTTGCTACTTCCCTACCACTCTTTATTCCTGAACTCATCCTTTCTCAGCATTCACTAGCACCCATTCCTTTTCCCAGCCCACCTCAAGATCCACAGACATCATCCTGTCATTCCTCTGCTTACACTTAAGGAAGAAATAGGGCTCTTTGTCTTCTCCCTACCTATCTCCCCATCTTACTGCTGCAGACTGAACTCACTGTTGGCATCAGGGGTAAAGGGAGCAGAACCTCTTCTTATAGGGATTAAGGAGCAGGGTTACTGGGGCCAAACTGGGTTACACAGCTCCAGGAAAACCTTGGGAGGCAGAATTTACTCTTCTCTAGACCACTGTGAAAGAAAAAGTTAGTCCTGGCAAGCTGGGATCTGAAAAAAGCATCAGAAAAAGCTTCTGGCTCTGCCACTTCCCCCTCAATTTTCCCTTGGCTGCTGCATGAGCAGCAGCAGAGTAAAGGTCTGTGTTACTGGGAGAGAGGATCCTCTTTTTCCTGGTACCTGCTGTACCCACTGCCTCAAGCCAGCTCAAAATGCATCTGTGACAAAATCAGCATGGCTGGAAATACCTTAAATGTCAGCATTTTCCTAATAATGAATTCCTGTACTTTTTAGGCTCCAGAAATACTGAGAAATTGAGTCCTGAGGCAGTTGTACAGATGATTTACTAATAGTTGGATTTGGGGTTTTGTTTTGGTTTGTTTTTTCTTCTTTTTTTTTCAATAAGCTTTTATAAGCCGTGATTTTATTTGCTTTTCTTTCTTTGTGTATTTTACAAGTCTAAATGACAGTTCAGAGCTCCTGTAGTGTGACCACTTCACTTTACTCCATGCAGATGTGTTCTGATTCATATTTCATAAATCATCATGTTGATACAATGGTGATATATGCATCATTTTCCTGAGATTCCAACTAAACATCTCATCCAAACTCTATTGACAGTAATATGAGTCTTTCCACAGACTTCTCTTCTACAAATGGTATCCTATAAATATGCCATATTTCAAAATTTAGGAAAGAGTGACAAAATTTTATGGTTCCTTATGTCTTGGGTGTGGTTTTGTCATTGGTAATGAATAATATGAAGATATCAGAAATTATTATCAGTACATTTTTTTAATCATATATCAATCAGCAGGAGATCCCTTCTTACGGAAGTGTGCTATGTCCTAATTAATAATTTTAAAGAAGTTTTTATTCAGAAAAAAACCTAAAAAATGCTCTTCTGACGTCTTTTTTTAAAGAAAAAAAACTGTTGCTGTACCTCACATAACTAATTTCAGGTTTAACATTTCAGTAGTTTTCGGTAGACAAAAATACAGTTAAAATCTTTCAGGCAAGAGGACTCAGCTGTGCAGTTGTGCCTCTGAGAACTCTTGGTATGTGCTGATGCTGAGCTGTTCGTGAGAGCCTGCAAATAGGGCTGGTGGAGGGAAGAGGGATGGTCTGTACTGCAGAACAATGGCTTTTAAAAATGTGGGCTGTTGTCACAAGGGAGTGACCAACAGGGCTTTTTACAAGGCTACTTGACTTTTGCATATCCGTTGCTGGATACCATAATCTGAAATCACAGCATTGTTCAGCAGCCTAATCCTCTTTGTTCTCGTCTAATTTTGCAAGCCCTCAGGCTTTCTCCCATTCCTAAAGTAAAGTGCTCACACTTGAAACACATCTTTGTTTGCCTTGTTCTTTTTTTCTTTCTTTTTCATATGAAACGCTTTTCTCTGGCTCAGTTGAATTCTGTGTCACAGCTATTTAAATAAAACTAGAAGCAGACAAAGAGAGAACAACACATGCAAAATAAAACTGTATTAAAAAGCTCTCTTCTAAGAAATACATGTTTTTTAGCACAGATCAGTATGTTTTTCAAAAGAGACAGTAGAAATTCAAATTGGGAGAAGAATATACCATGTTAAAAGGACCTGCAATCAAAGGTAGAACTCAGACTCAAGCTACAAGAGATGGGATAAATGGCATTTCAAAATCTTCCTTTTCAAGTGTTTTATTTTGTTTATTCTGAAAACAAAGCCATTTGCGACAATTTTGTAAAAGGTTTTATCAGAAATGTTTTGATGAAACCCGTAGTGATTGAAATGATCTATGCTTTTTAATTTAGATTTTGTAGTAAATACAGCACTTCAGCATTATCTAAAAGCCAACCATCCTAACATTTCATCTATCTAAAAGATACTGCAATACTCAAAGTATTCTGTACTTGTAGAAAAGCTGTAGCTTCTTCATGGGTTTTGATGCATGTTAAACTGTACTGAATATATTTTAATCCTTCACAGCAGTCCCAATATCTATGAATCAAGTAATGAATTTGTGATCAATAATCAGTATTTCCCAAACAAAATAAACTTCGTAGTTTATTTTGGCATTTATTTAATATAAATAGTTAGCATTAAATATTGTTTATTTATTTAATATTCCAGTGCAAGAGGTGTGTATTTACCAGCTTCTGAAGCTTGCCTGTAAGAGTAAAGCCTGATGGTACAAACCGTGATAATGCACAGAATATAATAATAACGATATGATTTCCTTCCCAGTGTTGCTGAGGTGCACTTGTGACCTCTGTAATTACGTGTATGTTCCCTTCACTGCCCGTCAGTCACGGCACACGCAGTGCTGAGCACTGAGCAGGTCCCTAACAGGTGTCAAATGTGATGTTTGCAGGCGCACCAGACGGCAGGACATCCGAAATGGGGACCCCCTCACCCACTGCTCAGACCTGCAGCACCACGGTGAGTTGTGAAGCTGCAGCTAATTCCTGTGTAATCTGCAGACTGGGCATGAGTAGGGAAGTACGTGCATGATTTGTTGGTGAAATTGTCTCGAACATCTGTGAAAGATGAATGTAATACATCATTATCCCAATTTAGATCGCTTACAATGGCCTGGATCAGACACTAAATTCTGTTTGGTTTGGGTTTTTTTTTTTTATTTTCCTGAAATAGTTTTAAGCATTTTAATTTTCCTGCTTCTCTTCCCTGATAATACCATACCATCATGTTAGGCATATTTTATCAGAAACTATTTGTATTTCCTTCATGACATCAAGAAATATGTACATGTTGCTTTACATAGTTGGCATAGGATGATAACCAAACATGTTTATAACTACATTGGCAAAATACAGAGTGACCTTTTTTGTAGGAGTCACACTGAAAGCTCTGGAGATCAGGATGTTCCTTGCAGTGGGCATGTCCCATGTGCTTTCAGTATGGGTTTTCTTAGATGTATTTTGGTTTGGGTTTCTGTCAGCTGTTTCATTTTCACAATATATTGATCAGATTCCTTTCTTGACGTGTTTGACTGACAAACTTCTCACAGTTACTAATTTGTTGCCAAACTTTTCAGAAGACCTTCACTCAGAAAACTAAAAATGTCCATTCTGCTGTAAGTGAAGGGAATGCTTAGGCAATACTTCCCTCTGCTGGAAAAAGGGGATTCCTCATGGTTGTGGTACATCTACAGTAACTGTTCACACAGAATATTCTGAGTCGGAAAGGATCCACAAGGATCATCGAGTTCAGCTGTTAACTGAATGGCCCATACAGGGATCCTCAACCCTGGTGTTATTAGCACCATGCTCTAACCAACTGAACTAATCTCAGAGTTGAACCACTGCACAGATTTCTGGGAAAAATAAGGAGGTGACTGAAGATGGAGGTACCTCAAAACCCTCATGTCCTTCCAGTCCGTGTAATAGGAAAAATGATAAATAGCCCAAAGTTGTACTTTTGTGTTAGCTATAACTCACTACCAATAGGTTTCACTAATAGTTTTCTCTGTCTTCCTTTCAATCATTTGAAACTCACAACTAACATTACTATAACTTCTCTTTTTACTTCTGATTGTCAGACTCAGTCCAATTTACTCAGAGGAATAAAAGGTTTAAGAATGCATGAATAGACTGTACTCGGTATGTAGTCACGTTTTGAGAACTTGTGAATGTACGACTAGTTTAGATTAGAACTAGTCAATTGTCATTAGTAGAAAGTTCACAAATTTCCCATTGCATGATATCAAGTAATGCTTATACAGTGCAGAAGAGACCATCCTTATATTGAGGCTGAGAGGACATTTCTTTTCAGTTCCCCAACAGGAGAATTTCGCCAGGCACTAAACATTTCTTTTAATATCAGCAGAAGCATTTCTTGGCTTTACCTTTTTACTATCTGGACACTTTACTCATGAGTAGAACCATGAACTGAGCTACCACATGTCTCTTCATTTTAATGTTCTCTAGCCTTTTCCAGCTGTGCTTTATATATCCGTAGGTCTGTTCTCTACTTCCATAGATGAAAAAAGCATTTCAAAACACGATAGGTTTTTTTAATATCTTCCCATATACGGTAAGCATCTTTGTCTGAAAAAGATATGTTCTGTCCAAAGGGAAGAGAGTAATCCAGAAATGCATTTTTTTCTTTACAACAATCATGAGAACTCAGGGTCTGGACAAAGCTATTATGTGGTAGACATGATCACAAGGAGCTTTAATACAGCCTTGCCAAAATGAGCAGAGCAAATGTGAAACAAGATACTGAATATGTCACCTAACAGAGAAAAGAAGACAGCATTAGAAGAATCAGTAAGTTACAAAAGATACTGAGGGAATGCAGTTCTGGATCCTAGATTTGAAGGATGCACTGTCAAGATACTTAATGGTTTAGATTGGTCTTTAGACAGATTTTTCCTCTAGATCACTTGAGCTGTAAATCTGTTACATTTTCCTTTATTTACTTGTCATTCACACATGATCATACATAGTACAGGTGACTTCATGGCCTATAAACTTCCTACGCCAGCCTATGCTGAGTTTTTCCCTTGGTTGTGACTAGTAGTTCCCTGAACAACAAATGAAGAATTGAGTTTGTCTATAGCCAAAAAAACCCCTCCAGACAAGACTACTTGTCTACACATTCGTTTGCTGGAAGTGCCAATTGATTCTCCATGTGAACCAACAAAAACACGAAAAAAGAACAATCTTTTAATATATACCTCACTTTTAAAGAAATTACAGAAGCCAACTTTGTGATCAGCCTGAAGCAATAATACTTTTAATAAAGTTTATGTAGCTCTTTCAGTTGCCTTTTGGTGCAAATGTACAAGAACTAGTGTAAAATGACTACACAGCAACATTAGAGGGAGCTGAGGATCCTTATCTGTACAGCTGTTTGGCCAGACATCAATGCTTAAGTCTAAAAGCCTGGTCACCTTTGTGGCAGCTAAAGAACACATCTTTTTTTAAGTGTAACATACTAGTGCTAATTAAACAATTTTGGGGTTTTCTTGAAGAAGAATTTATTAAAGAAGAGGCACCTTTTTTTTACATGATTTATCCCAGGGGAAGTTCAAAGAATCACTCTGAATTAAACTGCGTTGTGAGATTCATTCATCTGCAAAGCAATCTTGGTATAAGTACTTAGCCTTTCATACTTCTTCGGTTATGTCAGAAATTATGTACTTAAAGGATATTTATCAGGGCTGTAAACTGATACTGCTGTTGGGTTCATTTTGGGAATTACTGCTCTCAGACAGGATTTTGGGATGAATTTCATGACCAACTTCATGACTTCTATAGTTTTTTAATTCCTCCAGCTGCTTTTTTGAACTTCCTAGACTTTCATTCTTCCTTCTAGTCTCTTCAGCTCCTCAGTCCCAAAGCTGTGCTCTGATCCTGTGATTACTCCATCACTTCTTACTTTTTTGCACTCCACGTGCTCAATATTATGTCAACGTTATAGACATTTTTGTACCTGCCTTCTGCTCCTTTAAATGATGGAAATGGAAGTTGAAGGATCTCTTAAATGCTTCCTCTCTCACTCCATGTCTCTCACCCATGCTATATTTTCTGCAACGGTGAAAATATTTAAAGAGGACTTCACCCACTTTTCGTGGTGTTCTCTAACTAGAATGTCATAGACCAGATCCAAGAAAAGAGAAGTATGAAATGATGTCAGAGTACACACTTTCTAAAAAAACTTGTGACTAGCTTCATAGTTGCTCAGAATATCCTAGGTACCTAAGTTTTCCAGTGGAAACTTCTCTATATTCTTAAAAGTATTCTGCTGCTCATAGGCAGTGGGACCTTTGCCAAAGAAATACCTGGTTTTGTCCTTTATACTGATACTTAGGATCTAGACAACTGTCTTCCTTGGAACTAATGAGAGCAGTGAAACAGCTCTACTCCTGTGTAATTCACTTGAACTAAACCATGTTCAGGAAAATATAGTGAGTGGTGCTGCAAGCCCCTAATGAGTAATCTGCTGGTTAAATCCTCTATTTAGGATGCAGGACATGAGGACCCAAAGTTCACTTAGGCTTAGGAAATGTACTTGATATTCCTACTTCCTACTTCCAGTACACCCAAACTGTCAGATTGCTGTTGTTGAAGTTGGGCCATTCTGCAGTCATGAATCATGGAGCCTGGAGGAGGAACTGAAACAGAGCATGCATCCTAGGGTGAAATCCCTGTGTTTCCAGCCTTGATTATGGAAGCCTGTAAATCACTGTTTCACAGAAACAGTTCACTGGAGCAGTGACATGTGTGTCCCAGGCTATAAAAGGGGACAATTCCTACTGACTGTCTTATGCTGCAGGCCTGTATGTGTTGTCTGTCCCAGTTCAGATATCAAACAGCTTCTCTCTGACTACGTGAGGATCTTGACTGCCTGCTCAGCCATGTGAATTCTGTTCCTTAAATGTGAATTCTGTTCCTTAATTAGACCATCTGACTTGAAACAGAAGAGTTGTCACTGTTGAGGCGGATGCGGCATAACGAAGTGGACAGTGCAAAGGTTCTAGGCAATTGCTGTGTTTTAATAGACAGTCTCTGTTTATAAATTTTCATATCTTACCATTTATTATTATCTTACCATTTCTTATCTTACCACAAGGTTATTGGTCATCTAACTGCTACAGTATACCTATTGGCAGTTATTTAACTGCGACATTATTGTCTGTTGATTGAATATAACATCAGCTCTTATGCATTTAAGAAAAACATCAGCTGCTTGAATGTTGTTGAATAGTTCTCTCCTTGTTTTGGATATCTTAGCTCTGTTGACAGAACATTTCCACGGCTAAATCTCACTTTCCTCAGGGTTGTCTTTCTTACAAATAGTCGCTGACTTTGTCCTCGAGTTCTGTGAGGATTGCAAACCAGCTGTCAGCCATCACAAAGAGTCAGTACATCACTCAGCTATTCGTAGTGTTGAATCTGAACCCATCAATTATAAGACAATCGTTCCCAATCTTTATCTTACCAGTTCTAATTATATTCAGTTAATCTCTTCACATACTTCCAGTTCCTCTGTTTCACCAACAGAAATTCACCTGTGCTCCGTCTCAGACCTTACCACCTTAGTTATATTCTCTTCCTGCTGTCTTACCCTTGTCTTGCTGCTTTGCTTTCTAATTCGTTCCTCCATTGCTCCCCATCTTCCTGACCCAGAGCTGCACTGACATTCTTCATGGGAATGTGGTTACTGAGAGATGTCATAAAAGTTGTTTCACTTGATTTTTATTAGAACACCTCACTCACTTACTTAAAAGATCCACAATACAGCAGAGGAAGGCAAGCAAGCCCATTTCCTACTTGTTTAGTGTAATTAGGCCATTTGATGTTTTCTGCAAACTGGGTAAGCACCAGTCCTTATTCTGGTCCACATCCCTTGTCCCATCCTCTCTCAGGGCTGCAAGTCATTGTTGAAAGGCATATGATTCTGTACCAGCATAATAAACCAGGAGCTCAATTTTATTTTTTACCTTTGACACAGTCATCTAACAAACAGCCTGTGTTTGCTAAACAGCATGCCAATATGATGAAGGCACAGTTGTGAGGAAACAGAATTGGACAAAGGATTTCTCTGAGAGGGTTTTAAACAGACATAATTTTCCTGTTAAAACATATCAAAAGTAATTCCTTAAAGATTTCCAGTGCTGAAGATCAAAAGTGGAAAATGGGAAGAATGGCAAAGAATGGCAAAGAGTCAGGAAACCCCATGAGATCAACACAGTGTTAAATAGCCTACCAACCCCTTCCTCCTCATCTACTCTCCAGGATTATTGTTCTGTTGCCACTTAAGTCTATAACAGCATTTTAAAGAGCTAAGGTGGAGAGTAGAAACATGATGCCTTGCAGCCTCTGCGGTATTGGAGAAGAATCAAATACCATATAAGTCCTATAGCTATGTAATATTTCCAGCAAGTTGATGAATATCTTGAAACATTGTTGTTACAAAAGGAAGTAATTTATTTAACTTTCTTTTTCCCCTCCCATAATGTCTGGTTTATTAACCTCATTACATTTCCATAAATTATATCAGTATGAGAGGAAATGATTAATTGAAGATCGTTTCCTCAAAAACATTATTCCTGGTCATTAACAGCTTCAGCAAACTGCAGTGCCATATAATCTAAACACATTATACTACTTTTAAATAGCCTCATGTTTTACTACTTTGCTCTAAAGTATTATGACCATGGAGCCCAGGAGGCATCATTACAAACATTCTGCAACTACACCCTGAGTTTTCTCATTGCATACAGTTTGCTTTTAAAAATTCTTGTCATGTCCTAGATGTTTTCCTTGATGAATAATAATGAGGCTTACACAAAATTTCACAATTAAATTCATTAACTTCACATATTGAGATGTTAACAGCTGTTAGGATTTAAAATACAATTTAAAAAACCCCAGTAAAGCCAAAAACCTACCATGGGTCCTTACAAAGATAAAGGTGTTGATGATTTTCCAAATGGCATACTGGCATACTGATAGGGGGAATTTTTTTTTAAAGTTTCTATCTTTAAGCACTGTAGGGGAGCCCAAATTCTAAAGAAAAAAATTACTTAACAATTAAGGGTTACTGTCATGGTAATTTTTTTTTTTTTCCATGCTTTACAGATAACCCTAGTGGTCAGACCCTGGAAGAAAAGATTATCTATGGAGTAGAGAATAGCAGCACTTTTCTTGAATGCAGTCCAAAATCTCAGCGTGCTGTAGTCTACTGGCAGTTCCAGAAGCAAAATGATGACCGCAAGGAAGAGGTACAGTAGAAAAAAAATAAGGAGGTGCAACAATTTTTCTCTGTAAAGATAGACTTTGATCTGAGTCCTTCCATTTTAGTTTAGCAGAATTTGTCTGGAATGTTACAATTTCCATTGTTCTTCACTATATTCTCACTCTTATTACCATAAAATCCTATAAGCTCTCTAATAGATTTTACAGATTGTTACAGCAGAAAACATTCATGTCCTCTCCTTGCCCAGACTCCCTGCAAAACACACTGGTTTTGCGTTAGAGATCCCAGAAATAGAAAAAACTAGCATGTTATCTAAGTGTCACCTGAAACATCATACAGAGATTACGTGAATTTAAATATCACAAAGACCTTGAAAGGCCTTTGAGAAACAGTTTGACTGCATTCATCAGATTATACTGTTAGACTGAAGCATAGTCTGGCAGGAGCATCCTGTGTACTGCGTGCTCTGAGACTTTACTGCATGTAAGACAGAAAGAGAAGTAAGAACTACGAACTCTAGTGGACACAAGAGTATGAAAACTTGTACATTGTTATCATCAAAAACAGTATTCATAGAGGCATAAATACTGACTTTCCCTGTTGGCATTACACTAAGCTGATACTTTATTTTTCTCTTTCTCTTGTCACCAACATTCTTATGTTTTTAATCACCCAGGTTTTCAATTTGTATCAAGCCAGGTCACATATCTTAAGAGCTTAATGTGCTCTGGTAGTTAGAGAGGTCAAGCTAGGAAACAAAAACTTGTTTGTTGCGTTGAAGTACTTTTAAGAATACGTGTATATATTTAAAGCAAGTTATTGGATAGTTATATTAGCAGCTTTAAATATTTTTGGTTAGTTTGTTTGTTTGTAATAGTAAATTATTAAGAATTTATTCTTGGTGAGAGAACAGCAAACAGGTTTGTGCCCTTTCTGTCTGCAGCAACATGTGCATTCAGAGAATGAAGTTGCATTCTAGACATGAATTCATTCAGAAAAATACAGTATTTTGAACAGCTGCTTTCTGAATATTAAAATTGTGAGATTTAATCCTTAATTGTTTTTTTTGTAAATTTTCCATTTATGCAGAACCCATTTCTATGCGTAAGGGCTTTTGTAGTAAGGAACAATAGGAAGACAAAGTTCCTTTCCCACAAATGGATCTAGGTTTGACTAAAAGATAATGATAAATGTGACCTTGGGAAAACAGCCAAATGAATCCATGTTGACTTCACTGATTACAGACTTGCATCTTCTATAATCTTTCCAGCAAGTCCATCTGAAAGATTTGAAACAAATCTTTGTTCAGCACTAGTAGTTACTAGGGAGTAGATTTCTAATTCCCAAAACTCTTGGCAGTGTATCAGTTTTTCGAGAGTATTTGAGCCTTTCATAATTGCAGATGACTGGCAAAGGGTTTTCCATTTTTGTGGTTTTGGGAACTTTTGGCCAAGTTTTACCAGCTGAAAGGAGCTACTATGGTTAAAGGACGATGTGGCACATATATGAAAAATAACTATTGAAATTACCACGTTTTTCCCAATACAGATAAAAGTGGATGATCACGTGATCCGGACAGAGCAAGGCCTACTGCTGCGAAGTCTTCACCGGAGAGACTCTGGTGTTTACTTGTGCCATGCTGTGGAGCACGGCTTCATGCAGACCTTGCTCAAAGTGACCCTGGAAGTGATCGATACTGAGCACCTGGAAGAGCTGCTCCATAAAGAAGAAGATGGTGATGCCTCCAAGACCAAGGATGCTACCAACAGCATGACCCCCAGTCAAAAGATCTGGTACAGAGACTTCATGCAGCTGATCAACCACCCCAATCTCAACACAATGGATGAGTTCTGCGAGCAGGTTTGGAAAAGAGACCGCAAACAACGCCGGCAGAGGCCTGCCAATGCCCAGGTGAACACAAATAAGTGGAAGCACCTACAAGAGAACAAAAAAGGTAGGAACAGGAGGACCCATGAATTTGAGAGGGCACCACGGAGTGTCTGAGCTACATTACCTCTCGGAACCTCATCCAAGTAGAAACTTGTATAGACAGATAACTGGAAAAAAATGCAATATTCATGAACTTTTTCATGGCATTATGTGGATGTTTACAAGAGTGGAAAGTTCAAACAGTTTCCACTAGGTTTAAATAAAATCCATTTCTAACTTTCCTAGCAAGTCCTTCCTCTCTGCTCTGATTCTAAGACCAGAAAGACCAGATGTTCAAGGATGATAACTCACCTGGACCTAGCTTACTGCTCAAAATGTTCTGCAAGTATTCAGCAGGCAAGTTTTCCTTTCTCTTTTGACAGAGATATAAACAAAATGCTGTATTTCATGCTGTCATCTTACAGAAAAAACACCCAAGCCCCACCTTTCATCATCAGCACTACCATTTCTAGACTTATATATAAAACTGCATGAACTCATGAAGCTGATGAACGTCTAAACACGTGATTGGACACAAGGATTTTGTTCTTGTTTTGTCTACCAGTTCTCCTGTTTATATGTGCTAGAAGAGGAAAAACAATACTGAATGGGATTGATTGTGGAAATCTGAACAACATAAACCATCCATCATCTGGAAGAAAAAAAAGTGGAGTACACTGGCCTACTACTGATGACTTCTTTCAGCTTTGATCTAAAGATGTATTTTATTAAAAGTATAATTTAAATGTACCATGAAAAATTATGCAGCAAACATTAGCTCCTTTCTCAAATAGATTAGACTTTTTGTCTTAGAAATACTGTACTTTCTAATTACTGGTTTAGAGGAAAAAAAGACAACTTCCAATTATGAGCTGCTTTACTCTTTTGTTTGGAAAAACTTCCAGGGGAGCAGGTCACACTACAGTTAACCTCCTCCCTTCTCAGTAATCTATATGACATGTAATTTGAAAGCAATTTTAAAACTAAGCTATTTTAACATGAAAGTCACTGTATAGCATGGAAGTATTCTGCATTCTGTTTAAGTATGGTATTTGGAATTATTCAGCTTGTATAATACCTTGCTATAGATTGAACCAATGAAGAGGAAAGCATTGACTTTCAGTTGTATATTTTTTTTAATTAAAAAAACAAATAGCATTAAAGTACCCTCTACTAATTACACTCTTGCTTTCTTGGTTCGTATTTGTGAATGCTAATATTTAAATACTGTGGCTCATAGACTGTCACATATCCATGAGCAAAGCTCTCATTCAGTTTAAGGAGTTGTGTTCCCAGCTCTGTGGTACACATATGTCCACACTACTGATTCTCAGTGCTCCATTCTTTCTGTGGGCCAGATCACCAAAATGCAAAGAAACAGCACAAGGCCAAGCAAATAATAACCCCAAAGCCAGCTCCCCTTTTTAAGATCTGAGGGACAATTTTATCTGTGGGTGAAATCTGCTGAAGTAGTAAATTGGTGAAGTTCAGCTTAAGACTAGTTTATGCTAACAGATGATTTGGTCCTGCACTTCTGTCTTATTCTATATACAGGAGAGCAGCAGGGTAAAACAGACAATGTACTTGCATCATGAGTGTCAGTTTAGGGTTATAAGTAGTGGATTTATTCACCTCAGCACAGATGTGCCTTTGGTCCCCAGTTCTATGGTGTCCAGTTCTTTTGAGATCATCTTTCTCCAGCCTCCCATATTTTATGGTAGAGTCTGTAAATGACATAATTTCCAGTAATGTCATTGTGGGGAAAATTACTAGAACAAAATCCTTAGTTTGCTAAAGGAGCTTTTGTATAAAAGTGCATCTACACTGATGACCGATCTGTTTTATTGCTATTCACTCCAGTTATTTAATTGATCAATTGCTATACTTACTATCAGTCAGCATTATCAGATACAATATACCACAACTGCTGTGACAGCTTCTCTCACAACGTGCCCCGGTCTCCTTGCCGCTCACTAATTCAAGTATCCTTCTGCTTAGTGAAGCCTTGGCTTCTTGCCTGCATAGCAATTGGATTTTCACTAACAGCCGACTTTCTTCAGTCTCCTTAGAATCCTTTGCAGGGGCTGAACTTGCAAGATTTTTTTGTCATTTAATTCTTTAGAAAAAAAATCATTGAATAGACTACGACAAGGCTGTAGGGCCATGATTTAAGAAAGCACTTGGGAATTTATTTTTAAAGCAACTTTAAGTCTCTCTTATGTTTAACCTGACTCTTGTGAACTTTAGTATGCTGTTAAATTCCCATTATTTCATGATGTGCTGAATGCGGATGAATTAAAACATATGTTCAGCTATGTGCTTTTCTGTACAGAAGTATTAATTTTTCAGCTCAGCTTATGGCTAATTTCTGAGCACTGTTGTCAAATGAATTATTTAATTTTAATCACAGAACACTCTTTAGCCTTTTATGTAGGGATATTGTGTACCATCTAGTTACTACAATCCTCTTTCTTACTAAAGGAAAAAGTTTTAAAATGAACCTCAGAGAATTCAGTGGGAAACATACAGATTGATTTCAATAGGCCATAAATCACTTTGTTTTCTTATTGACATATTAACAGAATTACTATGTAACTGTTTTTTTCTCAACCATGCTCATAGCAACTAGTTCTATAGCAACTTGCTACAAAAAAGCACCAAACCCAACCTCTTTCACAGTGCCTGAAGAGGAAACATACTAAATAAAGTCAGAATTCTAAGATATGTTTTTCTATACTGAGAAAGATAATCTGTGGGAACAAAATTACAGAAGTTGCAATGTTTTTACCACGACCTGGCAGGCTCATTGAGCCATTGATATGATCATATCTTACAAGCTTCAATCCAGTCCTCACTAACATGAGTAGTCTTGTTTAAGTCTTTGTATTTGTTTATATAGGGAAGAGGTCAAAAGATCAAGCCAGCAGTGGAAATTTTTTATTTTTAGGTTCATATTATGGTCAAGTTATAACAACATTTAATACTGATGTGAAATGAACTTTTCTTCAGAGAACATAGACCTTAATGAACTTATATATAGAGATGTGCCCTGCAGCTTCAGTAAGATTCATACCCCCATTTATGTCATTATTGTTTAAAGCAACATAAAGTTTGAAAATAAAGATCAAAATGGTATTTCTGTAAACTGTCAATAAAACCCTCTAAACCTTTAGTTACAGACTTTAGAAAAAGTAAGTAAAAAGTTGTGTTTAAGCTGGAGAAAAATAAAGGATTTCATTTATAACCAGAAAGATCTACTTTCATTTGTTTTAAGATATCCATCTGCAAGGAACAAAAATACATTGAATCTTATTCTTACTCATCTACACTTTGCACTTGCACGGATCACTGAAATGGGAATTTGTTCAATGGCTCCTAAAAACTGTATGGTTATGTTAAGCTATAACATCAACCTGAGGAAATGTGCATCTTTGCAAAACAAAGTTAAATCTTCATGACCCAATAAAGTCACTATGTAAAAAAAATTAAATTAAATGCATGTGAATGCGCATTTACTGTTCCTTTTTATGTATTATTTAGTGAATATCAATGGTATGTGTTTAATAGTTCAGTTTTTGCTACCTACACATTAGTCAAAAGAGATGTAAATATTTTTGACTAGATAAGGAGGTACAGTGTAAAGTACTGTTATCTAGAGGTACTCCATTTCAGTGTGTTCAGCAGAATACTAAAATGTAAGATTTTGCCACACAGGTGACGAGGTGGTTTATTTGCTATATCAGTGTCTAAGTTATGCGCTTATTCTTTTAAACGCATTCCTCACTGGGTAGTAAATAATTCCACTTCTGTATTATCACTTCGATTCAGATGGGAACTAGAAAACTGGAGAGAAAAAAAAAAAGTGTAATGAAACTGCTGCTGTAAATTATTTCCTTTAGCATGTATTCAGTTGTTAAATAAACATTTCTTCCAAATATTTGAAGTTCACTGTCTTGACTGTTTACACGGAAATGTGCCCTGTAACCTTCATGAGCATATGGAGTGCATTGTTGCCAACAGAATGCTATCAATGTATATGAGCTCTGTTTATTAGGCCAGAAGGGCAGTTGGTTTTATTGATGGCATTTTTTGGTTATTTTTTGAAGACTACAAGCTAATAATGCATGAAATGAAATGTATGACCTTATCTTCAGCCTATCTTTTGATGCAACTGCTGAGCTTGTGCAGATAAAGCCACACATATACGCCCCCCACTCTCCACTCTGCCCATATGAACCAAACTGTAAGTCAGCCTGGAAACCATGTGAATGTGAGCAAGTTGCTGTACTTGATGAAATTGCACTCCGTGCAATACTAATGGCTTAGGACAGCTATGATGCTTCCTTTTGGAAACTGGCTTGCACAGAAAGCAAGTAGAATAAATCAGGTTGTGTCTATTACCAACATGTCCTTGTATCCTTGGGTAAACTTAGCAGCTGTTTGGAAGTGCTTAGGGGCTCTGTCTAAAAGTGATATGCCATGGCACTAGGCATTGTGCAAACAGCTAGTAAGACAAGTGCTGTCCTGGAAAGCATGAAGTTTAAGTACAACAGACAAGAAGCGGAGGAAAGAAAGTGTTGTTATTTCTATTTGGCACATACGGAATTGGAGAAATAGCCAGTAGTACTTGGCTGTCACTAATCCATTCAGCTTCACCCGTGTTCCTCCCTGTAAAGCAAGGATAGAGTCCAGTTCAAAAGGATGTTGTGAGCATATTTTATGGTTACTACTGGTTTCTGAAAATTAAGCCCTCAGCAGCAGCCAAGCATCTCAGTGGGTTACAAAAGATGCCTGTAAATGCAAGCAGGACAAAGTGAATATGGCAAGCCATGAATCTGCTATCTGAAAAAAAAAAAAGTGATTTTGTTTTTCTGTGTCCGGTACATGGTTTATGCAATACTCATAGAAGAACACCTTTGTTTCTGTATCCAACCACACTATGTCCTTTGCTAGATTTCCCTGCAGAGCACAGCTAAACCAAGTGCCCTCTGTTACTACTCTGTACACTGTCAGAAATGTACAATGCCTAGGGACAACCTTCCATGGGAGTGAGTGGGAAGTAACAAGAAACATTTGGGATTTAAAGCTTATTTGTTCTTACACAGATATGCACAGATAGGTAGAGATACATTTATACAGCCAGCTTTCACTGAGATGAATTCCTCTTTTCTCTGAAGTATTTGAGGCTCTAGATGTAATTCTAGTACATCT
This sequence comes from Atrichornis clamosus, assembly GCA_013400975.1. Classification (NCBI taxonomy): domain Eukaryota; kingdom Metazoa; phylum Chordata; class Aves; order Passeriformes; family Menuridae; genus Atrichornis; species Atrichornis clamosus. The sequence continues at coordinate 218,976 of WBMZ01010950.1, read as the reverse complement.
CTGAATACGTTTGGTGGCTTCAGCTATAAATTGTTAGAAATGTTTCCTCTGTGAAGACCGAAACACACTGTTCTGTTTCCTTACTGGTCACATTCACTGATCTCCCCATCAAACATCCATGTAATGGGAGGGGAAGTTAGGATGTTTTTTCCAAAGCATATAAAGGGACTATTCTCCCTAGAATGCTCAGTAACAGGATATAAGTAGATCAGGGTATTAGTAATTCAGCCAGCTTCTTTGCTCCCCATAAATACTTGCATGACGGGCTGGAGGAGCTTCATAGAAAAACTAGAAATTGGAGAAGAGGCCTTGTTTGGGACTTTTTTGTCCTGGAATTTATAAAAGGTTGACATTTTGAAGAACTTCAGGATGATCTGACCTAAATCCCAAAGCTCTAGTGAAGCACTACTCAAACCGGAAAAGTTTCACTTAGGTTAAGAAAGCAAACTCCCTTTCTCTCATAGCAGTATTTTACCCCTTCAGGAAATGGGTTTCCTCTTGCCTTGATATTAACCCAAAAAAGTCATTATATGGTTTCTGCAGACCTTTTTGAAGGCTACTATCTTCTTCAACACGCATGGGGAACTCCCATTTCTCATGATCGGCTCTCCTCAAGCTGCTTCTGTGTGCAGGCACTCCAGTCAAACTGTCATACAGCCTCCTCTGGTGCCATCTGTTAGCACTAGACCTAAAAATGTTCTGTTCTCATCCACAGGTATGAAATCAGGCCTTGGTGGACAGTAAAAAGCATGTCTTCCTTGAACTATGAGATACAATACAAGAATATGCCTGTCTTGAGTTGTAAGGGATAGAAAATTCCTAGTCTGGGAGCAGTGACCTTACGGCCAGAGCCTGACCCCCACATCCAGGGCAGGGCAGGCCCAGGCTTCAGGCACATCCCTGGGGATGGGGACTGAGCATCAGCCCATGGGTGGATCTGGCTTGGCACAGCCCATGGGCAGGGTTGTGTGGGACTGGAGGTGGAATCCTGCAGCCTCTCTGGGGGAGGCACTGAGCACCAGGGGCTGGAGTGGGATCTGGGACGAGCCCCTGCGTGGGCAGGAGCATTAGGGCTTCTGAGGGCATCAGGTGGACTGCAACCTGGTGTTTGCAGCGGACAACTGTTTCACAGCACAACCTGGTTCCAGTTTGATTGGCCCTGTTTAGTTGATGTTGAAAAAGAAAAGGAAAAATGTACACCTAAACAGTTACTAAAAATTAATGTGTGCAGGATTATAACACTTTTTTTAAAATCAGAGAAGCCCTCATGAAAATAAAGGTCTGGCCTTCTCCCCACGTGTCAGCCTGCCATACCTGCCCATGAATGGGGCCTTCTGCCATCTGAGGCACTTGGGATGGGTTTTGAAGGACAAATCTAATTTCATAAACAGGCCCAATTCTTTTTCAGGCCATTCCACCATACAGCCTGCTGTAAATTAAATCTGATGATTTGCCCTGGGAATAAAACTCCTCTTTACACTTCTGAACACGGGGTACCCCTTCAGCCTGTATTACTTTTATGCTTTATCCAATTATGTTATATTCATTTCTCTGTGAGTTTCATGGTCATATTTTCTTGCAAGTGTGTTAACATGAATTATGATTGTTTATGCAGAGGCAAGTGGAGATGCATGTTTCTGCATGGAAAAAGGATGAACTGACTATGGTAATTCTGTTAGATCTACTTCATCAAGTAAATATCAAATATGACTTGAACTACTTTCTCATTTCTTGCTATAGCTAGGGGCAGGAGAGGAAAAGAGCAGACGAAAGAAATACAGACATTTCAGCTATGTTTTGCAATGATCATTTCCTTAAGCCCTTCAGTTTCACATGTCACTTTTTTTGTGGGCTTGTAACAATACATAGAGAGCATACATTCCTATAAACTCTGTTTTTGCTGAACAATACTACACTGAATATCTCCATAAACCAGAACGAACAGATAGACTGTGCCAGTTCCTCTGAAGAAGGCTTAACTTCCCTCTTCTGTTTGTTGTTTTATTATTATAGTAGGGCCACTGCTGCTGGTTTTATTAGGGTTTTGTCAGCACTTTTATTCTAAAGCCCTATTTTTAGGGCCTTATAGTTTTATCTGCAGGTTAAAGATTTTAAATATCAGCTTTTAATAAAAAAATAATTTTATAGTACTTAAAATTGCTAAACTGTGATCAAAATCTCATTTTGAAAACAAACCAAAAAATATTACAACTTTAGCCATGTCAGGAGGTTGTTTTAGTGACTTCACCGCAAAAAAAATTATGAGCTGCGTAAAGCTCAGTGAGTGAGCATGATGGAAATCTTCCCACCTCACTGGACTTTGTTTTTGAAACATCTGCATGCTTATCAGAGGTCTTGAATAAGACATCAGTTTAAGCACACTCCTGTTTAATTTTTCATGATTTAATCACCTGCTGCTGTTTCTAAGGTACGTCCTGGAGTAGAATGTTTTCTTGCTTCATGCCTGAGTATCTTCATTTAAGTTGATTTTTAATTGCTGTTGTATGTGAATATAATTTAGGCTCAGCTCTTTCCCCAGTTTAACAGCTGTGTGATGTCCAGTACAGATGAAAAAGACTGCTTGTGCTGTTTTGGTAAGTAGATAGTTAAGGAGAAGTGATCTATTTTGTTCTGCAGTAATTGAAATTTAGAGGATGAACTGATCTAGATCTGTTGGAGCACTGTGGAATTTTTCACCATATTTCCCTTTTTTAATGGAAGATGTGCACACACCACTCTTATAAACACGCCAATGCTTCTAGAAATCAACAAGTTGTATTTTTTGTCTTTAATGCTAACTAGTGTACTTAGCTAGATCCTCACCCAAATAAATAAAGCTGTGTGCTCCACCACCGTTTTTGTTGACTTGAATCCATCAAAAAATCAGGGTACTCAAAGGTATGAATTTCAATCCCTGTGCTATTCACTGTGGCTCAAAATGTTACTTATGAAAGCTAAACAGTTCAATGCCAGCCTAAAGCAATTGAATATAACAGGGCTTCAAACTATGATAAATGTTTCACATATGTAGCTGTGATCTTCACAAGCTGGAGGGGGAGGAACAGCTGAATGTAGAAAAATTAAACTATTTGTAGTTAAGTTTACTGTTGCATGTCAAAATAGCAGACATAATGCAGCTGAAAAACATCTTATTTGGACACCAAGTGGATCACAGGCACGCTTGGCATATAATGTTTCTTTGTCTCCCAGAAATTCTCCTGTTTGGCATTCACTGTTCTTTGACAATATTTTGGCAATTGTACATACTGTTGCCTGACAGAAAAGCATTTCTGCAAATATTTGGAACTATTGTTAACACTAAATCCTTTTTTTGTGGCTCCTGCATCTGGAAGAAGCTGAAACTTTAAGAAAGGCTCCAGGGATACTTCCAGGTATGGTGTCCTCACAAATTGTAGTTTGCATGTAATTTCTGTGTAAATCATGTCAAATCTTTCTAGGGCCATTAAAAGGTGGCTTATGGACAGAAATGAAGAACACCAGAGCATAATACTTGGATCTGATCTATTGAGAAAATAAAGAAAAAGTATCATTGTAAAATAAATAGGAAATAAGATCACAAAATGCAGTCTCTGTTCAAGTCCCGCTGTCTTCTATAATTTTGTTTTGTTTTCTTTTTAAACACATTATTTACTATTTTGTCACAAGTATGAGTGTTACTTCTTTTACAGGCATTGAACACCTTTGAGTTCCTTTTAAGTCAGTTAAAAATAAACACCACTAAGAAAAGGAATGTTTATCAAGTCCTTAAAATGGACTGTATAACCTTGGCTAGTGGGGTCAGTTAGATGTATGCAGTAGCCAGCACATATATCACAAGGAGGTAATGTGATCTGCTGAAGAATACTTAATAATTTTCTCAAGGCAAGACAGTGTACTACTATTTCCTGTCTTAAACTGCCTTCCCAAATTAGAACTTAATTTGCTAGTTCCAAGGAACTGCATCCATAATGCTTTATTCCAATTACTCCTAGCAGGTAGATGGTCCTGAACGAAGTCTGCCATATTTTACCTCTGTCACCCATTCAAGCCAGCATTTTACCCTAACACCAGAGATCTCCAAAAGGATTTATCCAAATCCTCACAATAGTATTAGAACTACAATGCTAAAATAATTAAAAATATGAAATATTTCCATAATAAATATAAGAAGTAGTTGCAATTACTGGTAACCTCTAAAGACCCAGTTTTCTATTAGAAGGATAAAGCTGTACATGCACGTGCACTGAGCTCTTCGAGTTCATTTGAGTATTGCAGGCATAATGAACTGCTAAAAATCAGGAAAAGTTCTTGGAAATGAGTGAAATCTGCTTCCATCGTAGCTCTTGGAAATTCTGTCATTATCTTTAATGGAATGGGACTAAACCAGGATTTGCATTTCCTGCCATGAGTCACTAAGAGCCATGGCTTGAGGCATTCAAAGTCAGGCCCTGTATGGAAACCTGTTTTGGTAGTGAATGAATAGAAGGGGGTGCAAAAACAGTGCTATATTTCTAATAATTTCACGAAGCTGCTATAATAAGACATGTCTTAGCCCTGATTTGGCATTTGAATTTTAGATAAAACAGCAAGAAACATTAATTTGATTTCCCTATTTGATTCACATAAAAGTTTGCTTTTCTTTTCTCACTCACTGGATTATGTGTCAGTCTCTGGTCACTTGGAAATGTGACTGACAACACTGTCAACACCAGACAATGACCTTCCAGATCTCTGCAGAAAATCTTGATATTTGAAATAGACTTGCAGAAGAAAACTAGAGAACTGTCAGTTTTTCATATAAACACCTCTAAGGAGTATAAGCTTCTAGTATTACCAAGAAGGATATTTTCACATCATAAAAAGAGCTCAGCCTGAATTTTAAGCCAATTGTTTCAAGTCTGGGTTTTCTTTTTTCAGCATCTTTCCTGAAATTATGCTTTAAAGAATAGATTAATATAAAAAGTACAATCATAGTCTAAAAAATTGACATAGACTTGGCAGGGTTTGGTTTACAGTTGGACTTCATGATATTACTTGATGATAATTTAGGTCTTTTCCAACCTAAATTATGCTAGGATGCTATGAATTCTAAATTATAATCCTTCTCCATCAGGACCAAAGAATTAATCCTTGTTAATTCTTCATAACATAAGAGTAAAATGAACAAGTGTGCTGGATCAGACCAGAAGTCCATCTTGCCCAGCTACCTGTCTGAAACACTGGTCAGAAGTCAATGTTCCAATAAGACTATAACAAACAAACAAAAAAGCAAATACATTGATCATTCCCTAGAATAATCTAGCTTTCAGCTGTGTGATATTTGATAAATCATATAAGGGCACCCCTTTAGTTTTACTGGGACAGTCCTTGAGTAATCCATCTATAGTCATCCTTTGTTTGCCTCCTAAATAATTACATTGGAGGATTCACTCAGGCCTGGTTTTCTACCACACACACAGTAGTTCCAAAATCTAATCGCTTCTGAAATTTGCTAATTTCATTCTGTCTGATATTCTCTATATATTTCTGCTTAGGCTAAATGATAATTTGGTTCTTGTTTTAATATTAATAATATTTACTGTAGTTTGTTCTGCTTCAAATTGAATAATTTGATTTTTTAATATAAGACCCCAAGGTACACTCTATGTCTCCACATTGAGAAGTGTTTTGCAGGTATATAGATAACAATAACTACCAGATATTAAAGAGCCAAAGGTGTCTAAAGACATATTTAAAACTGCTATGTAGTATTCGGTACTACTTTTTATTTACTGATGTATATTGTAAGACCGTAAAAAGACTTAAGAAATACAATATTTAATCATACAATACACAACAAAGAAGATGACCTGTACCAAAATTGTGATTGCAGCCTGAAGAAAAAAAAAGCAGGTCAATACAATAGTCAGCTGGGAAGAACCACCAGACAATACTGAGATATTACTGATTAGTCTAATAAGTATTTGCTTTAGCACAACAGCTAACGAGCTGTTCCTGAGCATTGTCTTGTGAAATGCCAGAGACGTTTTCACTGAAGACTGTGAGAAAACCAATTGCACAGCTGAAACTCTGTAGAACAATGCAAAAAAATAGGATTATACTTCTTCTATCATTATCCATTTTATTTTTATAAGCATGATGGGAAACCAATTATGATGACAGCTGTGATAAGTCTTCTTTAAAAATTGTACTGATTATGTCTTGTTTCAGATTACCCATATGAGGAATAACTAGAAAGAAAAATAAATCTGATACTACATGCACAGTGCAGCCTAGTGTCTTCCTAATTCACTCTAACAGCTTTTTAAAAACAACTGAATTCAGTGAGTAATCAAATTAAAACTATGTAAGTAACAACTTTGGTTCTAGAAGTATAATTTAAATCCATGGAAGAATTAGGATAATTTCATGTTTATTTTATGTATTGCTCTTCCTACATATGTAACTTTTGAAATACCTTCAGTACTTCCGTGTTTCGTGTATGAACTTGTGTGTTTTCCATGATGGGGGTGAAGGTTGCAGTGGATGTCAGTGTATATATGTGAACATTTAGCACATTGCCCACAATCAGAATTCAGGATTGGAATGGAATAACAGATGACTGAAAGAGGAAAGACATCTGTATATATTTGAAACCACAGTGATTATTTATCTTGGCATTTGTTCATAACTAGTAGATTAAAAGTACCTCTTCCATAAAAAGTCAAATAATTTTTTAAACTAAATTGAAGGATTATTTATTAGATCCTTATCAAACATTAACCTTTTAAATTTATTATCGAGACAGTCAAATTGCCTACAATATTTTATTAAAAAGCATGCATATTTTTCTTAATCTTCTTTTATGAATGGTCTTTCATTTCATGGGCTCCTTTTAATATTACAAGAAATGGCAGAGCTCTTTGTAGGGAAAGAGTAATCAACTGAAAAACCACTTCTTAAAAAACTTGAATTTCTCCTAGAAATCTTCTTAGTAAGTATTATTTTCCTCAAACTGTTTGGAGCTTATCATATCTTGACAGAGTTAACATAAATTTTTATTAATTATTAACTTTCATAACAAATTTTTCAGATATATAATCAGAATGTGACTTGACTTATAAAGGCATTTATATACCCTATTTTGTCATGCCTTCATTATCAGATTTCTTTCTTCCTTGTGGCACGTGTAGGAAATAATGCCCTCACTGCTCTACAGCTGAGAACTCAGACCAAGGATAAACCAAGTGGTTGGTTGACATTGTCTGCGTGCCTCAACCAGAAAATGAACCCAGGTTTTCCAAGTCTGAAACCACAAGACTGTCCACCCTTCCTTAGTAAATGGTCTTGCAGTATATATTTCCACATGCTTTGTGTTTGCACTACCCCAGAACCATTCACAAAATAACCTAATAGTCTACAAAATAACCTAAATTCCTTACCACAGTTTCTGTTTGATATGAAACTAACTGCTTTTTTTTTTTTTGGTATATAATATAGCCTTTGAGTCTTTTTTTCATATTCTCACTTGTTTTAAAACATATCTTGTTCCATAGCAAATATTATATGTGGTATGAGTTCAAGCCAGCTCTGTTTAAACTACAGTGTCTTTCAAACATATGAAATATATTTGATCAACTATCTGGGAAATATGATTTTTCCATATGGCTTAGTTTTCACATTAGGGAGTTTAGAGTTTCTTTGGAGAACATAATATGCTCAGACAATTATAATAGGTAAAGAGTTGCAAACCACAGAGTGGGAGAAGCAGGTGTCCAGCTGGATTTTCACATAGGAAGGTCTTGAAGGTCACTGATGGTGATGAGGTCTCAGAGATTCCCAAATCCTCATAAAGCTATTCCTTCCTTTCCCAATACACTAATCTCCTACTGCTCTTGATAATCCAGTGACTCAGGAACCAAGGCCTGGTTATTTTCCCTTTTGCTTGTCAGAAGCAGACTAAATGACAACAATTTTCTGAATTACCATTTATTAGGGTAGAATGAGAGCATTCACAAAGGTCACCACCCAGAAGTATATTCATTCATTGATGTACCAATATTTGTCTTCCTGCTGTCAGACTAAAGTCTCCAGAGGAAAAAAAACATAATGGTAGTAAAATTTACAGCCAGGTATGATTTTCCCCACTGCCCTAAAATGGGAGCACAGACAATTTGATACCCTTGTCTGGCAGAAAACTGAGTGATGTCAGCCCATTATAAAGGGAATACTTGATGGTCACTTCCTTCTGCTTTCCATTTCCCATGAAGTGATGACTTTCATCCAGATGAGTTGCTTGATCTTTGTCAGTTGTGTTTTATTCTCTCTTACCTTTCTCTCTGCTTATATGATTCAGCTTTGGTTGATTCACCAGAAGGTTTTTCATGTGTTTTCCTCCACCTGTTCTCTTTATAAATTATCTTTCACCCCCTGTGTCCTCAGCTATCTTCAACTGAGGATTGTTTCCACAGAATGCAACCACTGCAGGGAATTGTCTGAGGAAGAAGAGCCTGGAACAAATAATATAACCTAGATTGTTCATTTTACTACTGTTATTTCTCATTCTCAGTGCAGCAGACTTGTAACAACTTGTGAAGATTAATGAATACTAAAGTTGCTTTGTTAATTTAGCACTGTAAATACTACTACTTTTTGGGTTCATAGAGGAAATATATTAAGAACACTATACAGATGTGCAGCAGTTTTCAGATAGCCTCAGTTCGCAGCACAGTATTTTCCAAACTTTGATGTTTTCAGATTTAGCCTTTGGCATATCTACATCTGGTTTTTCACAGTAAAAATAGCTGGAAGGACGAACAGTGACTCTATTTTCTCACATATAATAAGTAAAGCTACATCCCTCCAGAAGTATTGCCCTCTGAAAGGAAGATAAGCAGATAACACACATCTCAAATGAATTGGGATATGAGGAATCACAGACAGGGACACTGTTGGAAGGGAGGGAGCAGATCCAGGACTTGAGAATCGGAAAGATATTGTGGTATCACATCCATGTGATTTGTGCTGTGTCTGTTGTTAAGAAGTTCTGCTGTTAAGCAGCTCTAAATGGCCACGAATGAAAGTACAGCATCAGGTTAAGGAATACATTCAACCTCAAATCAGAAGAGAGCTGAAGTGGAACAGATTGGCCCCCAGTAAGGGAAAAAGCTGAGCTGATAAGGGTCTTGGTTTTGTGCTGACAAGACTCAAGAAAAATGTTCAAGAGGGTGTTTTCTGTTTCAGAATAATTACTCCCTTCCACATTTTGTTACATGATAAGTATAATAAGTGCCTTTCATTTATTATAACAGTAAATTAGGTAAATTAGTTCACTTAGCTAAACAGTGTAAACAATCATAAATTCTGTTACATAAAGAGTGGAGATACATGCCTTTGCCCAAAACAATGGCATATTAATGACATCTTAAGCTCTTGACATTGGTTTCCTAAGTTTGTGAGAAAGAATTAGTGAAAAATCCAGGAAATAGAAGAGTGGAAAAAGTAAAAGAAGAAAAAACATTTTAAAAATAAGTACTTGGAATGGGACTCTGAGAAACACTAACTGCTTTCAGTGCTATCTATGGTGTTGTTTCTAATTATTTGACTCAGGCTGCAAAGAACAAAGCTTTGAACATTCTTGTAAATGATAATTACCTTTGAAGAGACAAAGAAAGGGAAAAAAAAAGGAAAAAAATAAAAGGACAAGGAAAGGAAAATGAAAGAAAAGGGAAAGGAAAAGAAAAAGGGAAAAAGAAAAAATTAAGAAAAATGGTAGCAGTATCATTCTACCTCCTTCAAATTTTTCCTCCAACCAGAAAACAGCCATGAATTTTGTTAAATACTGAAAACAGGAGGGACAAAGTAGTGATTGTGTCTGTGTTGGTCCCTGTGGTTACTATTGTTGCCATTGCTACTTGAACAGAACACAGAAACCACGCTGATTGTGTTGCAGCTGAACGACCCTGGAGGCAGGTGGGACAACGTGATACCTTGCACACACCTGAGCTCTCTTCTCCACTCAGGTGGGGCACAACCAAACTGCCTGTTGGAAACAGCATCTTCTATGTCCCAATCTGTTCTGGTAAGGATGGAAAGCCCTAGTTCACAAGGGCCAAAGCTGAGGGATGAATTAACAATTAGACATTGTGGAGAACTCTGACCCAGGTCCTGAACCCAAATCCTGGCTCTCATTCACTTACTGACAATGACTAGCAAAAACCCAATTATGACACTGCCATCCTTATTTTTGAGTGGATGTTTCACCCTGTTCAAGAGAGATGAAGGCCTGGGGTCTGATCTTGAATTGCTGACCACTTCAGAAGTCCAGATTGAGAGGGCCTGACCTATGTCAAAGAAAAGAAAACTAAAGGCTGAACCTTGATGCAAGTGGTTAGCTGCCTTCACAGGTCCCAGGCTCTACAGAAGTGGTTCAACATTTGAATAACTAGCACTTCCCAAAATGTAAACTTTTATATTCTACTGGATAGTCTTTGTACTGTAAGCACATTTTATTATGTGAGAAGAACAAGATCAAAGATCATAACTACTACTAAAATCTATTTAGTAAATAATTGTTTTACTCAGTTATGTGTCTTTTTTGTCACCGTCACTGCCCTGAAGTATCAGGGCATGTTATTTACTGATGACTTAAAGAGCATTTTCAATATTTTTGTAAGTATCTTGTTGAAAAAGTTATCCCTTCTCACTGCCAGACCTTCCATTCCTCTTTAGCTTGACCCAGCTGATGTTTACAGCAATCTGGGATATTAAAGGTGGAAATAGAGCCTTTTTTGGTTATTTCCATAAGAGTTTATCACCTATTTATAAACAGAAGGTTTACTACAAGGCAATGGCACATAAGACCTCCTGATGAGAATTTTTTTAGCCTTAGGCAGGCTGCAGAGTGAATGATAGATTTTCCTCTTCAGATACCGTGTTGATGAAGTCTATCCACAAAGTCACTGAGGGTATGGACCTCTTTCCCCAAGCATGACAGGCATGAGCCTAAAAGAGTGACAAGTGACTCAGATTTCCTTTAGCACTTCTTGTACACCTTACTTTCTGGTGTGCTGAATACTTGGAAAGAAGCTGCTATGTGTTTTGGCCATGTCTCAGGGAATGGTTGCTGCTGCCTGGGGTTGTGTTTCAGATGTGGTAACTGCTCTTTAAGCGGTGTATTTTTGTACTCACTAAGGCAGACTTAGGCTCCAGGGTGGCTTTTGTTCAGACTGCATCGATAAAGTGAGAGAGGATTGCTTGCTCTCAGTCTCAGCTGTGCTGAAGTGTTGTAGTAACTTGTTGTGGAGGATTTTACGTTCATCCAATCGTGTTTTCTACTGAGGCTCTCTCTGGAGCAACAGAAGTGATAGCTGCATATTCTACAGGCAAATCCAAAGCTCTTGAGAGGCAGCCACCTGGTCAGGCTTGAAGTTTTGAGCATGTTACATCTGCAGCACAGTACAATTCTTTACCTTGTGAAAAACAAATGCACAGGAACCGAAAGTCAGTAAGTATCCAGAAATATGCAGTATAATTAGAATAGAAATATTCAGATCTTGACATCTCCACAAAATATGTGAAAAATGAAATAACCTTCACACTGTGGCTTTAGACGTCTGATTTAGGAGACTAAACAATACCCTAGACACTCTTCTCCACTCAGCAGAGCTCCCTGTCCCCAGTTCACTGCCTCAAGCACCTCGTCTGCATAGTTCAGCTGAAATGGTGTGAATTCTTTACATTGTCTCAGGCCTTCACCCTGTATGAGAACTATGAGACATGGGATACTGAATGTTTTTAAAATTGCAGTGCCTCTTTCCCAGTTTTTGACATTTGATTTTGCAGACCTAAATGAGGGAGGAACATGCTTGTGTAGCACACACACTTTATTTGGTGGAAATGTTATTTTGCTAAGAACTATGCTTCTGTTGCAGGGGGTTGCCATAAAGGGAACAAGTATGCAGGGGAACAAACATGCATGCAGCATTTTCTTACCTAGACTGAGGCTTGGATACCTGCATGTCAGTTCATTCACTGATGCAGATTGTCCTTGGAACAGCAGAGAGCGATGTTTTTGGAGCATGACTTTCTCAGAGATTCATAAACAAGCAAGGACAGTTTTGATTGGGATTTCTCCTCAGCTTGGCTTTCTGTGTGTACTTGTTATGGCCTTGTTATGTGGGTATCAGCTCTGGAATTACCACCAGTACCAAAACATCTAATGAATTTTGATTACATGCCCCACGCAAACGAAGGTGGATCAAGAACTCATTCACAAGCAGATTACTTGTTCCTTCAGTGGGAAACGGATGGAGAGACAGGGCTACTAATCCTCACTGATTAAGAAGTGTCCTTGCTCTGTTGTTAAAAAGTTACTCTGTTAAGTTCTAAATGGCAATGTCAGGCCACACAAGAACACACAGAAATCTTTACTGACCATGGATTTGCTCTAGGAGTTCACTGAGATGAGATTATGGAACAGGCTCTACTTCCTTGGGGCTGAAATGCCAAGCACTAAAAGGTCAGCAGACAGCAACATGGTAAATTATGGAGTGATAATATTGCTACTTACAGTGTGATAGACACAACAGGGAAAGCTTCTGGAAGAAGGAGGTCATGGAGGAGGGCTATCTTGGCATCTGGCAGGGGAAAGCAACTAGGGAGGGGTAACTGAATCCACCACATGTCCAAGGAAGTAGATATCAGATTTCTTCAGCTATAATCGTACCGACAGTCTGAGAACTCTACCAAGAAAGATTTCCATTTGTAGTATGTTGATCTACCTATTCTGACTTACCTTTTGCCTTCATTTATCCTTTGGAGGAAAATCATCTCATGGAAGCATGAACAAAGCAGTACAATTTTGTTGTTTCAAAATATTTCTGGTATAAAGGATTCAATATCAAACTTATAAGGTAAAGTTCCACCATGATGAGGATTGGGTAAGACAACAGGATACATGGCATCTTGGCAAAACTCCCCAGCTGTTTTAAGGAGAAAGTGGAATTGTACAGGGAACTTTCAGTCAGCGTTTTCCAAGAAGTCTGGAGAACTTATTCTCACCTGGGGGAACTTGGTCCTACCAACTAATTTGGAGAACAGGAAAAAGGAAATTGCACACTGGCGGGGTTTACGGTAGACAACGGAGCAATCTCCTTATTGCTTAAACATGCAAGCTGGATACTTTTGTCTCTACCTCTCTTTTCTTGTGGCACTCCCTTCCTCCCCCCAAAAAGCTGAATAAACATGAAAGATCAGTGGATGTATTATATTTTACACGACAGAGTGTGGCTTTATAGGGCTTTGCTACATCTTGAAAAGATTAAGTGCACCTGCAAGTGAAGAGTCTCCATCCCTCTGAACAGTCAGGCAAAGGCACCTCGGTTTCTAAGGGCACAGGCCAGGGCGCTTGGGCTGCAGGTTTGCAACAAAGCTCGTTCAGCCAAGGCTGGATCCTCTCATTTGTAAGGAGCAAGGCTGCCATCCAGTGGCTCTTCTCTAGCACAAAACTGAATTTAGCAGCAATAGGTTTGGAGAAAAAGTTCGTTTTCTTGATTTAAATGGGGATCTGTGAATCTGCTAACTTCTTTTTTTTGTTTTAATCTTTAATGCAGATAACACACCAGCTGCAAACGGCACTGAGAAAAGAAAGGTTATGAGTTTACTTTAAATCATCACTAGCTTTTGTTCTTGTTAACTTGGATTTTAAATGTATAACTTGATAATTATTCTGCCTACATGAAGCTGTATATAAGCCCAACATAATTTTTTAAAAATGCCTCCCTGTGAAATAATAGTGTTCTGTTAATATATGCATCACATTTTTAAATGGAAGACACATTTATACATAATTCAAAGGTTGTAAGAATTATTTCATTCTTCAACAGACTTTGAATCAGGCCCTCTTTGAATATAAAGGAAATTTGAAGTTATGCAATCTGGAGGACAATTATCATGCATATTAAATATATTCATCTCTGGGGACGGACAGATGCACAGGTAGCAATAGAAGGAAATTTCCTGATGTTTATCCCCTTGCAGATCCCACTCAAACATAAACGTTTTTATCTACTGAAAAGCTGAAGCTCAGGCTGGTGAATAAGGCAGAAGGATAATCTGCTCCTGAGGCAAATCATATAAATTCCCTTTGCCTCCATTTCCCTCTGTCTAAAACAGGGATAATGCCTGTCTAGCTTGCAGGCAAGATGTGAGGTTCAATACACTGTGAATTACAAAGGATTTCAAGCTCCTCAGAAACAAGAGAGTATTTGTGTGCTTCTTAATACTGTTTATACAAGACAAAAATCTATCAAAGGCTTGAAGGAGGCTGCATTGCCCAGCTTCTTCCACTCTGCCTCTCCCCAGCTAATACTTCTTAGCAGACCCTCTGTCTCCCAGGACACCAGTGAAGATGGGGGTCTGTCCTTTTTAAGTGTTATTATTAACTTCAAGTACTCTTGTTTCAATAAACTCGCTAACAAGGATGAATCAATCTGTTTAGTTTAACCAAAAGAAAGCAAAGACGTAGTTGCACCACAGTTCAGGGGCTCTTTGTTGGGAGAATTCAGCTAATGAAGAGCTCTGGACCACAGTCTGCAAAATTATAGTAACATTCAGTACTAAGATGAAATGGCATAGATTCAGATGCAAACAAGGGCATGAATGCCAGCAGTAAGAATGCTTAAGAAGCAAGGTGGAAGGAGTTGAGGTATATTCAGAGTCAGGACAGATGTTTAAACCAAACATAGATATTTTTTCTGGAAATCATTCATTTGGAACGTGAATTTACTGGTAGAAATCAGATAACCTCTTTTACCCCACAGATCAAACTATACTATTACAAGGTTCTCTCTCACCTTAGGATGTGTTAATATACAGAATAATTTGTAAAAAATGATTTATTATTAGAAATACTTTTTAGGTATAAGAAGAGTTGTTATGGTTGGTGAAAGGGAAGATGAAAAATGTTTGAAGTAATTTTAAAATTGGAATACAGTCTAAAGAACAGCTGCTCACTCTTATTAGAAATTAGTAGAATGTTCACAAATGTGTCATATGTGAAATGTCAAAATATTTCAATCAGTCATAAATACAATAACACAATTAGGAAAGGGGATTTTTTGTGGGGAAAAAAAAGGTTGCTCCTATAAATGTGTTTTACTTTTGTCTCTCACATTTCCGGGAGAGATCACAGAGCATCTTTCTCTATTCTCTTTCTTCATACAAAGGTGCAATTAAAAACTCCAGCATTTTCTGTTTATGATGAGCAACACTTCTCTCCCATTTTCTCCATCTTTTGTCCCAACCCTTCAGATGGAAGAATTTGACTAGAGAGTCAGCACTAACTGAAATGAATGCAATTTTTGATTTCAGGATATTGTGAGGATAGGGACCTTTCTGGGTTTTGGTCATTCTGAATGAATTAACATTGTTTCTCTTTGGACATGTAAAAATCAGACATTTAAATATGAGGCAGTTACCCTCTACCTTCTGTTTCCAGCACAATCTAAACCAGAACCCCCTTGGATTAACAGAAGTGCCTTTCTTTACTCAAGACAAGCTTCATGATTATTTTTGAAAATTTTAGTCTATTTTTATTTAAATCTAATCACAACCCTTACTAATTTTTTAAAAAATATATTATACTTACTAAACATAAAAGCAAAGAAAAAAGAGCATTTACCTTTTGTCAGTCACTAATACCAAAATCCCTTCCATTTTACTTAGGATGGTAATCCTACTAATGAGCTTGAGGTCATTCAAATAGAGGGCTTCCAAAAGACCCTTATTTGTAGGAACATTTAAGCCAGAAGAAAGAAGGAACTGTATCTCTCTCATACAAAGTTTACTACTAAAAGATTACTTAACAATTGCTATAGACGCAGAAAATAAAACACATTTCAAAGATCAGACATTAAGTACGTGTGTAAGTTATCAAATACCAACGCTGCTCTAATTTGGAAACATAACTTCTATCCTGAAATACAAAATTCTGTCTAATAACATGCTCTTATGCATATACCATTGGTCATGCTACAGTCATGTTAAAGTTCCCTAAAATTAACAAGTTATTTGAAATATATAACTGTAGAAATTATAATGTTTATTCAGTATATAACTTCACAGATACTTGCTGTCTATATTAATACCAAAAATAAAAAGGTGATGATTTTAAAAAACAAGGAAATAAACAAAAAAATCTGAACCAAACCAAAAAATCCACAACTAGTCCTGACCGCTGCCCTATAAGGAAGGTATAAATGACCTTGCTTGCATGAAGACCAGAATGACAGTAATTATCCCATTTTCCTTCTAATGTTTCATGAGTTGTCAAGCATTGTTCTATCTGTCTATTCCAGCTGGGCTCTGGAAACAAGAAGGTGCAGCATTCAGGATGTGCATCTGCGGGACAGCAGACCCTGGTTTAACAGTGTACAGAGTTTTCGCTGCCTCGTGAAAGCTTTTCAGATCTGTGCAATGAGATAAACTTGACAGATGCAGCCACACTTAGCTAGTTTATATTTTGCGCTGTTTTTTCCGTAGTGCCCCATGACTTGTGCCTGTGATATGGGATAGCCTGAGCTGGAAATTACTGTACTGAGCAAGAATACCCTCCAGTGGTAATCCATAGCCCCAGATAGACCTTTGCTTGTTTTTTGCTGTTTTTTCCCATGAAGCTTTATTTCTCAAGTTAGCACCAGAGAACCTGTAGTTGTTTAGAGGTACAGAGGTATCCCATCCTAGTGTAAACTCTTACAGCAGCCTCTGCCTCTGTGGTGACTGACAGCTGGGGCTGCATTTCATGCACAGAGCACAGCACCGTGGCATCCATGAGCTCTCGTGCCCTTTGGATATTCCTTCTGACTGGGGTCACGAAGCAAAGAGTGTCCTTTGATCTATCCTCCTATAGCTGGCAAATATACATATATACACATATAAAAGGCCTAGCAGCCTTTTATGATCAGAAGAAGCCCTTTAAGAGGTGCCTGTCCCTTTTGCAACCTAGAACTATGCCTTTTTACCCACTATATTACCAATATCACAGTTTCCTGTCCCAAGACATGACCTGTTTGTGAAATTTGTACACTAGAAAAACAGATATTTAAGACCTCTTAGATAATTGTTGGTCATAGACTCAAAAAAACTACAGGTGATGAAGCTGACCAGACCTGCAGGACTAGCTCAGTGAAGAAACCAAATACTAAATCTGAAAGTCCATTTTATTCTGTCTTAAAGTTCCACACAGAGCTGACATTTTCCTCAGAGGTTAACTGGTAGGATGCTTCCCAGAAGAGACCTATGACCTATCAGGGAAAGAGCGTGGATACCTGAGAAAATGCTCCTTGGAAATTGGCTTTCCAAGGGTTTGGGTACTTAACTGTGATGGTTCTGTAGTGTTTGGATGATGTGTCTCTGCCAGTCTATAGGTACACATACAGTCCTTGACACTGTAATGGCCAGAACACCCAGGTGATTTAGAAGGAAATTCCACATGTCAAAAAAAATTCATAGAAAAAGAAAAACGTGGAGTAGCACATGTGAAACAATCCAAATGTGTTTGAAATGTAAAGCTATTCCGATACATGTAAGTGACAATAAAAGAACTGTTTATCTTTGAGTAGAAAGAGCAGCTGTGAAAACATTGGCTTTTCTCAACAGGGGCTTCTTCTTCCAGGTGAGCTCAAATATTATCCATAAGCATATCAGAGCTGAACATTTATTTTCTGAGATTTACCAAGTAATTCCTGTGGTTATTATTTATTATTTTTAGGCCTACTTGAGTTTTTAGATTTTTTTTTTCTTAAAGGCTGACAACTTTAAACCTGTGTTAAACTAAAAACGAAAGCTAATGTATGGGGTTTGTCTGTTTTGGAGTTGGTTTTTTTATTTGTTTTTTAATGTTATGCAAATTATCTTAAGAAGAAATTGTATAAAAACATCATTGTACCATTTCTTTGAGTTTTTGAAAATCCTCTTAAGAGCAATCAAGTTGAAAAAGACAGATATTATAAAGCTCACATTCTGTCCAGGTATTCCCTTCTAATAAAAAGCTCATTTTCATGGAACTGGAGGTTTGAGCAATTTTACCCAATTCTGATGTTTCTTTTACAGTATCATTTAGAGATTCTGGCTGAAAACTGAACTGCATAAAATCATTTCATCAGTTTACAGTAAATGGTCATGCTTTAAGGAAAAACAAAACAAACAATCCCCCAATAATCCAAGAAAGAAAGATCTCATGCCATCTGAATAGTCATGATGTAGAACACAGAGGAGATAACAGAGTCATTCACAGACTGGGCTTCAGAAACAGACCAGTCCGATTTCTGAGAACCTTTGAGGACACATAATCCTCAGAGACATGAACTCAAAAATAGATGCTCACAGTTTTTCCAAATTAGCACTTAGGGGATTTGCCCAGTTCTTTACAAATGGCATGACTGAGTTGAAACTTCAGTCAGTATTCTATATCCAGTCAAGTACCTTAAATATAAAATTATAATTACTATATGAAGATAATTATTTATCTTACAATTTGGCCTCATCCTGCTTTGTACACTGAGTAGTTTTTGCTCCTTTGGTTTATATAATTGAGTTTATCATTTTTTATTACCACAAGGTGCAACATTAATTTTCCCTAATACTGTAGGTTACTTATTCTGTCCTATTTAGAAATATATTGTTGACACTAGATTTTGGCTCAATGGCCTAAAGAGTTTTACTTTTCTTTCTCCCAGTTTTCTAACCATACTGTGAAGAAGAGATGGGATGTAACTAAATGCCACCTGGCTTTTGAATGTCTCCAAAGCTTTTATCTGTTCATCCAGATGGCTCAATTTGCATTGACAGTTTTTGTGGCCACTTCAATTAGCTTAAGCTGCTTCATGGTGCATCTAATTATTCTAGTATGCATTTTAAAAGAACCTTAAATTCAAGAGCAGATTTTAAATCTAATGCTGGAAGGAAAAGAAATCTCACATAAAAAAACCCCAAGCCCCTCAATTCTCTCCAAAATGTTTAAAGAAGTGGTGATTAATTTCCAGTCCTGTAGACTAGATAATGTTAGATGACTTTGCAACTATTTTTATATATATATATATATACATATAAAGATTACTGTGGTACAGAAAAGATAATTCATCTTTTTAATGTTTTTCTAACTTGTTTTCTCTTCTTTCTATTAGATTGCAGCACATTCTGAAAATCAATATTATATACAGGCCATTGTTATGTAAATACCCATATGGAGCAAATTTTGCTTTTGTGGAGGTTACTGTAAAAAGGTTAATTCTAGGTCAGTTTTTACTAACATAGAGGAGACTATTGGGCTGCAGTTAAAAATATTTGCTTCTTAAAGTTCAAGGCAAACAAACTGGAATTTTAAAATTGTATTTTGAAGATCAACCCAATTCTAAACACTTCTATAAAATACATTTTGCATGTAGTAGGAAAACAGTCTTGGTTTTTCTTGTCTTAGAAAATAAAATAAAAGAAGGGTTTGGGTCAGATTGATCTGGAAGACCGTATTTAATTTTTAGTATGATCAACAAAATATTTTTGGTGTGTCCCATGTAATGAATTTGTTGTCAGCCTGGCTATGCCCCATTACACTTGCAAACATGGACTAATTGTTATTACACTAGCAAACGTGAACTAATATAGTAATTGTTATACTTTGTCAAACTTAAACCATGTCAAATCTGCTGCATATGTGCAACTGACCTGTGTCACAAGCCCATCACCTCCTAGAGACTTCATATTTACCATACATGCCAATTAGCCAATTTTGTGAGCTATGTAGAGGTTTCTTCTGGAGTTCTGATCTGTCACTTGCTAGAGATTCCTGCTCAAAATTTGAGCTTACCATGCAAATTGCTAGAGCTGGTATGGTGCCTCCCTGGCAGTGTGACTTCGGTGTAACATCCCACAGTCTCTCTATTTCATTGTCCTGTTTCAGCTACATTTCTACATTAAGTTTCTCTCAACTGTGCAAATGCTTCTTGAAGTTTTAATGAAGACATACAGCTGCTTTTGCATTCATAAGCAATTGGAAAATCAGAATGGAGAAATGTAGATGGAGCAGGGAGAAGAGATAATATAGTCAAGTTATTTCAACTTTATTCTGGTTCAAACATTAAAAAAAATAGCAGTAAGACACAATTCCTGTGGATAGGAATAGTCTGATTCACAATTTGGTTGAGCAAAAATTGGGTTCCACTGCCTTAAAGTGCTTGTTTGTGGGTTTGTTTGTTTTTTATCAGGTGTGACTCTGCCTGGTTTTTACCCACATAAAATGAAAAAAAATTATAATAATGAACAGAAACAGCTTAAAAAAATAAAGTGGGCAAAAACATTACCTTATGTTCATAAGAGTAAAGAACAAATAACGTGACTGGTATTTTTCTCCTCTGCAATTGCAAAGTATATTTTACATCACTCCAGAAATACTGTGTCATGTTTTAGTTTGTGAGGAATTTGACAAAGCTCCCTGACCAACAGTTTCCACTAGAAGGTGTCGTCTCCTTAGTGATGTCTGTGTGACTATTGATGTATGTGTAAGTCATTAATGAGACTTACTAAAATATTGTATTGCTGGTACAAAAATCAGATAAATACATTGAGAGAATTACTTTTTTACAGGAAAAAACTAATGTGACTGTAATTAGCTAAAGTAATGTCTTTGCTTGATTTTACCAGAGGCTTGTTTTAATGATCACATTTCCTTTTAGTTCTCAATTTTTAAAGCCCTGCCTTATTCTTTAAAGGATGCAAAGCTAGTAGAGAGTGCCCAAAAGAGGACCACAAGGGCGGTGAAGGGACTGGAGAGGAAGCCACATGAGGAGTGTCTGAGGTCATTTGGTTTGTTCAGCCTGGAGCAGACTGAGGGGAGACCTCACTGCAGTCTTCAACATACAGGGAAAGTGGAGGGGCAGGCACTGATCTCTTCTCCCTGGTGAGCGTGACAGGACCCAAGGACATGGCCTGAAGGTGAGCCAGGGGGGTTTAGGTTGGATATCAGGAAAGGGTTTTCACCCCGAGGGTGGCTGAGCACTGGAACAGGCTCCCCAAGGAAGTGCTCACAGCACCAAGCCTGACAGAGTGCCAGGAGCGTTTGGACAATGCTCTCAGGCATGTTAAAGCAGTATACTACAGTTAATAAACATACATCCCTACTTAATGCATCAGAAAACAAAACATGGTCCCATAGATTTCCAGAGAAAAGTGTGACAGTTTTAATCCCTTTTTCATGTGTAAGCACAAAACAAAACCAAAATAATGCAATTTGATTGATCATGCAATGAAAATGAGTTAAGCAAAGTTACTGGATGTTTTGTTGCCATAGGCTAAGAATACAATTGCACTGGTTCAGTGCATGCTCAGAAACTTGTTGAGCAGTGGGAATTTGAACATGTGTCTGAGCCTTCTGTGCAATTATTTTATATCTCACATTGCTGATTGATTCTGACTAAGCAGTTTTTCTTTCTGTTATTTTTCATATGCAGCAGTATATGTTCTTTCTTCTGTGTTTTCTGTGTTACATTCCTTATTCCTCAGACTTCTTTTCTTCGTTCAAGGTCCACACTCTCCTTTCTTAAAATTCCTGTGTTTTTTAACAGTGTGTTCACCCCAGCAACAGACAAAAGAAGTCCACCTCTTACATAGCCAAATTGGAGAAGATTCCAGAATAAAGAAAATATTAAATAGAGCAGAAAAAAAGTCACCATATGGATGCTATTGGTGCAGAAGGAAAATAGCCAAGTGCACTGTAGAAATTCCCACTCAGAAGATACAAAGAAGCAGTATTTGTTTAGCTCTCACTGCTGCCAATGCAAGGGACTATCATGACCTGTAAAGTAAACCCAGGAGGTGGAAGGATTGTCACATAAAGGGAAACACAAATATTGTAAATTCAGTTTTCATTGTGACCAAATCTACATGAAGAATGTATTAAAAATTTAGAGAGGACCTCTCAGTGCTACCATATGGGAAAGAACAAATCAGCCCAAGATCCAGCTAACTCAGAGTTATGAGGCACCTCTAGTGACAGACATCTTCAATCTACAAAGAAGTTGTAGAGCCAACAGCTGGTACGAAAGCAAAAATCATATCAATTTGGACTGGGAGAGAGATCTGGACATTTAAAATCCAATTAACCATCATTAACTACCATCTGACTAGTCATCATTAATCACATTTTAATAATACTTGTGCATTTGCATCTCTGTGGGGATCACATTGAGATCATATAAGTTCCATATTGAATTTCCTAGTGAAATATGTAATGATCTCTGAAAAATCACAGTAAATTGCATCTTTGAGATATAACATTAGATCTGTAAGAGGATGGAGGAATGAATGAGGTATGAACACATGAAGATGACAGATGCTGTATTCCAGTGAACAAAGAGCCTGAACTTTCATTTATAAAATTGTGAAAGAAAATCATCCAGAAAAAAGAAGAGAAATCAGAACAACCTGTGAAGCTGATAGTTGAAGAAGGAAAACTTAGTCTTTTTCTATAGTTTAGCTGGGAGATTAATTTATAATAGATTTAATTCATTATCATATCACTCAAAAAATCCACCTTTGAAGAAAATGAGCGTTTGAGCAAAAACACTGACTGCTGAAAGATTATGCAGGAGCCAATTAATGTCTACAAAAATCCCCGAAATTGTGCATTTTCTCTGAGACAGCATCTTTTATAACTCAATAGCTTGTGCATTCTTCATTGCATTCCTTTGCTTTCTGAAACACAGCCAGGGTGAGGATGTTTAATAATGAAAGATGAACAAGGGAAGAAACACAGTGGCCTCTGGCTACTGAATCACAGGCCATACTACAGATCCCTGCTTCTCTACTGAGTCAAAGTTTTTTGCGATCCCAGAAGTTGGTAGAAGATAAAATTTTGGTCCTTTCAATATGCATTGTCACTTTTAGCTCAAATACCAAATGTAAGAGTGTGTGCTTCTGTCACAGTGTTCTTGTTTTATAACCTAGGATTTTTTGTAACTTTGCTGAGAAAAAGATTCAAAGGAATATTTTGAAGATAAATACATTACAATAATAGGGAATATGCATTCGACCATCTTTTTTTCACAGCTTCAAAACTAGCTTCTGATAATAAGTAACAGCTCAAAGTCTGCTGCTGGTCTAACACCTGAGCATGATCTTCAAAAATTATGTTGCATCATTTTCTTGATTACCACCAAATAAAAATCTCACTTTCTCAGTCACCAAAGAAGTAGAAGTGGTTTGTGTAAATACGCAAATACTTCAGATCATAAAATAGTGGCAAAAAAATTATCTTATGAAGCTTTTAATGATCAAAACTAAATGCAAACTGGTAAAAATTCATAACATGGATTCCAGCCTTGATGACTGCATTCTGTTTTTTCATTAATTGTCAGACTACAAAGGTTATCAGCTGCACTTCCCTGCAGTGAAAGCCACAGAGAAACGTTAAGTCCAAAATTATTCGTAAGCGTATGTGTATTGTCCCATTCTGCTTCATGGTACCCTATAATCCACAAGTCATTCCTGCTGAGCAAGGACAAGTCTGAAATCACTTACGTGTTGTCCTAAAGATGAGGCATTAAACAGAAATTGAATGCTTTCAAATTCAGTTTGATTAAAGCATATGGACAATATATTTCAGTCTTTGGTACTGAAAGACCTCAGTGTTGAGGAATTTTCTTAAAATTTGAACACACAGAATTTACCTTCTTATAGTTTCCAGAAACATCATTGTAGAGAAGAAACTGCAAGTAAACAAATCAGCTAAACCAAATAGTTTGTGGAATCACTCAGTATTGAGTTATCTTGCTTGACAGGAGTAGCATATATCTAGTATGTGGATAGACAAAATAGCACAACAATTTAGACTGTATCGAGTCTGCCTGTCAAATGAAGAACAATTTTAAACTTACTTTATTTTTTGGTTAATATTTCTGCTGTTACAAGAAAAGGTAGCAGTTAGGACATGTCTGCACTAGACTCTGTGCCTATGAGAGCCCTTATAATCCAAGTAGTCAAAGGTCCAGGTAAATAATGAAGTTAGGACATTTTAATAGGTTACACAAATAGTAGCTACTATACATCCTTTCTTCAACTGTTGTTAGTGAACTGTATAAAATTGTAATTTAATCCTCTTTTCCTGAAGTTTATGTTACTCCATTTAACTTCACTTTTGCCAACGTTTCAAGTAAATCAAGTATAGCAATATCAATTCCATAACAACTACATAAAAATTCAGCTTCTGAATTTTTTTTAACTTGAAAATTAATTTCTGTTTTTCTAGAAATAATTACTTCCTTGCCTGGAGATATGCTTAAATCTTAAAACCTGAGTTGTTCTAAGTCTTTCTGAACTTGCATAAGGAAATTCACTGTGGCTGCTTTGGCATTCTGAATTAAATAAACGCCAATCACTATTTGAGGAAGTTTATTTTACCCACTTCCTTTCTGTCAGCTGGAAGTCAAGAAACCCAACAGCTCCTTGAAAGATGAGATTTAGAAACTGTTCAGGTTTAAACGGTTCTGGGTTCGTGATCTTTTATTATTTCAGTCAAGAATGTTAATGATTAAACCTCCATATTAAAGTTGTAACAAATGTGCTTTTGGAAACATGGTTGAAATTTCAACTGAAAATGTTATTCCTTTGTATAATATAAAATGGACTGATTGAAAAAATATTTTTTAAAAAAATTCATGTATTTCTAAACATGTCTATAATTGTAATATACAGCATACTGCCCCAAGTCTATTTTTATCAGACTAGTTAACAGGCTTAATTTGTTTGCCAAAACTGGAGTTCTGACAACTGTTTCCCATTTTGATTCAAATGACTTCTTTCAAAATAAGGGAGAAACATAAAAAAAGAACAACAAAAAAAACCCTCGACCACCAAGATTATTTTTAATAAAATCATTTCTGATTTTGTGAAAAACTCTGATTTTCTTCTGTTTAATGACAAAGTGGTGGTATTAAATCTCTAACCAATTTAAATGTACATTCAAACATATTAAGGCAAAAGTCAGTATCTCTAATTGAAGCTCAATGCACCTGGATCACTTATCAAAGTATTACAAGTGTTTATTTTTCTTTCTTAATTCCATCCATCAGGTGTTTTTTCTCATATAAAAATTTCCTGAGAGCAATAATAAAAAACCTGAAGTCACAGAAAAGGTTTCAGTTTGTTTATGAGCCGTTCTGAGGGAACATGGGGAAAGCTTTGACATCTTGAAGCTGTACTTGTAAAAGTCAGGCAGTAAAACAGAAGAGAACTTTTCGCTATCCAATGTCAGAGTTAAACATGATATGGCTGATCTGTGCATTCAGACTGGAAGCCAGAGCATGGCCTGCAGTAGCTCCTGCTGGCAGGGCTATACAAAAAACTATCCTGCCCACTGTCATGCATTTTCCATCCACAGGAACCAGTGGTTAGGACAGATTTTCAGAAGTACCAACTGGGAAAGTCTCTTTGTATTCAGCAAGTAAGGGAAGATTGACATCCTACCTTTTGCTTTCATCCTCAAGGCAAGGAAGCTTTTTCACCTGGGTTCAGAGCACCTAGAACCAGGCATGTGGCTCAGGAAGAAGCTCCAGTATCCAGATCAGATTGTGACATTCCAAGAGATGCTTTTGCCTTTTTGTTAATGGTGCCACAACCTCTCACGTAGAATATTTAATACTATTCGTCCACCTTACAAGAAAAATATAGCAAGGATAATCAGATCCACAAAGATCAAGGCTACAGTTGGTACAACTCTACCAGAGAAACATGTCCAAGACATTTGGACATGAAGATGAATCATATTAAACTTCATTTTAGCTCCAAGAGAAAAATCAAACAAAAACATGTGACTGAAGCAAAAACTCCTGATTAGAGCTACATTTGAAATTCAGGGAATGAAAAATTCAATGCAGTGTTCAGCGTGTTTATATTATTGCTTGGGATAATGCAACAGGCTCACAGAGACACAGTAAACACTGATGGGGAACGAGGTTCATGGTTTTCTATCAAGCGATGTAACAGGACAACGAGCCAAACAAACTCAGATTAAATTGGCTGAATCCAGGGCTCTGAAGAGACACAGATTTTAGGTACCATGAAGAACACTGGTATAGCTCAAAGAATCCTCCAATATGCTGAAGAAAAGGAGATAAAGACAGTGTAAATGCTTTACTCATCTTCAGAAATCATAATTTCTGGTATTATCAAATGAGTTGAGAAATTAAATGCTATTAATAAATTTGGCATAAGCAATAAATCCAGTGGCCATCCATCTTCTGGTTTAGAATGTTAAGAATCGTGGAAATTCTAGTAGAATCTCCTGGGGACGTCAGCAGGGCAAATCCAGTAACCCTGAGGCTTCTTTCAGTAAGAAGTGTTACCCCCTTGTCCTTTATTTCTTATTGCCATCAATACATACACAGACAAAATGATTTTCCTTGAATATTTGCTTCTAAGCAGCTGGATTACTCAGAAGTCATATCTATGGTTCTGTTTATGCCTTTTCCACCTCCCAGAGATGCCATAATGTAGCCCACACTACAGCAGTCAGTAGCCCACTGTCCAGCAGCCTGTGGTCCAGCAGACTGTGACCCAGAAGTGCAGTCTCACAAATATCTACTTAGAGTGAGTACTAAATCAATCACTGCAATCCTTTCTCTAGGGTTTTGAAGGATTAGGGAAAAAAAAGTGAACGTTTTTTTTGTGGTTTGTTTTGATGCTTTTTTTTTTCCCTGGTCCTTTAAAAACTCATGTTCTATTTTAAATAAAAGCATCCTATGGTCTGTGTTAGGAAGAAAGATACACTCTTACAATAAATCTTTCTGGTTTGACAATCTATGTTTACAGAAAAGAAGTACAGCTTTTTATGATGCACACATTCACTTCTTTCTCCTGACACTTATAAACCTTTGATCTATTAGTTCATGCATTAATGCAACAAAAGATATTCGTGTCTAGATACATGCAGCTTAACTTTCTCTTTTATTATTCATTAAATTTCATTTTCCTTCCACCCGGCCTCCCTTTTCTTGATTATGATTGACTCCTGCAGTGCCATAAAAATGTTAACACAAAAAATATGTCATTGCGTGAGTAATATTTTGTAATTCATAGAAAACCTTTTATATGATCTATGATTTTTTACAGTTCAACTACAGCTTCATATGAAATGAAGCCTACACTCTGAAGGCATAAGACAGAGGAATGATAGATCATTTCCCCTCAGAAATTCTATATTTAAAATTCTGACGGAAGTGGTTACTCACCGGTTGCATTTATCTGTTACTGAAAAAGAGGAAACAGCAGCAAATTTGAATCTACCTATTCACCAAAGACTTTGAGATGTCTGTCCTGAATGATAGCAATAAGAAACACATGCAGGATGAAGGGCAATTTGTGCCCAAGGGTGCAGTAAAAAAAGGTAACTCAAAAGATCAACTTTCATGCTTCATGCCACTGGATGTACAAAAGTCCCTTAAACAGCTATCCTCAGTATAGTATATCCTGAAAATACCTTTTTTTTCAATAAGAATAATAATTCCATATTTATTCTTCCCTGTGTCTCTTTTTGTTCAGTTCTATACAAGCTGGAATCAGACTTTCTCTGTTACTGTAAGCAAATAACTTCAGAGATAAATAGTGGGCAAGTATTAACAAAAACTTTTTCACAGTGACTACAAGGTACATGACTCATAATTGAACCTTTCCAAATCACTTCTTCCATCTCTCTGCACTTTTCTTGGCTGTCAATAATATGGAGTACCACAGTGTTCCAAATGCCTTGCACCAATCAAGCAAGTATTGAACTAAAATGAGAATAGTTTTGTCTTTGTCATTGTACTGTTTTCTTCTGCTCCCTGCCAGAAATGCAATTTTGTGGCATGGTGGAAATTCTGGGAGACCCCCAAACACACTGATAATCTGCACTTGGTTCCCTCACTCCCCTATAAAACCAAACAGCACAGCAGCAGACATCGAGTTATTTCTTTGTATTCATGCTTGCCAAGAATTTTTCCTAGAATATAGTGTACTTGAAGAGAACTTCTGGCTATTACAGACCATCTTAAAAATTATTTATGAATGTCTTATGATGGAAGCCAAACAGAAATGCAAATCCTATCTCCTATAATGATGGAGTGATCATAGTCACCACAGGTCTAGGTCAACCAGGGTTCCTGTTGAAGCAGAAACAGGAGACTGACCAAAACTTCCTCGCAGACCACTTTGCCAAGAGGTGACTTACTGAAACTGCATTAGTTGGTGGTGGAAGTCAGGGCTGTGAGGGACAGTAGGGACAGATGACAAGAAGGGTGTGTCAGGAAAGGTTCAGAGAGGTTTAAGCTCCCATAGAGTCCTACAGTAATGGCTCCTTGAAAAAAAATTTACAACATCAGCAGTCATCTCAAATCCGTGCATAAATAGGATCTCACCACCTAGAGCTACTGCCCTGAGCTCATGAACGTGCTCTAAAGGAGGGACAGCACTTAACCACAGTCCAGAGGTGGATACATTACTGGAGGCAGACAGCTTTCCAGCCAGTTACTCTTTGAAGATCTTCAAGGGCTCCTTCTCCTTTCTCAGCCTGTAAACAGCAGCAACTCCTGCTGAGAGCCTGTGTTTGGATATGTACAAGGCATGAGCGTGCCACGTTTGCTGTGATGGTGGTGTGCTTTATTTTGCTTTTTCATGGAGATTCATGGGAAGTGGCTGGATAGCACAACATGTACTGAAGTCATCATTTTGGTCCAGCTAGATACTGTTTTGGAGCATCAGGTTGCTACACAGCATACGTTGTAGCCTGAACAATCTGGTCCAGTAGGAAAGTGATCTTTTTCTGAACTGTTTTACTAGTCCAGAAAGAAAGACAAGAAATGATCATGTTTACCTCATATTGTCTGCCGTTTCAATGTAAGCAGCTATCACAGGATTTTCTTAATTAGGAAAATAATATTTTTTGTGCTATCATTATGCCTGTTCTATTTTTATTTGTCCAGAATAATTGAAGGGCTTTTCTTTGTGTAGTTGGGGTTTTTTAGTTGCTGTTTTGGTCTTTTTTTCGTAGTTTAATTTAACTGGAAAATCCTTTTTTCAAGTTTGTCTCTAAGCAACTGGGTATTAAACTTATCAGAGAAGCAAGTTTCCATCCCCGAGTGAAAGCACATAATGAAACAGCTTTCTCTTGAAACTATAGTGCAAAACAAATCACATTGTATACACTAATATTTGTTTAGTTCAGATCCTGTTTGTCTTGGAGACACAACACTGATCTGCTTGCCTGTTCAAAATAAGGTAGCAAAAATAATATCCAAACAAACAGGCAGAAAAGTAAAAAAAACCCAGACACCTTAGATGTAGTCTGAGCGAGTCATGTGAAAGTACAGCCACACTGCCCTGACAGCCATCACCTTGCTGTTCTTATGCACCATCTTGAAGGAGAGAAGTCCAAACCACGGCAGATTACCGGAGCAGCAGGGCACATACCTAGCAATAATCTCTTTGCAGATGTTCTTCACAAGTGTGTCAGTACATATGTAATTATAAAGTGTGCAGCTATACCCACGCACAGCTACAATTTCATTCATATGTGATATATAGTCCATTTGTAGCATTTATTATATATCTCCAGTGTTCATTAAAACAGGTTAACTAAAATTTGTGCAAGTGATTATGAAAGGGTCAACAAGGTTTTTCAGTTCAGCTGTAATAGAACCCAGAATTTTAGGAAAGGGTGAAGATTTTTTTAATAAAAAAGCATTTAAAAGTGCTTTTGATACAGTTAATGTTCCCTTTCATTACCATTCTTTCCTGCTTCCTGATATTGATTTACATCTTTAGTGACTCTCATTTGGTACAAGGCAGCTATTTCTCGCTGCAGCTGTCACTCCACAGGAACAGTGTGTTGCACATCACAGATGAATCACTTTCTCAAGTTATCTGTACACAGCACCTTAATGTTATATCAGGCAGAGGAGGATACATAGGAAATAGACTTCAGGACTCAAAAAAGTCTTTGGGTTCCTGTCACTGCACATAGATGTCATGTTGAATTATCTGACACTTTATTACAGATACAGTGATTTTTCTGCTTGCAAAACCCTTCTTCATAAGGTAGCTCAGCTTGGTAGCTCAGAAAACTCAGGCTGTTTGCACTAAAAAGGGCATAAGATGTTCTAACAAATCTTAGGACTCACAGCAGGTAATGATGAACTTCAAACCTTTTAGCATTTGGCTTTGATTGAGGTAAGAATCAAACAACCCGGGTAGGTAACTGAACCACTCTGACATCCTGAGTTAGTGATTTGAGGTTGGGAGTCTCCATTTTCAAGCCTTCTCAAAATATTTTTATCCTTTTTCTCTGTTTCTGGCAGAAAGTTTCAGAAGAACAAGCTCTATTCATGCACATGACAAGGCATCTGTCGTTTCTTTGCTACAAATATTATTGAGGCCAAAACATTCCATGATTTAAAACAAGACTAGACATTTATACACAAAGCAGAAAAATTCAGAGTGATCCCTCTAAAAATCTGTCCTCGTATTCTGGAACATGCAAAAAAATTCTAAAAAACGGTGAATCATAATGAAAGGCATAAACCATTGCTTTATATAAAGTGATCAGCAAGAGTTGCCAAAGGAGCCACTAGAAAATATCCCTAGGTTACACTCTACTGCTACACTTTGTGTTTTTCTTTCCTCTGAAGTTCTTTAAAAGGTGGTTGAATCAGTTTGCCACCAACTTTCATGTGTAAATTCCACTGATTAATGGAGAAGGTGAGTGGGAAGAGTAGAGTAGAAAAAGACACATCAACTTCCCAAGGCCAGTGCTGATCCATCATCAAAAATCCAAATGAACTTTGCTCAGGAAAGTTCCCTGAAGGCTTTACCTTGGGAAAACTTCAAATATGAAGCAATTTAGAAAAACAGTACACGTACATGAAAAGATATTGTTCAAATCACCTACCTCAATTAAAAAAGTAATAACTAAAAGATCAGAATTTATCCAGTTCTATCAACTTAGTCTCTTGTTTGCTTAGGGCACCATGTAAGTGTGAGTTCTTTCTTCACTGTGTAAAATACTTTCTCCTTCTTTACACCTCTGATGTGGTATGTCACGCATCAATCCGAATGAGTATATGACAACAGAATAAAAACTTCAGATAAACATATGATTCTAAATTTCATCACTGTATGGATCCTACTTTTTGGTAATGAAGTGCCTAAGATTGGATTGATAAAAAATATTTCTAAGATTCTCAGGTGATGCAGAGAGGGTGGGGCAGCCCAGGGAGCTCAGAATACTCAGCTTTGTCCTTCTCTAATGAGTCAGCAAAGAAATCAACTCTGTTAGTGCAAGGTTAGAACTCTCTGTATTTTGGTGATAAGTCAGACCTAGACTATAACTTAGACTGTGTCCTGTCTTTCTTACCCCGCAGTTCACCTGCAGCTGCTGGGAACGCTGGGATCGTTGTTCTGCAGACAGGCCGTGTGTGCAGCACCTCTGTGCACAGCTGTGAAGAGAGAAGCGTCCACAGAGCCTCTCCTCTCTTCCTTCTTCTTGAGGCATCACCAAGGTGTACACACCTGTCCCTTTATGGTGACATACAGACACTTTATATTGTGTATTGAGGAGAAAGCCTATGATTATGACAAATTCAAACATTCTTTTTCTAGAAAAGGGGCTTCAACTGGAAACTGTTCATAGATGCTGCAGAAATGAGGGCTGGAGATATACACGCTTGGATGTAGAAATGGCAGATTAAAGTGTCCACACACAGTGTTCACTTTCCTGCTAGAAATTTCTGTTTTCTATCTTCTCCTTTTTTTTGATTGTCAGCTCCACAATGAAATTTCTGGCTTATTTAAACAAGTAATTGGATTAATTTAAGGCACAAAATCTGGGATGAATATCCAGAAAAACTCCTGAGAGCAAAACAAGTAATCAGCAAAGTCTCCCAAGGGAAGCTGTAGAAACGCTGTTACTCGGGACTCTTAAACTAAAAGGTACTTTGGGGAACAGTTTTGGGAGATGGGCTTAATAACTTACTGGGACTTTCCTATCATTAAGCCTGGAAAGGCAGTCATTATCACCAAGAGTAGGAACACGGTTCATTAAAGTTTATAACGCAAGCTGAAATACCTACCCCTGTGACATGAATGCTGATGAAACAGAAAACACCACCAGACACAGAGGGAGTCCCAGCTCTCCTTTAAAGAGTGGGAGAAGAACTGTGCAGTATGAAGTTCTGTTCTTTTCTCTGGCCCTTGTTGTTCCTGTGCGCCTCATATGCAGATTGACCTGAGAGGTTAGGCACTTACATTCCAGTCACCTTCATGAGCACACAAGGCTGCAGGTTCATTTGTTATATTTTCATGCTCCTTAAAAAGGTATCATATTTTATATCAGTGATTTATAGATAGCCCAACAGGCAGTAAGACACACTGCAAAATTATGCAAAAGAAAATAGTTATTAAAGCAACTTGGTAAGTGAAAGTTGCAGAGTGGACATTTATATTTTCAAATTTATAGGCCACATTTTTCTACTCTGCTGTACTCTTCAAGTTTAGGCTTTCTCATCCAGGACAATGGATATTAGGGAGATTAACAGCATCTGATGCCAGCTGACAAAGCATGGCAGAATCCACTTCCAAGACAGAAGTCCCTTTTTTGTCTACTTTAAAGCCCTTCAAAGTATTTCTGGACTAAGAAGGGTGGATAGGGTTTTGGCTTAGCATTCAGAATAATACATCCAGTCACAGCTTTTGTAGACCTCATAAATCAGTTCAGCATAGGTGCACAAAGACATGTAAGAGCATGACTTCTATACTTTCAGTCAGAATTAAATGTCTAACACCCTGAAGGATAAAATATTAATTTCTTTGTGCCTAATTCTATATGCAGAATGGGAATAGTAGTACTTCCCACCTCATAGGATATAAACACGTCAAGATTTAAGACATTTCAGCCCTGTCAATAGACCCATATAGTCCCTAAACTAGTTAGGTTGTGCAGTGAATGCTGACAGTGACACACCGAAGTCCCTGGCCCTTAGTGACTCTAATTCTGCATTGCAAATTGTGATAACAGACTCATCTACCTCAAGGAGAATTTTACTTAGACACTGTCATGTTCTTAGCATACTGCTGAAATATTAAGCAAGACTTAAAGAAGATTTACAGCAGAAAATATTTCATTTTGAATCACTAATTTAAAATTAAAAAAAAATTAATTATCTCAAAGTAATGAGTTAGTCAGCCCTGAATGCTGTACTAATTATAGCTACCTGCCACAACAAATTCTTCAGTGTCCAGGTACTGTGTATAAAGTACATAATATCTATTTTGATTTGATCATAATTTCATTTTCTACTTTAATTATATCAGGCAGGGTTAATCTGACAGTTAGAAAGCTCTATGCTCAGTATTTTTATGTAAGGGATTTAATTAAGCCTAAGGGATAGTGTTTAAGTTAGCTACCTAAGATTTACTGCAGTTGCAAATTTATAAATTGACTGGTGCCAGAAGCTGTAAGATATTTGTGTTATTAGGAAAGAAAGGCACGGTACTTGTTTTGAAACAATCCTCACAGCAATATAAAGTAACCCAAAAATCTGTGCTATGCTGATTCAAAACCCATGCCTAGAAAGATCCAGCTACGAAAATCTTTCCTGACTGGGGGGGACTTACTGCAATGAGGAGATGAGAACACGAGAAGGGAGATGTGGCATGTGAGTGTTTAATTGTTAACATGCCAAGTGGCACTCAGCAAGACAAAGTCCAGACACCATTTAGGTGTAGCTTGCATTAGGGATTATTTAGAATAAGCAGTATGGAAAAACTTGCTGTGCTGGTTTTGGCTGAAGAGAACTCGTCATTGGCCACATGGATGCAACCGAGCTGCTTCACTTGCTCAGAGAGCCCAAGATCTCGGCTCATTTTCCTTATGTCAATGAATGTATCTTCTAGCTGCACTCTCTGCTGCCTATCTCCCCTTACAGCCTGAGGAAAGGCTGATGACAGTAAGAACACGTTGCTGAGTGAACCTGGCTCTAGGGAGGTTTTGGCAAGAGAGGAGAGAAAACTGGCAACTGTTGCAGCCCTGACTTCATTGCCTTCATCCTTTCTGGTAGACCAGGTGCCCTTTCTGTCAGCAGCCCACTGCAGACTTGCAGACATCCCTGCATGCTATAGGTCCTCAAAATGTGCCCTCAAGACCTTGCTGTTGCATCTCAGTTACTCTCCCCTTGTTTTCCCAACATCTCTCCAGTTTTGCAGCAGCTGTTTCCAGAGCTCCCAGGAGCCCAACACAAGTGCACTGCTTCCCCATAACTCTTGGGGACTACTGACACCTACTCCACTACAGAGCTCTTCAGCAAGGAAAAGGACACCTGGAAGACATTAGTCAATCATTTTTAATG
This sequence comes from Atrichornis clamosus, assembly GCA_013400975.1. Taxonomy (NCBI): domain Eukaryota; kingdom Metazoa; phylum Chordata; class Aves; order Passeriformes; family Menuridae; genus Atrichornis; species Atrichornis clamosus. Next base: position 184,573 of record WBMZ01010950.1, on the reverse strand, counting down.
TCTTTGGATCCAGAAAGCTGGAAGAACTGGCAGTTCAGGTTTCTTTTGGATACAGTAAGTGGCTTCTTGCACAGGTTTGCTAGAGGCTCAAAAAAAAAGAAAGTTTAACAGTTCTGCCTCAAGCTAAGGTGAAATGCAGCAAATACAGCCAGCTATTCATTTTATCAGTGCACCTATCTGCTGTTACCAGGTGTGTTTTTCAAGTGAAGCTTAACAATAAAATGTTTGGAGACGACTCATTAAGCTCTCAGTGACAGCATTGACCCGACCACAAAAGCCACATTTTTGCACCAGAGATTGAATTTTACATCCTGCAATGCAATATGAGTTATTTTTGGACTTATCATCCAAATATTCTCCTGCTTAGGAAATATTCTTCTGCGAACTACAAAGACCTGTTTGAAAATACTTTGTGCAATTGTAAAAGTGAAATGCATTCAGAACTTCAGACATTCTGGAATGACACAGACAACTGTGCAGCACATTAATTTCAGCAGCCAACATGATAGATAACATAGTCTAAGTGTAATATTTTGAGTAGAGATTTCTAAGACCAAGTATTTAAGAAGGAAATTAGGAAAGTAGTAAGTAAACTATATAATTATATCAGAGTAGATGCTAAGAAAACACTGCTTGTGTGTTGTCTTTCAGAAAGACTGAAATATCAGAAAGGAGCTCAGGGGAATTGTTTGCAGAGCCTTTTCCTTGATGACCTAGCTAAATCATCTCTGAGTGATCCCATTTTTTTAATACAAAGTTACCCTGTAATTTCATTGGTTTACATTACTCCTAATATCCTTCCCTAAATATGGCATGAATTCTGATGGCAGCAGATGTCACATTCACTATCCTTACATGTATGTGAGATACATAAGCAAATTGTAAAGTGATTCATGGTTCTATTGAGTGAAAGATATGCAATAAAAATAAGGTATTATGTTTTAATGTAATACTTAGCAAATGTAACTTCCAGGAATGATGTCACTTTTTCAGCCAGAAGATCTTGGCTGACCTGATAATGCCATTTCTGGAAATCTAAAAGTAGAGTAAAACATGTAAGACTACAAATAATTCAGCAGCATTCGATGGTTTCGTGATAAAGTAGATAGATCATGCATAATTCCAGACTATTTCCTGCCAAATGTTAAGTCATATTGATTCTAGGTAAGATACAACAATGGATTTTTAACTTATTACTTCATAGGATTATTTCTGCACTTTGTTCAAGTTGTTTGTGTGTCTTTGTGGGAAATCTAGTTCTTGTGAAATGTGTGACAATGACCACAGCAGACATTGTTAGTGAATCCTGCCCCATCCAAACTGTTCTGAGTTGAGTCCTCTACTAACAAGAAAGGATCTTTAGGAATGTAGTTTTTTGGAATATTTATACTCCCTTTAGGATGTATACTTGCAAGCAGGACTCTTAAGTGTACCTACAGTACATATTATAATAAAAATAGTGTTGGAACAGCAAAGTGTTTGTTTCTGTCACTGACAGTGACCACAGCAAGCAGCTTTTGTTAATAATATGGAAAAAGCCACACGTTGAGTGATATTATATAATCTGGCTATGAAGAAATTTTATTCCTGGTTTCCATTAGTTTACTGACGCTTTAAAGATGGTACCCCATTTTTTCATTTACTTGGTTTTCATATTGTCTCTTCTAAATAAATAAATATTTGTATAACATGTTTTGACTTTATGAGTTGGATTTGTTCCACCATAACTCAGGAAGAATAATACAAATGCTAATATTTTGGAGAGGTATCTGAGAGGTATTCTGCTGTAGCTTGAGGCCTTATTTTTATTAGAAAATGGTTTTTATTCCTATTTGAATACTTTTTTTCCTTCCTGCTTACTTTGGATGTTTTGTATTGTTCTCTTATAAGGAAAGAACAATGTTTTTTATTGTTATTATTATTTTTATTCTAAATAACTTTATGAGAAATTCTCAGCATGAGGACAATCTTATCTACAATGCAATAAGGTTGGTACTTGTCTGGAATTCTGAACTTCTGCTCTTGTAAAAGGCCTCTTTCTTCTAACAAGATTCTTTCTTGTGGAAATACCATCTGATACATATCAAGCAAAGGACTCTGAAAAAACCATTCATTTATCAATACTGAGCATCAGATCCAGCTGTAAGAATAGGCTAAAAAAATAGGCTAAAAAAAAGCTATGTGCCTAAAAAACAGACCTCTGGGAGCTGTAAAAACCCACTGTGTTTGCTGCAGAGCTGCAGTGACAGATCAGCGTTATCGAATAACCTGTACCATCAGTGGAGATGCACTCAGCATCTACCCCGGGACTTCATGATGACAAGGCTGAGCTGTTTCTGTCCAGCTGTGATTTAATCCTATTACTGCAGTAAAAGATTTGTGCTATTAAAAGCTTGGCTGAAGAGCAGTGGCATGTAGCAACGTGCTGGTGAAGACACAGCTTCCATCTGCAGAGCTGCAGCGAGCGGGGTGAGAGGCAGTGACGCTCCGTGATGCTTCAAACAGGACAGGGTAACGCAGGGAAGGTACAGGAACACCACAAGCCAGCCAGGAAAGGGTTACTGTCTACCTGCCTGGTGTATGACTCACGTCTGGAGCTAAAGCTGGCCTCTTGCTCTGGGATATGAAAAACAAGGGGAAAAACTGTCTGGAAAACTGTTGCATCATTTTGTTAGAGCAATAAATTGTTTTCTGAGAGTTGGGCCTGAATCAGTGCCAGGTGTGGTACTGGTGCCTTCCTGAGTGAGTGCCCTTCCACCCAGCAGAGCCAGACGTGGGCGAGAATGACTGCAGGTTCATGGATTGCATAAAGGAGGGGGAGTGCAAGATGGGAGGGGGAAAGAGTGTTTCCTGTGCAGAGAACAGATTTATACATGGCAATGACAGAAACATCTTGGTGATGTTTGAACTCCAATCATAAACAACTGGGGAAGTTTGGTCACATATTTGTTCCTATGAATATTTCATATGCTTCAGTGACCTGAATAGTTAGTGTTTGCATAGTAAAGCTCAGCCCCTGCATACATGCTTCTGAAACCTTTGAAGATTTCAGTAGAAGTGACCATGCCTGTTTTCAATAAGGGTCAAGGGAGCATATGTGTGCATCTAAATGCCTTCAGAGGCATCAGTCTTATACTTTAATCTCATTGAATCTTGCTGCTTAGACTTCCCGTTCTTATAATGATCTGAAAGGTCCAGGATTTTAGCATTAAAATGTCCCCACCTTGATTGAGTTACTGGAGGCCTTTCCTTACTTTTCCTTCACTCCTCCTCTGCAAAAGTGGCACGGTCTCTCCTGCCTTTCTTTGTCCTGTCCTTGTCTCAACCAGCTAAGCAGCATGGGTTGTTCAGCCCTTCAGAAATCTGCATGTCTGGCAGCTGCAGGGCTCTCTGTTAGAGACTAGATCCTGTAGGATATGGGGACAGTAGCCACTATGGGTTTTGCTGGGCTACTTTTCTCTGCATCATCAGCATCAGCATCCTAAGAGCAGATGGCAAGCCTGCTGAAATCTTCTGTTACTTGCACCACTGTGACTTTTTGATCAAGAACCCACTGTAGCCACCTCCTCGCAGAAGTTCACCACGCTAACAAACACATCTTGTGAACAAAATGTGGTTCCTATACCATCTGCTGGATCAGTTAATTTTATGCTATCACTTGTGTTAATATGCCTATTATTTCCAGGTATTTTGGGAGCATTAATATTATATCTTTTCAGAAAACGCTGAAAATTAGATTTTACTTCAAAGCAAAAATTACCCAAAATTTAGTTACTTTTAAAATTATTTGATGTAAAAGAACAGGGTAGAAGAAACTGCTTCCAAAAGTTGGTGTATCACAGAGTCTAGAAATGAAGTAAATGAAGTTATTGCCTTTGTCAGGACAACAAAAAGAAGATCCTAGCAGACCTCCCAAGAGATTAGTTGATGCTGGTAGAGGCAGCTTCTCCTGTGTGGATGTAGTTAGCTGAAGGGGGAGCCTTTTCATTTGAAAGGCCCAACACACACAGATCAACATTTTATGGCAGAGTGGTAACTACCTATGGATTTACTCTGCCACCAAACCTAACGTGCATCTGTATCAATTGTTAATGCAATTCACAATATCAATTTGGAATTCAGTGTAGCAAGTTTGGCATGAAAACTAAGCCTTCATCTCTCTTGCCTTTATGTTTTATTTTCCTCTTGCCCTTTCAAAGATTCTAATTTACCTCAGATTTCAGCACCTCTGTCAAGCAGTCTGTGACATCTCATGTTTAATATCACTTTACCTTTCAAATATAACTTCAGAGGTATTAGGTGTAGCTCACTAGGGCTGTCTGGTCTATGTGATTGTAGCTTTCCAAGCATCCAGTTAACCAAAAGCAGTGCTAAATGAGAGGGATATTGAGCTTTTTATTGATCCACACAGTTCTGCCTTAAAAAAGGAGAACCACATTCTGGTATGCAAACTGGTTTTTCTACATCTTCTATAATCCTTACATCTCCATAAATGGGGCAGGAAGTAGGGAAAGCACTATTTATTTGTTTATTTATTTATTTATTCTATGTGGTGAGAAGGAAGGATTGGTTGAAAGAAAGAACATGACTTGAAGATTTCCACAGAAAAGTACCAAATCCAAAAGCCTTTTACTAAAAAAAAAAAAAAAATGGTTTGAAAACCCTCAGTGAATTTTTTATTGAATGAGTTATATTTATACTTTACTTTATGCAGGAACTCAAGTTTCAGCCTGCCAAGAGCACAGGATGGGATCATGTGATTATTGGCTGGTCTGCTCTTCAGTACAACAAAGTCTTTATTGATGCATTTACTTTTGAAATGGTTCAGTGTATCCACATCAACCAGCACTGGCTGGTGTAAATGGCTTGGTCTGCCCACACACACCACTCACAAAATTCCAGACACTGCTCCTCCCTTTCTACACCGTGCTTGGCACTATTCAGGATATTATATTTTTAATAGCTCTTTAAGGAATAAAATTCTATTCTGTTCTGTTTATCTTAAGTGTTATGTTTGTAAAGAAATTCTGAAGATTCTAAACAAAAGTTCAAATAGTTTCCATAGGCATCCAATGCAGACAAATGTATTCTTATTAATTTTTTTCTCTTGAAGTTGACAACTGCTAAGACATTTTATTTATGACTTGAGAGATGGAAGTTCCGCTCTCTGCTTTGCTGCAAAATTTTTTGTATTACCTTAGGCAAGTCAATTAGGTGTGGTAAAAAATGATTATACAAATGCAAATATAAAACAGAAATAACAGAAAGAAATTAAAATGAAGTGAGAATAATTATATAAAAGCTAGTTATATATCTTATATAGTCACAAAAACAATATTGTAGCAGTTACCAATATATACCCTGTCATATTGAAGGCTATGTTATAAGAGAAAATAAAGATTAACACTGAGAAACTGTTTGAGAACTAATCTCTAAAAAATTATTGGTAACCAAATAACTTGCATCTTTCAAGTTGCATCTTTCTTAAGAAAGGTGCACTGTAGTTGGTTGTTTGAATTACTATCTTTGCTACCTGTTGAAGCAGCTGTTGAAGGGTGGTCACTGTGAGCCTGAACCGAGCAGACCAGCTGAGGTAACATTGTTATACTTCTGTTTAACGTTGCTTTTCAAATGATAAAGAAGCTCTGCTGCCACAGACTCAAGACACTGCAAAGCCCATTCACTGAAATAATAATGCCTAGACTAAGCACTGCCAGAGAGGTTGAATGAATGTGAGACACTGGCATGTCCTGTATCTGGACTCCAAGAATAAGATTCATCTCTCCAGATTTAGACAACTTTCAGTAAGTTCTGCTAAGCTGCTTTCTGGCTAATGAAAGACACAGGCACTACCATCTTATGCTATAATGGTTTTCTACATCTTCTAGACATTTTTCTCTCTGCTGTCTTTGAGGGGTAATGCCAGGCTCAGATAGAAAGCCTACATTTTAGATACTCAAAGTGAAAATAATGAAATCCCATGTTGTTCTTGCTAAGAGATCTGAAAAGGACAGCTAGAGCCTAACACCAACAAGTTTGTAACTGCCCTTCACAGAGATGAAAAAAAGCCACAGTTTGTGTACTGGTGCTAAAGAGGTTTCACGTAAAAGGCTTCCAGATGCTCTAACTGATGCTTTTGGGTTACTCTAAGTGGCAGAACTGTTACTAGAGAACAGCAAAAAAGTGGCTCTAAAAATGCTACTTGCTGCCTCTTGTGTATCTCATTTCAACATTGCGTGATAAGTCAGTGTTGCAACTCTTGTAGCATCTGTTTTATCTGGAGCTATCATAATACTTTGTGACAATGGATTCAGTTCATGGGGACTGAGAATATGTCTTCCTATTTTATCTGAAGCATCATGTACTTGGAATCACTGTTTACCCAGAGAAAATCCTCCGAGGCAGCTGGAGGCGTGTCATGCAGCCTCTCCTCCATGTCTTTGCCCAACAGAATGTGTCTGCAGGCTCTAGGTGTAAGACTGCCAAGGCAAGCAAACTAAACTCCATCCAATCTGACAACCATCAGGAGAGGTGTGGGGACTTCCTCTAACATGCCCGGAGGCTTCCTTCCAGGCTTTATCCAGATCTTTGGCCAGATGAAGCCATGTCAGCTGATGTATAAAGTGAAATTCATTACCCTGATTTTTAATTTTTTTTTTACCAAAATAGGTTTAACAGTTTAATGTTTTTAAAATCTTTGTTAGCCTTAAGGATCCTTATTTTGTCTGAAATGAGTTTGTTTAGATGGCAGTTCTGTGGAATAGAAAAAGAACTGAAGATATAAGCAAGTGGGAAGAGACAGAAAGAATTGTCTTCTCAAGAAATATGGGTTAAATTGAAAGGGAAGACAAGAGCAAGTTTTTACTAACTAGTTACTCAGCAAAACTTTCTGCTACCCTTTACATAATTTTCAGCCAGATAGGGAAATCAGCAGTGATTCTGGCACCATGAACTCTCAGAAGGACCCCTCAGTGAAAAATGTACTACATTAGTCCTGTTCTCACTGGAGTCAGTGTCAGGCTGCTACAGGACTGCAGGGATGTGATAGGATGGGTTTGTTATGCAGATAGCTATGCCATTTACAAGTTCAAAACATAAACTCTTTTTGTAAAGGGAAACCCTACTGAAGGAAATGTGTCAGTCTTCTGTTAATTCCAAATAATAAAAGGTTTCCTCCTTTTGTCTCCAGTGATTCCCTTCATCTGTGTGCATTTTCATCACTTTCCAAGTGTGAAGAGAGTGATTTTAGTTTGTCTTAAATTTAGCTAAGGTCATCCTTTAAGGTTTTGAAATATCTTTGAAAATCTGTACCAAAATAGAAACACAAGAAGAGAGTTCTGATTGAATAGTTCTGATTCTTGAAACAAGCACAAACAAGGAAATCTTGATTTCTAAGACAAACCTGTTCAGCAACATATTCCTGACAAGGAACTAAGTTTTTCATGTTTCCATTGAATTTCAGTTGAGTTCCTTTTGGCTGCCTTTAGTAAGTTTTGGAACTGTGTTTGTTTTTAAATAATGTGTTGAATGCCTCTTGGTTACTTCCGTAGTCATTAAAGGAATGCAAATAATGAAGAATAATGATAATTGCCTGCCGTTCCCTGGAAAGGTTCATGAAGACAATTTTGTTGAAAAGAACTGTAAATAAGTCTCTATGAATAACAGCCAGCATCCAGAATATGCTTGGGGACTGTGTCATAGGGGTAACATTTTCCACAAACTCATCAGTGAGGTTCTAATAGATGCTTTCTGTTTAGCAGAACACTGCTCCTCTGTCTTTCAAAGTTAATTCAGCTTTCATTTAGCCTGAAATTTTGGTCTTTTTTTACTGTCAGACTGAAACGGTACTGTATTTCCTACAGTATAAGACACTGTCATTTAGAATCAGAACTGGATCACCGTTTTCTCTATAATTATTTCTTGATCCAATCTTTGAAAAGATTTCCAGAGCCTCAATACAGCATGCAAATTAGAACCAGTTCCTGAAAAGCAAAAATACTATCTGCAGCTACTTAAATCACTTCATTCTGTATATTAAGCCTATCAAGGACATGTAGGCTGACCTTGATTTGAGTTTGATTTTCAGCCATGGCTCCCTTCACTATGGTTGAACGGATAGATGCTACGCTTCAGTGCAAGATATTTCTTTCTCCCTCATCTGAATTGTAGAAACCTTTGGTAACCCACAAAGTGACCATTAACTGTTTTGCAAGTTGATTCTGTTCTTACATTGCTATAGTAGCTCCTAAGATATATGAGCGTCCTGAAAAAGGAAATTATCTAGTTGGTCACATTTCAGTTGGAAATGAAGACTCAACATTTTGTAGAGGATACTGCATATTTGGGGGGAAGAAGTCTTGTTATTGTGGAAATTAAATTATTTTAAACTACTACAGGCAATGTCAGTCTCCAAAAATATTACTGTCAACACACAAAAACCAAGGCAATTTGTTCTGTGCATAAATTCATGGAAGAGCTTCAGAGCAATTTATAAAGGAAGTAAACATCCCTCTCCCTTATATATTATCCTTCAGCAGTCTTTTGAACTCACAAAGAACTCTTTCAAGTTTTCTGCCACATAAGCTTCTGTAAAGTGCCTGAAAATGTCTCCTTTCTCTTATCTCATAACTCTATGGATAAATTTAATGGATGGAATAGTACTTTTGTTTAATTGGATTTTAGACATTTGTTTTGAGTCCCAGCAGGGATATATTTCTTTTATATGTGCTAAATTTTTAGTATTTTCCCCCCCAGTTATTGGCAGTAAATTCGAGCAGTTCGACCAAAACAGTATAAAAAAATATGTTTTGTATCAGTTCTGGCTGCTACTTTCTGTGTCAGTTGAAGAGATATTTCATGGGATTGTCTTAATTACAATCTACAGACAGCCTTGACAGGAATTTATGACACAAAAATGTGAAAGCCGTAGCTGATTTCTATCAAAATCTTTGGGCGTTAATGGCTGCAATAATCACTTTTTTTTTTAACTTTTGTGCTTCATTCTTACTAGCATTAGTTACACTTCCATCAAGTAACCTCACTTAGAAATGGTCTATGATCAATATCAATGTTACTCAGAAGAACCTTTGGTGACTGAATCTGGCAGATGAATCTGCTTTGAGCGGGCAACTGGACTAACTGGGAGGAGCTGTTGACTCCCTCGAGGGCAGAGGTGCTGCCCACACCAAGGTTGTGGCTTCAATCCCTGTGTGGGCCATTTACTTAAGAGTTGTGCTTGATCCTGTGGGTCCCTTTCAACTCAGATTATTCTGAGATCTAATGAAGGAGGAAGAAAAATTAACATCCTACTTTTGAAATTTAACAAATAGCATCTTGTTGAAAAATATCTTGTTGAAAAATATACATGAAGCTTCCTAAAATTTTTCTACTGATTATTTTTTATTTAATTAAAAAAAAAAAAAAGAAAGAAACAATGGAGAAAAACAAACCCATAGTAATGTCTTCATAATATAGGATTATTATAAATGCAACATTATTCTCTTCTAGCAAAAAAGGTTTCAATTATGGCTCTTAAAATCCAGAGATGGTTCTTAAGAGTCTACAAGGAAGTTTCTCACCTGGTATTATTTCCTGTTTGCTGAGCATGCTGTGCAGTATATTGAAATAAGTAGAAGATTCATATTTACATCACAGGATTAAGTCTCACTAACGGGTAACCAGTTATTTTCAATGCAAGTGTAGCAACGAGCAATCTTATGAGAAAAGATATTACATTGCACAACATATTTTTCGGTGTCCGAAAACATAAAACATGCAACATCTTAAAGTATCTGGAACTGTAATTTCTGTATTTAATTATACAGTATTTTTTTAATTTCATAATCAAATTTTATAGAAAATAAGAAAACAGAGTTTATATTGAGAAGAATTGAGTCAGACCAGACTATCACTAAAAAATGAGCACATTGTTAAAACAAAGTCTCTTAGGTTAGTTTTTTGCCAAATTCTTCTGGGGAAATTCCTAGCTTTGAACTTTCTTCCTCATTTTAACCTGTCAAGACTAATTTCAGAGATATAAAAAAGGATAATTTGAAGTGCATTTGCTTTTGCACTACAGCCTTCCTACATTGTCAATGTAAGCAAGTCTGAAAATTAGTCATATCAGGTATATTTGCTCAAAAGTACAAATACTTCATAATTCCACCATTCAAATTAATAGATCCATAGAAATTATTCTATTTTTGAGTTTTGCAAAGTACCATAGAGTGTTTTAGGTTAATCATATGAAGCTCTGTCTGAAAGGACTTCCAAATGATATTTATCCATGCCACATCCTGCTAAAATACTGGAAAAACCCTATACTTTCAACAAGCCTGTTGGTACTGGACATACTAATTCAGGTGGCAATCATATTTGCTTCTTAAAGAACAGTTACAGTATTAAATGTGCTGCTGCTTTCTTAAATTGCTGAGTAACTCAAATGTGAGGGTATGCAATCGACTATAATGTTGGCACCATGTTAGAGCTCCTGTGTTAAATGGTGATAATTCTGTGGTTGGAGCTTAACTAATAATAGGGTACATCAAATAGTCTAAAAATTCAGCAGGGAGAAGTATCTAACTTACCTTTATTTAAAGGGAATTTATCTTCCACTCCTAGTCATACTCCTATAAATCCTTAGAATTTAAAAATTTTCTTCCTTTTCTTTTTATTGCTCAATTCTAGTTCACTTGTCACTCACCTTAAAAAAAACCAAACCAAACCAAACCAACCAATTAAAAATAATTCTTTATTTCCTTTTCCTTCTTACTCCTCAAAATATTAAAAGATGTGTTCAGCCATAAAAGAAATAACTTAGGGAAGTTGTCTGGGAAAACGAAGGAAATCTAATTAACTAATGCCTTAAAAACAAACAAAAAAACCCAACAGAAAACTCGAAAGAAACAACAACAAAACCCCCTCAGACTTGTAAAAAGCTACTGCCAGAAATTGCTGAAAGAATTTACTTTTGCCTAAACATGGATTTGTTTCTTACAGCTTTTCTTCCTCCATCATTTCTTCTGCAAGGTGAAGATTATTTCACCATCAAAAGCAACACATAGTGTGATTCTCCATTTTTGGCATTCTAGAGTAGAAATTTTACTACCTTTCTGAAAACGTTCACGTTTTTACTTGGCTGCTTCTTTTTTCCTTAAAGTTGTGAAAAGTTTCAAGGGGGCATTTTCTTTCCTGGAGTGTTTGTGCTATATAGGTAGCAAAATTGTACTGGAGACATGTGATAGCTTTGGTTATTTATCAAGAGATTTTGTTAACTAATATTTTCTGGGGGAAAATTATGGTAAATGCACTCTGAAGATTTAATTTTGTTGTTCAAAAAATAAGGTATTATTTTGTCTTTTCTACATTTTAATAATCCAGTTTTGAAATTATACATCAAATGAGCTGTTTGGATTCACAACACTGCACTGTCCTGGTACCTAAACTAACTGGAATCACTGGGGTTATGGCATTAAGTCATGGGGAAGAATTAAGGACTAGATCCAAAAACAGGCTAGAGACAGAAGTATGCTGTACACTGCAAGAGTTTTGTGTATAGACAAGTGATGATAATAAACCTTAGAATGGTGCTGCACTCATACAGATATAGCCAAGCTGCTTTTGGGGCATGATGTGGGTGAAGTCCTTGAATTAACTTCCACTGCAAAACTATTTTGGGCTGCAGTGTGAAGTAATTAGAGTATTATCATTATTATCATCATCATCATCATCATCATCATCATCATTATTATGTCATTATTTGATAGGACACAGAAGTAACCTAAGAAAGGAAATACATTTAACAACTGATGCAACTAAAACTCTAATGAGAGATATGTTATTAGAGGACATTTAGAATGTGCTCCTAAAGTAATATTATATTTTAATTTTTATTTACTAATACACCTGATCTGCTCCAGTAAAACGTCCAACAATATTTTGCAATCTGAAGGTCTATAAGTCCTGCAGATCTGGCCAAATCTGGCCTAACCTGTCCCAGAGTGGGATTCATTCTGCCATCTAAGAATTGCACAAATATTATTTCCCAAGACTGACATCCTATGATCTCTTCCAATTAAAGGAGAAAAGTGGGGATCTCTAGGAATGATTCAAATTTTATCCTAAAATAAGATAAAATTAGCCAAATATACTGCCCTCTGGATTTGCCTTTTTCTCTCTCTACCACTCTCCAGTCCTAAATTAAATTCTTGTCTACACAGATTCATCTTGGAAGCATGTTCTGGCACTTCTATGATGCCTTTTATCTGATCTGTGTTAGATGTGTTCTTCCGAGTGAGATGAACCATGCCCTACAAGTACCTCCTGCACTCCATTGACTGTAAACAAGATCTAAATGCCTCCTTCTGTAGGCAGCTACGTTTGGCCAGATGATTCCCATAGCATACATAGCTGGAGGCAGAGTTAGAGCATTTCAGAATAATGAACATCCCCAGTGGTTTATCTATCCCCTCTGGGGCTATGCATAACTTACCATTTATTGAAGCTGTTCCTATACACATTAGAGACCAAACTGGCACTAAGATCAAGGGAGAGCAGAGACACCCTAAATTAAATCTCATATTTCTAATTCTGGCCAGTCCTGAGAACAGGTCACATTCGTTGAATCCATACTTCATGAGATATACATCTGAACTCAGAATAAACTTTATCCAAACCCATGTTCTGTTACAGGATAAATTCGGTGCCGTGTGCCAGACCCAAGTTTGATGGTATTCCAGCCTGTGGAACACAAGGATAATTTTGTGCAAGTTTGGCCAAGTATTAGATAGCAGAGACAAATTATATAAGTTTGTGGTGTTTTGTGAGGTGAGGGGAAATTTTAGGGGAAATCAGACTGTCTTCACAGAATTGCTTGTGAAAACTATCAAAGAGCAATCTAGCCATTAGCTACTTATTTTCATAATTTGGAAACACTAAGCTGTTGAGGAAGCTTGAGACAATGTAATGACTTACTTGTCTTTTTGGCTTCCCAGCCCTCATTAACTTCATCTGTAGATCTCCAAGCAGCATAAAAGAGAGAAGTATGATCTCCATATTAGGCAGATAGAAAACAGAAGGCATCAGAATGTTTCCTAAGGATAGCAAACAGGCCCTGGAAAAATCAGAATTTCAAAACCTGTTTTTTTAAGCTCTAGGCCAGGCTTCTTTACATGAAACAGCACCCCTTAGACTGGAACTAATATAAAGTGTGTGCACATGCATTCAAGCATGTCTAAATCATCAGGATGTTGACATGACAGCATTTAAATTTACAGACTAAATTATATTCCTTTTCCATTGCATGGTGTCATAAAAGCTGGTGGAGAATATGTTTTCAGGCAATGAATTGCTTTCAGTGGCGTAGAAACTGAATATATTCCTGACTAATTGTTTTAGTTACAAGAGCGAGCAGATCCCAATGCTGCCTGAATTGGCCTGAATTGTTGCTGAATTGTTCTAATCAGTGCTCAATATATTGCATGCAAAATTGGATGCTGTAGGCTACATCCTAAATAATTTTTTCTTCATATTGGATGTATAGGCGCAGATGCAAAACAATATAGCATTGTGACTTGACTCCCCAGTTTAGCTGGCAGTGTTCAAAAGCAGATAGTGAATGAAAACCCAGTTAAAAATAACTGTTTAGAAATAAATAGTTAATGAAAAATAAATAGAAGACCAACAGAGAGGCAGAAAGTCGATTATTCTCTGAAGAATGAAAAGATTCAAGTAAGAAATACAGGATATGAATCATGTAGTACGGTGGTAATAAACTCAGAAAATTACTCAATAAAGGAAGAGAACTTACATAAACTAGCTGTATTTATGAGGCTCCAAAGCTTCAGACTTAACAGCTCAAGAGCATTGTATATGCCAAGCATTACTCCATGGAGACTTAGAAAGGCCAAGAAATAGGCCCTGCAGAGAGGCCACCTTACACTGTGGGTGTTATGTGCTGTCCCCAGGCTGGACACAATCCCAGCTCTGCCAGTGACAGCTGCACCAACCCTGGAGGAACAGCAATGGGAGCTGGGTTTGCCTGGGGCTGTAATCCTTCACTGCTTCCATGGCCGTCTCTTGTTTGAGATACGTGCGATGTTAACTGAATTTCACTGGTCTATATGTTCTGAAGCAGCTCAAGGGAGATGAACAGAAGATCCCCCTCTTCTCACATGCCTTCCACATTAAAAGGCTGTCATTTAAAAGTATTCTGGCTGAGGTAACTTAAAGTACGGCCACACTACCTTTAAACTATGCTTACTTGCACTCAAGGTTTGATTTGAGATTTTGGAGCCAAGTAGCTTGAATATCTTTAATTGTACAGTCTATACAGCTAAAGTTTGACAAGCGACACACTTGACTTTCCCAGAGCACAATTAACATACAAGCCAACACATGGGCAGAGGTGTAATGTGGAATTTGCACTTGATTGTGAGATATAAACTAACATCTAAGCTAACATCACAATGCAGATCTATTCTTACCTCTTATCTCTTTTACATTTACACATAACACCATTATATTATGAAAAATTCAAAAGAATAAATTTATTCTATGGAAGCTTTAGATACATTTTTTTAGGGTTAAAATGTGATTATTCTATGGAATTCAAAACCTATAGAATCCATGTCTTATATCTTTTTATTGTAGAAGCAATCTTTTCTTGCTAAGCCAGATAGCTTGGACAGATGTAAAATAAATTAATGTGTAATCCCTTCTTTTCTCCCTCGGCGATGTCATCCTTACAAGCTTGTTTATTTCCTTTCCAATTTCTTTAACATTGCCTCTTGTATATTGTGCTTTGCAAACCCATCCACAAAAGCAATACCCTTTCTTCACTGAAGTTACTCAGCCACTTGTGTTGTCAAGACTGATGTCTCCAGTTGCTTCCCTTACCCAACTATGTAGCACACAAGTGCCCATGGAAAGGGTACAAAATGGTATCAGTGTTTTTCCTGCCAGGTTCTCCACTCTCTCCATACTATTTCCTATCCTTTTTGATTTAGGTTAGTCTTCTACATTACCAGGTTAAAGATTGTGTCGTTTACAGTATTGCTGACCTCAGACACTGGAAAGAAATGTGTTAGCTCCTGAATAATAATGAGCTTGGTTTTAAAAAGATGTATTTCTATGATCATGTTTACATATTTCATTTGCCCTCTTCAATTTTACATGAGACTTTACAGTTAACGTTTTAACCATGAGGGCTAAGGTGAGGTGGTTTTTATAAGAAAACAGAGATTATTATATAAAAATATTACTATAGGAGCTGAAGGTTAGACAAAATATCAGATATCCCAAAAGCTGTGATTAAATTAAAATACAGTATTTATTTGTGTTGAGAAGACAAGTGTTTGAATACTAACACTTTACTCCATCATTATTTGTCCTCCAGGATCCTACAACTCAAAGCTCTTGGCTGAATGCTCTGTCTACTGAGTGAGAGATGATAGATCCATAAAAGCTGAACCACTGATGAACTTCTTCACACTTTGAGGACAAGGACGAAATGCCAAGACTATCACCCTTTCAAAGTTATTCTGCAGTTTGGTATTTAGATATGAAAGGAAGAGTTCAGTGCAGCTTACCAATCATTCACCCTATTTTGTTACCAAAGCTGAAACAAAAACTTGAAAATGGGCATACAGAGAGTGATAAAGAAGCTTCCTAGACAAGACTGAAAATTTTGTTGCATGAGAAACGTGTGGTGCAAATCTCTGAGAGGAGACTGAGTGTTGGACCTGGACCTCAGACATTATAGGAAAATTTTTTTTGCATCTGGAGAAAATGAGTGTAAATGGGAAAACAAATAGCTCACATGCCTGTGTCACCATTCTATGTAGAGGATTTAATACTGGAAATCTGGTGTTATGGTGCTAGCAAGAAGTTCACACTTGCTTTCATGGCTTTATTTTTAATGGTGGGAAGAAGGAAATCTAATACAGTGCATTCTTGAAGGTGTCTAGCTAAAAAGGGCAGCCTGGCAGATGCATTTGTAAGCAAATATATTTTCCTAACTCCCTCCACCCATCTAAATGACTACCATAAATTATGGAAATTTAAATTTTCATTTTTCCTTCAACTTTGTCAAACTAATCCCGAGAGTTTCAAATACTTATGATTAATATATGAAATAATATTCTCATTCTTTTTAGTGGCAATATACTATGCATAACATCAAATACTCACACATTATGGGTAAATTATAGTTTTTTTAGATATAAACAAATAAATATGAGAGGTCAAATCCAAAAGGGCAAGTTTCAGTTCTTGGTTAGAAGAACTTACAGGAAAAATAATATACCAGATTTAATGTGATTGAAAATATTCTAAATTTTGTAAAATACATTAAAGATCTTGTATTTAGGACCTTGTTGCCTTTGCTGTATTATGCAGCAAAGGTTAGTGAGGAAAATCTATGTGGCGCAAAGCTATACAGTAAATGCTTCCAAATAAAGATCAAGTTGTACAATCAGTGAAAGTCCTGAAATTCACCCCAACTATCTAGTTGTGAAAGAAAACATCTGCTTCAGCACTCTAGATGCATCTCTGGCATGAGAACCTACACATTATCCTGCATGATGAACAGTGAAGTGATTCACAGTAGCAGAAAGAACATCATTATGTAATTTCAAAGAAGAATGGTTAACTGATGTTTTAACTGATGATATGACAAAATGATTAGACTCAGTGGAGGTAAGTTACTTCCAGTATGTGGCAGTGGAATTCAGTTTCAATTCAACAGCAACAGTGCTCTTGTGCTCTTGTGAATACTTGAAAAAGATAAAGATCAAAGGATGGTGGGTTAGGCTGTGGAAATCTTGTAGATAAAATTCCGAATCTGGATGAGCAGCATCCTTTGCTCTCAGTTTTTTGGCCTCCTTTCATTTCACCCAAAATACAGCTGCAAGGATTTTCTATCCTGCTCTTTCCTTGTTTCCTTACATATTAAGTTCAAGCTTCTCTTCCTCAGTTTCAAAACACTTCACAGGTCCACTCCTGTTTCTACCACTGCCCTCCTCACCTCTTCCTCTCTCTGCAGTCTGCAGCCTCTCCTTTTCTGACTGCCCTCTTTGTCTTCCAAATCTACTGAACATTTTGCACCTTTTTCACTATGCCACCCTGTAGCTCTGGAACAGCCTGCTGATTATTCCAGGCCAAACAGCTCCTCTGCTGCCTTCAAACACTTCTTTGAAAATTCCTCACATTTATGTTTTTCTATGTCAGGGAACAGACCGTCTTCCCTTGATTTGATGTATAGAGGGATAACTTCCATGTATAATTTCTGGCAGCCCACAACCACATAGGAAAGGAGATAACGAATCAGAGTTCATGAACGAAGGTGTGCAGGGTCTCAGTATTCAGCAAACTACCACAACCCAGGAATGGAGGCAACTACATTCAAACAAGTGGAGTTAAAACAAGATGAAAGTGCGTAGGGACAAGCTTACACTGTTTGTTTCACTCTTAATTTTATTTAATTTAAACCATAGCTTGCTTGGAAATGAGCATAAAGCACTCTAATCTATATGTGACATATAGCAGCTTGTGTACCAGTTAATAAATTACTCTTTTATTTCACTTTTCATCAGCACATGTGAAACACTTTACAGGACTGTTCCTGCTTTGAAAAGAGGGAGACTGAAGTACAGAGACTTGAGATCTATTTCCAAGGACACATCAGTCAGCAGCAGAGAAATAGAAGTAAAATCCAGGTCATCTGAATTTCAGCTTTGAGGCTTATCCAATACAGCACGTAGCCAACTGTCTGTTGTATCCCACTTCCAAGCAAAGCTTTATAACTATAGTAGGTAACGAGAGAACAAAATTCAGTGGTCAGATCATGAGGCCAGTATTCCTGTGAGGTTAGAAGATGTTTATGAACTCGGCCATAAGGTTCAGAAGAGTCCCCTAAAGTAAAGCACAAAAAAATTTTGTCTTTCCCAAATTCCCCCTCACTAATCGAATTAATACTTTTATAATATCTGGCTATGTAAATCCACTAAATGGGTTATTTGAGAATGAAATGGAAGTCAGAAACACTTCCTCATAAAAAGTTAAATATTCATCTCTTCAAGAATGACGAGTCATTATCCTGAGTTAGTGACTCCTGCCCATTGCTTTCTAGTTTGGATGTC
Organism: Atrichornis clamosus; assembly: GCA_013400975.1. NCBI lineage: Eukaryota > Metazoa > Chordata > Aves > Passeriformes > Menuridae > Atrichornis > Atrichornis clamosus. The sequence continues at coordinate 166,436 of WBMZ01010950.1, read as the reverse complement.
TAGATTCAGTAGGAAAATAGTTTTGATTTGAACACTATTGGAGCCATTAGGAAAAAATATATATTTGGAAAATGAGAAAATCAGGCAATGTACTCACTTGAATTCTCTTATGAATTCTAGTAACATGGGCAGAAAACTGAAATGAAAGCACCCACTTTAGACAGCTATAAATAAACTGAAAATGCAGTCCTGCTGACAGAAAGAGCTCAGGGGGCTCTTTATTTTTGGTTTGCCACTGAAGAAAAGCTCTTGCCTTTCACATATGCTTTACAATGAAACTGTGTTCAGGCTAGATAGTGTTATAAGGTCAATATATATATATATTTGGAAAAGAAAACCTGTGGAAGACATATGAACAATTTCCTTTGTTTAATACAGAGGGATCTCCTAAGAGAATGTATTGGTGGTTTGATTCAGAGAATGAATAAAAACATGACCTTTGAGAACCAAAGGTTAATCTAACACAACAGCATCCAGAGGAGAAGTTATAACTACTCAGAAGCCCCACAGAATAGCCTGAGGCAATAACTGGCAAACAGTGATGAGAGTGGCCCAAGTAAGATAAAAACTTTTTGTTTTTGAAAAAAAATATATTCCAAGCTGGAATGTAACCTTGACTTAAGTCAAGGTTACACACACTGTCAGGAAGTTGCATATAGGTTCTGTGCTTAGGTCCCTCAGATTCTCAGGCACTCAGGAGTAAAAATTAGCCATTCTGTGATTTTCAAGCTTTTAATTAAATGTTAAGAGGAACATAAATAGTTCAGTCTAGCAAGTAGGTTTTATTTTTATGTCGAAGACATGGTGACGATTTTTTGCTGTTGAAAGCTAGTTTGTGGAATATGCAGTTCATACCATAACTCACACAGAACAGTGTGCAAAGTCCCCGTAGAACTGAGCCAGTAAAAGTGTAATTACAACAGGTAAATCTGTCTTCTGGTCTGCATCATAAGAAGCTTGGCCAGCAAGACAAGGAAAGTGATTCTGTCCCTCTACCCCACTCTCCTAAGAACCCACCTGGAGTACTGTGCCCAGATCTGGGTGCCCAAAAAAAAAAGGATGTGGACTGGCTCGAGTGGATCCAGAAGAGGACACACAGATGATCAGAGGGCATGAGCACCTCTCCTATGTGGAAAGGCTGAGGGAGTTGTGGTTGTTCAGTCTGGAGAAGAGAGGCTCTGGGGAGACTTTATAGCACCTTCCAGTACCTAAAGGAGCCTACAAGCGAGCTAGAGAGGGACTTTTTACAAGGACATGTGGTGATAAGATGAGGGTGAATGGCTTTGAACTGAAAGAGAGTAGATCAGGAAGAAACTCTTTACTGTGAGGGTGGTGAAACACTGGGACAGATTGGGTAGAGAAATTGTGGATGTCCCATCTCTGGAAGTGTTCAAGTCCAGGTTGGATGGTGCTTTGAGCAACCTGGTCTTGTGGGAGATGTACATGCTGTGATGGGTTGGCCCTGTCCGGATGCCAGGTGCCCACCAAAGCCACTCTATCACTCTTCTCCTCGACTGGACAAGGGGAGAGGAAATATAACAAATGGCTTATGTGTTGATATAAGGATGAGGAATCACTCACTGATTAACATCATGGGCAAAACAGACTTGGTTTAGGGAAATGGATCAGACTGAGATAGAGTTCATTTTCTGCTTAGCAGCCCTCATAGTCAAACCACTACAGGAATCTATTACCAATCAGAACCAGAATCACAGAGACTCACTCCTTTCTTCCCTGGCCACAATTACTTCTGCACATGTGGTCACAGAGGCATTTCTACCAGTGCTGATGGGCTTGGTATTGGCCAGCAGCAGGTCCATCCTGGAGCTGCTGGCATGGGCTCTGTTGGACATGGGAGAAGCTTTTAGCAGCTTCTCACAGAAGGCACCCCTGTAGCCCCCTGCTATCAAACCCTTGCCATGCAAACCCGATACATCTGCCCATGACAGAGGGATTGGAAATAGATGATCTTTAAGGTCTCTTCCAATCCACACCATTCTAGGATTCTATAAAATCCAGTGGATTATATTTTTAACAAATATTAATTAATTATATTTGAATTAATATATAACAATATTAAAATTTTGTGATTTTGAAACATAATAACACTGAGTTTGGTATTGTGATGATACCAGCCAGCAATCTTAAGCTCCTAAACTATCAACCAGAGATTACGAGTAAGGATAGTGGTACAGTTTTCTCAAATACTTAGAAGTGTGATCATATTTACTTGTATATGATTGTTATCGGATGCTCAGAAGTCTTCTTTGAGATTTTTTTGCACAGGTTTTCCACAGAGGTAAATTCTGTTCCTGTAGAATCCTAAAATATTTCAGATTATTGAAGGAATTGATTTATACAGAGAGAAGAGAAACTCTTAATTTTATGGAGTTAAATAGGTGGTTTTAAAATGACTATAATATTGTTTTGTATCCTGAAGTTTCTTGAGTAAAAGATTTCGTGAGCACTAGAGTATTAAAAAAAAAAACCCTAACCTGCATGAAGTTAGGATTTTCGTTGTTTAGCAAAAATAAATTACATGTATTCCATCTCTGTTCAGCAACATTTTGCAGGTTATTTTATTACTACGAAAGCCAGTAGTTTCTGGTCAATATTTTTTCACAATGGTGCATTTTATAACCAAACAGTGTCCATCCCTGCATTAGCTACCTCTAGTTAGCAGTGCCATCTGCACTCCTGATTCCTCTTGCCGTTCTCCAGCTCATGACAGGATATTTTAAAAAGTGTCTATGGACTATGATATAAAAGAAAAACATTGGCAAAATGACTAAATCAAAGTAGAGGAGCAGATGTTCATTCTCTGGAAAACCTTAACCATTTGGGATTGGGTAAACCAGTTATTTTGTTTTTAAGTTTTGGCTTGACTGCACTTCTTCATGAAACTCTGTGATTAGTCATTCTATGTCATACTTTCACCGTTAAAACCTTTTACTTCCTGACAGATTCTGACAGAAAATATTGAAACATGATCTGAAAGTGTCTCCTGCTATTTCCAGCAAATCTCTATTACACACCTGATTTCCTGTCTTTTCTCTTTTTCTTATCCTTTTTATCTTTCTCTTTTTTCTTTTTCTTTTTCTTTTTTCTTTTTCTTTTTCTTTTTCTTTTTCTTTTTCTTTTTCTTTTTCTTTTTCTTTTTCTTTTTCTTTTTCTTTTTTTTTTTTTTCTTTTTCTTTTTCTTTTTCTTCTATTTCCTTTTTCTCTACCTTTTTATTTTGTGTATCTGGCCTTCCAACGACACATAACAGGGATAAAAGAGCTGGTGGCAATAGTGAAAAAATCATGCATAGATTCACCATGTTTCTAAAAAGCTGAATCCTTTTCCTGAGTTTCCTTTCAAAGCTTGTGGGTTTCTACCAGACTATCTTTTGGTATGAAGACTATAGCACTACTTTAAAACATTTATCAGTCTGTCACATTCAATTAAAACTGGTCATTGAATTCCAGAGCTATTTAGAGAGCGTATAGGCAGACAGACACCTAGAACTCTCTCTCCAGTTTCCTTAGAATTCAGCCTAAAAACAGGAGCTGAATTTGAGGTCCTTTCTTTCTCTTTAATTCTGAAATTAGTGAACTATGTATGAAAAATACTTGAGTAGACAGCAACCCACATTACATCAGAAATGTGATGCTCGGGGGAAAAGAGTAAGAAATATTTCTGAAGAAATTGAATGTCTAATCTAAAAGAAAGTCCCTGCTTAAGATGCACAGTTATAGAAAAATGAAATCTATCAGTACTGTCAAGGTAATTGCCTGAGATTTAAAGTCCTTTATTGGCTTTAATTATATAGATAATTCTTTCTGCAACATCTCTTTTGTTGTCTTCTCCGGGGACTCCTGGGATAATATTTATTTCATCTTTCATTAGGCTGTGTAATTTCAATACAGGTTATAATGCTTTTGCTTCAGTTGTATCAACAAATCATCTATATTAACACTATACAAAATGAGAAACCTCAGCAAAAGGATTTATGGTTTGGCAAATTAAATAGCCCAGAGAGCAGTTCAAGAAACAAAGTCTTGCTAGAATAAATCACTTGCTGTGCTACCTTAAGCAAGCTATTGCCATTTTATCCTCTCTAATGTGGGGATAATGAAAAAGATTTCTTTGTAAAGGGAATTAGGAATTACAGATAAAGTACAATAAGAAAAACATAATGCCTGAGTATGAACTTATTTATTCAAGTGAATTTGGTTACTATGTTTTATTCTTATATTATTATTATTATAAAATTTCATAGAAAGTTGTAGAAGACATTATGAATAGAAGTTGGTCCCTTCTGCCAAAACTATTACTATAGACATATCCAGACTCAGCAAGATGATTGAAAAAATAAATTATCAAATATAGGAAAAGTGCTGCATTACACAATTTTGTGAAGATTAAAAGGTTTTGGTTCTTCCTGCAAGTAGCGGATGAGTTTAATAATCTGGTATAATTACTCTTTAAATATATATTCCTTTAAAACTGTAAAAAATATACAGGTAGTCTGAATAATCTTTGATTATTCATGTTGATAAATTGAAATAGATCTGAACTCTGTCTGAATGTAAGATGGAAGGCTAATTCTTTTGCCATGTGGTTTGGAATCACTACTACCCTTACAGTCTCAGAGGATGGTCTCAAGTGATCATTAGGATTGTACAACATAGTGTATTCCCTGTGCCTGGTTAATTAGCTGAGAGGTTAGAGAGATAACTGAATTGTTATTAAAACAATTGAATGAAAATTGCACAAGTAATAGCTAAAAGAGAGATCTGGAAAGAATTGGTAATGGACCTAACAACTTGAGAACCATTAGAAAGATTTTTTTTCTCTGCTAGGAAAACAAGTGGGAACAATTTTTCACAATTTGACAAACAGTGTTTAGTTATACTCAAAAGACAGGAAATATGGGATAGACTTTTAATTTTATGTGGTTTTTACAGTGGTAACTTAAGGAAAAAATGTTTTAAAAAATTTAAGACTTGGACCTTAATGAAATAGGTGGAAAATACTTTGTGTCCAGGATAAACTTGACAGCACAGAATGCAGAAGTCTCTGCTGACTTGTCAAGCAGATTTGGAGAAGAGAATATAAATTTTTTTTGACATGTTAATTTCTGGACTATTAGAGGATTTTTAATCTATATTACTAAGCACTATCCACTTACTAATCTTTCTTTTATCTACAAATACAAAAGTAATTCCTGTACCTCGTGAGTTACTAACTTGTCTTGAACAATTACCTATGAATTGATATTATTCCATGGAGTGTCAAACACCACAGATATTGCTCATAGTCCAAAAATTATTTTAGCTTGATTCCACTTAAGAATAGGAATGAACTTTTACTCCAGAATGAAATTTTCCTTACATTTGACTTCAAAGTTTTCATTGGCAAAAAAACCCCAAACCCAAAACCACAAAAAAACCCCTACACACTAATAGAGAATAACAAAAAGTTATATATCAGACCAGTAATCTTTGAAACTGCCTTGGAAAGTAGCATTTTGTCTTAATGACACTTTAATATATTTCCAAAGATGAAGAAGATAAGAAGGCCTGCTAAGAAATCTTGAACTGCAGGATAAATGCATTTATCCAAATACGTCTTCTTGCAAGCCTGCAAACTAAGGTATTCACTTATCTATGAAGGCAAACATTATACTAAGCACTTGTAACATTAGGTGCAAAAAAGCCTTCCAAACACTCTAGAAAAAGAAACAAACCATCAAGGAGAAGACAATTTGAAGTAGGAATTCTTAAAACACACTTACAAAACATTCCACACATTTCAAGGATTATATGTGGAATTTATATAGTACACATAGAAAAAAATCTGCAGCTGGGTCACAAAAGATATGCCTTTCCCACTCAAAGGCACACCGGTGCATTCATCAGCAATGCTTCCTTCAAATCATCAGTGAATAATCCAAATCTTTCTTTTCATTTTTATGCTTCTTGATTTTAAGTTTATTATTTTACAGTCATATTGATAATAATGGCAGTTTTATACTGCCTTTATATGTGATGCAGGAAACATTGATACTTGTGGCTAACTCCCCTATGTGCAGTGGATATTACCACATTATTGCATTTTAATGAGGATTATTTCTAACATTCTATTTCTATTCAGATAGCTTTGAGAAAGGCAAAGGGATATGAGGGCCCTTGTAGTCTTCTCATGAGCCTCACAGATTACAGTGCATTCAGATTTGATTGTAAGGCTTGGGAGAGCCACTTTTGTGGCTGCACATCTTTTCCTAATCAAATTAAGGATATTCTTGTCTGCATTTTTGTTAGTGATAAATTAAGAGAAGTGCACACATTGAAAGCTTTCTACTTTCTAATCACCACATCCACCTGAAATGCAACTAACCACTGTAGTGGCAATTTGAACAGATTTCTTTAGAAAATGTCAAGCCAGATTTTTAGAAATATCTTGATAGCTGACTTAATTTTTAGGTATTTAGGAATGACAGAATGTCCCATTAGTTACCCGTTTACTTTATTAGCTATGTAAATATTTTTTCAAGTACTTTTCTAAAAAATATTTATTTTCTACCAGAGAAGAAAATCAGGAAGACAAAACAAGAACACTCAAAAAGTGTTGGTGTGAGTCTCGCAAGTGTAAGTGAATGACCGGATCTGGAACCACACAAAAATATTTGTCTCTCAAACAAACTGCTTTGTGATTTGTTTCCTAGTCTTTTTAATGTAGCCCTCTCACAATGCCCAGTACATTCATAGGGCTGCCCCAGTTTGTAGCTGTAAACTTCAATTAGTAATAGCAAAAGCATCACAAGATGAGTACCAGGAGTAGGTAACCTGATTGCATCCTGCTCAGTGTTAATAGCTGTAGTAGTTTGTAGTAGTTAATAGCTGTAGTAATTTGTTCCAATAAAGCCTACGCTTTTGAGACATTTAAATAGGAGCCAAGTGTCTCAAACTTGTTTCTATGAACAGTGGAGAGATGAAAATCCTTTCCATGGCAATATAGGCTGAATATCTGGGAGGTACATATTCAAGGTGCCTGTTTTGGTTACCTGAGCATGGATGACCCAGGGAAGGTGTTAAGTTAGTACCTGCAGCTGGAAAAATTAACCCTACTCTCACTGTCCGTAACGCTTGTGTGCTGAAACTCTGAAGGTGGGACATGGAGAGGACAGGCAGATGAAATCTCCTACAGTGCCCAGGTTGAGGACCTTCTTTCCATGTTACTCAGCTCACTGAGGTAAAAATCCAAAATGCACACAGTGTGTAATGTGGACATGATAAATCTTCATCCAGAGATGAAAAATCTTCTTGTTTCACTGATTTCCAGTAGGTTTTCCCATTATACAGATTTCCAGACTTCTAAAAGAACAATGATCCTTTCTTTTGGAATTGGAGTTGTGAATGTTTGAATAATGTCACAGAAAAATACTGTTCAGGTTGACAAGCTTCCAGCCTGCAAAATTTTGATAAATTTCTACCTTGGAATTTCAGCTATTGCAATGGCAATTAATACAACTCTTTGGAAGATGGAGAAAAATGGTGAAATAACAGGAAGGACCAAGTCTATTTTGAAAGGGAAAGTATTAATAGAGTCAGCTAGATCTGATACTTCATTCTACAAGGAATAGGTACACTGGTCTGATTCTCTGAACACAGGAAGATTTGAACAGACAGTAATTCCTGTGTTCAGGTTTCTTTGCCTTTCTTCAAAGGCTTACTGCCTCTTTTAGTTTATAAAGTGGTACCTAAAGCATGAATTCCTGTCAGACTTGTGATCCTAATTTATACTTTGGAACTTGACCTAAAGTCAAAAAAACCTGAAAGAACATTAAAATATTTATGCCAGTATTTAGTGTAATGCGTCTAATTTGTCTCTGGAAATGTATAGGAACTGTCATAGTTTGACCTGTGACCATCTTATATTATATTAAAAGTTGCAATTTTGATTGAAGCACAGGAATGAGACCATTTAGAACAGAATAAATTGCATTTCAGGGAAAGAAATTACCACATGTATAATATGAGAGTCAGGAATTTACAATTCAACAATAAATTTAATTTTAAATCTCTTAGTTGTTAATAACTGGAAGGAGACATCTAATGCCACCAAAGTCTTTTTAAATCTTTGAATTATCCTAACTATTGCTTCGAATTATGTTAACCTTGTCTTCTACAAACCAAAAGATGTGGCTTTTAGCACCACACAAGGTAATTTTTACTGTCCATCTTCATATAAAACAGGACATGTAAAATGTGTAATCATGTAATTATTAGTTAGGCAAATAGGTACAAACTTTATCCAAGGAGAAACATTTCCAATGTTTACACAACAAATAAACATCTGGTCTCCAAACTGGCTGAAGCCAGTTGAAAAACATCCCTTTTTAACTATTTATTATTTTCTCCCAAATCCCCTGCAAATTTTGGTTCATTACCCTCACAAAACACTCAGCTGAGCCAACAGCTGCTGCAAGCTGAAGTGTGTGTGTGCTTTAAAGGTAAATCACTGCTGGTGGCACTGAACAATGTGTCTCTCCAATGGCTAAAGGGAGTAGGGAAGATTGCAGCACTGGTGGGCAGAGAAGACCAAAGACCTTCAATTAGCAGAAGCATAGACATCCTTGGCTCTTTGAAGGCTGTGACAAATTGCTTAAACTTGGCATTGAGGACTTGGCACTCCAGACTTGGCATTAGATGTGTGCTGTCAAGTATGAGAGGTACAGGCATATGGTAAGCACTCAAATAGCTGATGCTTAAGGGTATGGGAGGGAACTCTGCAGAACTGGTAGCAGATGTTCCTTCAGGATGCATGTGTATGGAAAGGCCCACAGCTTTAATGACAACTACTAACGTTTGAGATATGCAGGTTCCATAAACTCTGCCTCACCTGTAGAGCTTTCTGTGCAATCCAGCCATTTCCTCCACATCTCGAGATACTCTTGGCCTTCCTGTATAATTAGAAAGCTACAGAAAAGGTCATAAAACTGATCTTATTCTCTAACCTTTCAAAATCGTATGTCTCTTAATAAAAGGGTTGGCTTATATGGTTAAAATTTTCCATTTATCTTTTCTTTTTCTTTCCCTAAAACCACAAAATAGTGACAAGAATCTATAGAAACAAATCGGGGAGTTTAGAGAATGTGGTTGGGTTTTAGGGTAAAATACCTCCAGTTAGAAAAGTATCCAACGAGGAATAAACTATTTTAAATATTCAGTGTTACCATTTTCTCTATTTTGGAAATACAAACATGCATGAAACAGGAAGAAGCCATCTATGTGTAGTGCTGTGTTCAGCTCTGCAGTAAATTTTGGGACAGAAGGCATTAATGGATTTGTTAGACTTTAACTGTAACAAAACTATTTGTTAATAAAATAATTAAGAATGCACAAAACAGGAAAGTATTCAACCTGCACTTTTTTAACACATTCCAAAATGGATGATCATGATCCATCACGCACAGCGTGATGCCCTGCTACTGATGCAAATTCTTTTCAGTCAGAAAGATTCACAGTGACTTCTGTGTCTTTGTATTGAGGTCATAATAGCTTAGCACTAGGGTAAGTCACAAAAGTTACATCTTTTCAAGTTATCCAAAACCAAGAATATATTCTGGGCCCGTGTTTTCCCTTTTTCTCACACATTCTCTCAAATTGTTGACTATTTTCTTCTAAGAACTTGACTTTTTTCCCTGCTTTCCCACCTTCCCTGGAAATGTGGTTCACAACCTAGCTTTTTCCATTGCTCTTGCTTAGGCACCCCACCACCTTTCTAAATTTTAGTCACACGATTAATTAAATAATATAAAGGATATGATCTGACCCCCAAATGTGTGCTGCGGTTCTATTGCATGTGTAATGATCAGCAACATATGTGGGGCTGGAGAAAAGCAAAAGGACAAAAGAATTGATGCATATTGAAAATATAGACACGTAAAAGAACCATAGTAATTTCTAGTGGTGGAAACTGTTGGTAGTGCAAAATTCACTGAAATAAGTGAAAGATTCTTGATTTACAATAAAATGTTACTTATCAATGTGAAAAAATCTTTGTAGATTTTTAAAGAATAAAGATTATCTCAAATAACTGAATTATTTTATAATGCAATAGCTATGTTGACTAAAATTTAAATGAGCTAGGTTTGATTTTTTGCTTACCACGAGTATTCAAAACTTGCTGTTGAGGGTCCATTCAAACAGCCTACTACAAGCTCCTCTCTGTATTAGTGACACACACCTTGCAGCCAGAGGGCCCTCTGTACATAAGTTAGGCAACAAGGATTTCCCTAATTCTCCTTCCCTCTCCATGCCCCAGCTGCACTCTGCATTACTGTGATTCCCCTCCATGGAAACAGCATATGGTCTGCACCAGACCTAGCACAGGATTTCCATAACATTTAAATATGAACTTTGAGCTGGTGAAACACAGCCTTTTGAAAATTGACTTAATAATAACCAGAACTTTTCATCCCTGCATTTTCTATGAATTTTCTATGACGCTTGTGTGCACTGGGTAGGAGACTTGGCTTATTAGTGTGTGCACAGAGGAATTCAAATGATGTGTTTGCTACTCTGCACCTCACCCAGGTCTTTGTAACATCAATGAGTAAGTTTTCATCCTGGGGTGGACCACACAGGATTCACAACAAAATTTCCTGTTGCATAACACTGTCTCAGCTTTCAAGAGGAAGCCAAAGACTAAATGAACCTCCATTTTAAATGCTTATTAACAAACTACACAATTGTGAATTATTTACTCGTGGGCCAGGACTTTGTATCTCCACAGTTTAGGTTTATTCCAGAAGGAAACAGAAAGGAGTGCAGTGGTGTGATTTATAGAACGAGCAGTAGGAAAAGAAAGGAAGTTCAGTGATTAGTCTAGTACAAACTCTCCTCAGTATAAATAATGGATTAACACTGCTAATATTTTCCAGCCACTTACTTTCCTGACTCTATTATGGTCTTTGTAGGTATAATTAATTCCTCTGGGATCAGTTAGGCATCTCTGGCACCCTACAAACATTAATGATTGTATCCATAAAACAGACCTTGAAGTTTAGGGGTGGGTGCTATGGCACAAAACAAAGGCAATTTATATACACATCACAGGAAATCTGTGGCAGAGTTGAGAACATAAGGAGTATCCTACACTTTTAAAATTTTTCTCTATTTTGTAGCCACAGGGGATCAATTTAATGATGGGAAAGTTAAGCAAAGCTGTTTAAACAGCTTATATATTGTTAGTATTTTCATCAAAAGTTTTCATATGGTCATGTTTAATGAGCATTTAATTTAGTGTAGCTACCCATTATACACCACATAATCTAAGTGGTCACTATACCATGTACGTACTACACCCACAGTTCTTAGCACTGCAGGTGTGGGCAGCATTCCTAAAAGCACCAGAGCTCATCCCAGTAATGGTGTCAGCCAGAGCCTGTACTGCATGAAGTTGTCTATTCCACTCTGTGAAGCAAAGAATGAAAATGTGACTTCGGGAGGACATTGGGAATTCCTTATGTGCAATACAAAATTAACACAGACAGATCTGTATTCCTTCTTTCCCAGTGAAAGATAAATGCCTCAAGGAAAGACTAAGAATAGGTGGCTGAGCACATCTTGGTGATCTCCAGGATTGACAGGTGAGATGCTGGCAAACAGACCTTTTCTGTTCCACCTTAATTATCTCCACTGAGAAGTTTGACTTCCATGTCCTCATTTGTCATACAAAGCCTTCTAAGTGTTGCAGTTACACTAACTGACAGTGACAAATAAAAAGAAGCTGAACCTCAAATATAACTACTTCAACAGCTGTGCAATGTTCTTGAAAGCCATAATTCTTTATATTAGGTAAAACGAAAATGTGATTTCAAATTTCTTATAAAAAAGATTTTGTTGTCCTGAAGTTGTAATAGTTTAGAGAATACATACTCAGCAAATATATTGTTGACTTACTGAGTTAATCATCACAATTTGAATATAGAATTCACAAGTTATAAATAACATCATCAGTATGTCTGTTATATCTACTTTTTCTTGAAGGCACTGTGACTGGAATTCTCAGCTGATACATTTCTGGAAATAAGTTTTCCTTTTTGTTTGACCTTGATTCAAATAAAAGAAAAGATATATAATTAGATTCCAGATGCTTTTATGCCTTCCATATTGCTTGATAAGATTGCTTAGTTTAAGAAAAGAAAAACAATGCAAACTTATTCTGATTTCTCATTATAAATCTTTTATTTAAGCATAAAAGGAAAAATAAAAAAGGCATTTCCAATTTGCTGATGTGCTGTGAAGCTAATGAAGGCTGATCTGTTATGGACTCCTGTTCTTTATGACCCAAACCTTCCTGCAGCGGTAACCATGGCAGGACACAGGCAACAATTGGGAAAGATTTAACGTGCTGCTGATAATCCTGAAGTACTCATGCTCTTTGTTGCCATGATGGCAGGCCAGCCATCTGTCTGAGTGCAATATTTAGTCCTGTCTGATCGAGGAGTCTTATCTGTCTGAATTTGTTCTGTCTTTCCCACCATGGGACTGCCAATTCAAATCTCTTTCTGATAGGCAGATGACTGTTTTCACAAAACTTGCAGGAATTTAATTTTTTTTAGACTTTCTCCTCTCAAATTTGTTTGAAATGTTCAAAGGTGATTAGGAAGAGAACACAGGGAGAGAAATTAACAGATGGATAGGGAGGCAGCCAATTGAAATGCACATACCTTCTTTTCAGGGGAAATAGCAGCAGCTCAAAAATGGTAACAGAACTGTCAGACTTTCATAAGATTAGATAAAAACCCAAACTTGTTCACTTCAGATCCTGTAGGGCTTGTCAGAGAAGACGATTAGCAAGACAGACACCCAATGACACTCGGGGAATAAGTGCAATTTATAGAATATAGAGTCAAAATCCTCATACAATGAAATTGTCTTGCACTGGATAAGAGTTCAAAATTCCTAAATGTGAGGAATTTAACAGTAACATCAACATAACGTCCTGTTTGCAAGTAGGTGTGTGGTAAGGGGCAGAGAAATCACCCTTCCCTAGGGAAGTGACTTCCAGGGATCAAAATACAGGAGTGGTTTGGTCTGTGTTGTGTATAGACTGGATAACAAAGTTTTGACCCATACAGATTCCTCAAAGAGAAAAATCAGCTGAAGGCAGTGTTCTTCATCCTGAGGAGTCCCCAACACATATAACTATGTAAGGGAAGGTGAATAGTGGGACACATTAGTAGGATACAAGCAGAGAAGTTTCACAGATTTTATCTTTATGAGAAGCCCTAGGAAGCCTCTAGAGTTGGAATCATTTGGAAGGGCAACGGTTTTTTCCCATAGAAGGTAGTTTCCTGATCTTACACATTGAAAACAAGCTCTGTACAACCTCTGTAACCTGAGGCAAGTACCCTTGAGTTCCTCAGCTTGCACTGTGTGCATAAACATTTAGGTGGCCGTGGGACAAAGGCTCCTAAATCATATTGGTGACTTACGCATCTACAAATTAAGGTGACTACTGCCCTTGCACCATTTAAATACCTTAGACTTAAAACAAAAAAGTCCTAGTCTTACACACTTAATTAAAACTTTACTACATATATCTTGATCTGTGTAGCTGATGCACACGTAGCATATTGCCTATGAACCTAACGGCAAAAGTGAATTTTTTGTACTCCTTTTTTAACTCCTTTTTACTAATAAATGATTTATACCTGGCAGGTATCCAGAGGTGGGGTATCCATCACTTCTCTGGGCAACTAGTTTCAGTGTCTCAATAACCTCATTGTAAAAGAAATTCTTCCTTATATCTGACTTGAATTTATCCGCTTTTTGTTTAAAACCATTACCCCTTGTCCTAGAGCTACAGACTCTACTAAAAAGTCTCTCCCCATCCCTTGATACCTTCAAGATCAAGTTGGATGAGGTTCTGAGCAACCTGATATAGCTGGAAATGTTCCTGCTTATTGCAGTAGGGTTGGACTAGATGACCTCTAAAGGTCCTTTCCAACCCAACCCATTCTAGGTTTCTCTAACATATCTCTTAAATTACTTTGGAACATTACATTGCATTATGTATTCTTTCGTGGCATAAATCCACAGAGTCAATTTTATATCAAAGGAGCTATTGTGATTTATGCCATCTGAAGATTGGTAGTAAATATTGATACTAGACATGCTAGTTCTGATGACTCACTAAGACAGCTGCTGCTTCACAAGATTTTTCTAGGGACAGAAGGAAAAGGAAGGTCTGAAAAATTTTCAAGTTAGAAAAAATTAAAATTTAAGAGCTGTCACACCTAGAGAAAATGGTTAATCTCTACATTATTTGTTGTTACCCCAAAGACAAATCCATGGTGAGGAATGCAGAAAGTCTGACCCTCTGAAACTAGATTTCATGTTAAAGCATATGGAAAGAAGTTTGCTTAAAGACCTTAAGAAATTCATTTTATGTAAATAAATCTGTTTTCCCAGGCGCCATTTTCACCATGGTATGCTGGATTACATGTGATTGCTGAAATACAATAAAAGTACCCAGAAGATCAGAATCAATTGCCATATATGACAATTTGAAAAGCTGATGAGGTTTTAGCATCTCATTAGTCGCTATGAGTATCTGTGGAGCATGAGAGGGAAAAGATCATTAGGAATGTTCCTGGTATGGATTTCCTCACCAAAGGAGAAAAATAGACTGCTTCTCAGTAGCATTTTTTAATTTAAAATTAACATACTCAAACATTATTCATTAGACCACTGTTTCAAAATTCTGTTGGGTAGAGACTCCAGGAACACACAGTGTCTGTGCATAGCCAGTACTGGTAGCTGGCACCATATCTTTAAAGAATTCATCCAGTGTAGTACAGAGGAAGTTTTAAAATTTCCTGGATTTTTGTCCAACAGTTTTCCAAATGCTGGACTTTCAGCCCATCAGATGGTATGGTATTTGACACTGAAACACAAAGGCACATATAATAACCTTTGGCTTAAATAAATAAATGAAAAATTCTATGTCGTCATCATAGAAAAGTTGTTTCCCAAGAATTTCGGTCTGTGTGACACCTGCCAATGGCACTCAACTTTCAAATCATTCATTTGACTTGGCAATCAAGAAGAATGAGCTCAAATTCCTTCAACTATATTATGGATGTGGATTTTTATTTGTATTTGATTTCTTAATAAAGCATCTTTATTAACAGTTTTGTAATGCCCTTACATTTTAATGTAGCTGCATTTACATGAATCCCACCAGCAGTGGGGGAGCAAAGGCTAATGGGATAACAATATATATCCACTACATAAGCCATTATAGATAGCAATTAATATTTCCCCTTTCATGAGAGGGAGAAGAATTCTTGTCCTAAGGGATAACTTAGAGTTAATTTTGTAGGACCTTGTTCACCAGTAAAAGTCAACTGCTCTGGATTGAGGTGTTGATCCTTTTTATACTTCTGAATTCAGAATCTCACTCATAGCATGGAGAATGCTATGCAAAATCTTGGTGTCTTTTTCTTTGATGAAAACTTTCATCATTGCTCATTCAAGGTTCTAGAGCTAACATTTGCCAGATGTGTCTTTAGGGTAGTTAAGACATACTTTAAAATACATTACTTACTAGGTTTGCAGAGTGGTGTTTTGAAATACCATTTTGGATTTTTTTTTTTTGCAAGAAACAACATATTCCTCATTAGCAGTGTGGTTCTCTTCAAATGTATTCCTCCTTTAAATGTGCTGGGGTTTTCCCTTTAATAATATTTTGGATTTTTTTTTGTTTGTTTTTTTCTCCATGGATCAGAGAAACACCTAAAAATTATTTTATAGTTTCTTGGAATAAAAGACTTCTACAGATCTGATGGAAGGAACCAAGCCCAGCATCACGTATTTCATTATTTTTAATCTCAGGAAATATTTTCTGTTGTATTTTTTCTACTTTATAGAAATAATTTCCACCTATGATTAGTCTCTTACAGAAAGACAAATGAAGCTACAACTGTTAAACCCTTTTAAAGAGCTCAGCTCTCATCAGAGGTCAATCAGAAGTCAAACCAGACATTTTTCAAACAATTGAATAGGAGAATATTCCATTATAGATGTCAAGATGAGATGTGACTAATGTCATGAAAGTTAAAGGTTAGGGGCTAATCCACGGAGAAGTCATTCATGGATCATATTTAAATTGCTGCAGACACTTTTAAAAAGTGTGCTCCCTCACAAGGTCTCTGCTGTCTTACCAGAGTTGCAGATGCATATGTGAGCACACCTCCCTTTATATCTGTGTTTGCATTTAAATTGCTGAATTAGGCTTTTCCTTAAAATTAGAAGGAAGATCTTGTTAATTGATTAAAAATAATCTCTTCCAAACTACATCAATTTAGCAAGATCAATATTTTTTTAAAAATCCATTTACTCTTTCTAGGTTAAAAGCAATTCCATTTAAACACGTATCTGAGAATGTTAATGTGGTGAACAAATTCTAGTATGAGAAAGACTATTTGCTTATTCATAAATATATCTATGTTTAATAAAACTACTTCAAAGAATCTATCTTGAGGGAAAATGTTTAAAATCATACACAGACTTTTTTCCCAAATGAAAGCTGCCAGAAAATCAAATTAAATAAACTGTCAACAAAACTGTAATGAATTTAAGTTCTTTTGGTTTCAGGGGAAAAAAATAGTATTTCTTTATATGCAGAAGATACTGATTTAAAATAGCAGCATAGCACATATTTGAGGACTAAACCATGTCTTTAGATGTCTTTGTACTTCTGACATGGAAGTTTTCATGGGAGGAATATCATTACATAAACGGGATTATGAACAAAACACAATTAATCCATCTTGATATATTGTTACAGAGATTTTGAGAAAACGTAGTCGGATTCAATGAACAAATGCAGAATTTTTTATTGTAGATGTATGATCTAGTCACCATTGTTCCGTTTATAGACAGCAGACCTATAGAGATGCATAATTTTAATCATAAAAAATGAAATATTATTAAGTGAATCCAAGGTATTTACACCAAACAATGATAACCAGTTTGGGTACAGATGATGGAGTGCTTCAGTTTCCTTTCTACAACCTAAATAGATGGGGAAGGAGATGTTTCCTTTCCTCCTCCAACGTATGCAAATCCGACTTCTAAAAAAGATACTCAGACAAAAGACTGTGGAGAAGAGGAGGATTTAACTCCTAGTGAATATGCTGCATAACCTAAAGAGACTGGAAATTGTTTGGCTTGATCTATACAAAAGAGAATATATCACTATTGATTATTACAGCCATGTGCTGCTAAACAGATATATGCATATCAAAATACATATTTTGAAGAATGCCTCCTGGATTTGCTTTTGGGAAAACAAAGAAAACATTTTGCTTATACTTTGGGTACAGCCCTAATCTTCTGGGAATTTAGAAGCTTTCTGAATATATTGCAGAGACATGCTTTAAGGTTAACTGCTAGAAAGGCAAATAAATGGAACAAAATTCTCATGAAATAGCAGCTCTGTGTATTTGATTTGGAAAAGAGGGGGTGGAGTCTGTTTTCCACTTGGGGAAGTAACTATACTAATATTTATGGCTGTGTGAAACCATGCAGCTGGGTTTTTTGTTGCCTTTAAGCTGTATTGTCACAGAATAGCTAAGGACTGTGTGATCCCTTATCTGTTTTCATCTTCAGTCCCAAAATGTGTCATAGCAGTGTTGGTAATTGTTCTGATTTTCACAATACCATGATGCTTTACATTAAGGTCACTGGGTAAAATAGTTTTTGAAGAATACTCACTTTTGACAGTTTACAGACCTTGTTCCTACGACCATATAATCAAAGGTTGGAAAAGGCCTTTGGAGGTCATCTGGTCAGCCTCAACACTCACAGCAGGACTAATTTTAAACTACATAGCTCTAGGTATCAATAAGATGTCCTCCCTGCCTTCTCTTTCTACAGATGAAGAAATGCAGTTCTCTGAGCTGCTGCTTGGATATCACAGGCTTCAGCCCCCAACCATCTATGGCCTGACCCTAGACTTGCTCAAGGGAAAGCACAAAGAAAATGGTTGGAAGATTAGCTTCTGCTTTCAGTGTTTCTTAGATGTAACCTAGTTGGGAAAGATTTAATTGCAAAAATTTTAATTTCAATATACTTGCTCTCTTTCCCTTGTTAGAGATTTCAGTGCTTCTATGAGAAGCAAAGTGAACAAGCAGTTAAGGTGCCGGTTGGGGTGAGATTTCTGCCTGCTACTCTGAGCAAAAACACATTTCCCCACATCTTCCTCCTTGTGAGTCTGTGCATTTCTTGTACTTTTGCACGTGCACCACAACCCTTTTTGGCCAAGACTGTTTAATTCTGCCTCAGCAGCATCCGGTATAATGAAGCCATGCTCTGGCAATGATGATCTTGATACTGTGGCACTGCCTTCCCTCCCCCTCATCCCTTGTTGCAGAGGTAGAATTAAGTAATGCTCCAGAAATGTGTCCTCTCAGCCACGGTGTCTCCCGGAGCTCTCCTGGCTTCCATGCCACACATTCCAAGAGCCTTAATGCACTCCCCAGTCTCAGCATACAATTAATAAAAGTCTACAATTCCTGTTATGAGCAATTACTGAATCTCTCTGCTCAAAATATGTTCTGTTCAGCTGGAGTACCCCACTCAGAGTTTATTAAGACTTGGCTCTCTTATCATCTGTTTCCCAGCCAGGAACTCTGAGAGTTATGACACAGGAGGAAAACTGAAAAACAGAACTGACATTGATTTCCATGTGTGCATGATCTTGCTCCAAAGACTAGTAACATAGCAACAAGGGTTGGATTTTTTTTCCTCTTTTTATCCTTATTTATATAGCCCTATTCATCTTTTTTTTAAGACCATGGTTTAAGTTGTGTACTTCCTTCAGGGCATTATGCTTATATTCAAAATAGAGGATGAGTTTAAAATGCCTTGTTCATTGCACTGACTTCCAAATGTATTATGCTTAAGATAGTTAAATCCTGATGTAGCATCTGGTTTTGATGGAGTTTCTGCTTTTATTCACTAGTGCTGTTGGTCTGACCAGGTCATCATGTGTTACTTCATCTGATATCAAACAGCGTGGTTTAATTGGTTTATTTTACATCCAAACCTCAACATCTCCATTTCACTCTTTACAACACTCTTGTGTAACTTTCTTCAGTAACATCAATCAAGAGTAAGCTGAATTTTTGAAATGCATTTTATTTCCACTCTCAGCTTCCCTTTTCGTGTCAATACACTATTATCCTCTCCTAACCTTAGCAGTGGAGCAGAGCTTCCAAGTTATGTATGAGCATTAAGACATGTAACATGATAATAGCTAAGTCTCAAACAAATTTTTTTATATTCCACTCCCTGGACACTTAGGTACTCCGGGTAGGCATCAGGTCTCATTAGCTGGTGCATGAGGCTACTACAGAGGGGAATTTCTGGGTATCTCCATCCTCAAGAATCTGAACAGCCACAAATTATAGAGAAGCATACGGTGGTTTAACATTTACCCTTCTGACAATTTGGCAGGTACCTGTCTCAGCTTAGAATTCAAAGCCACAAAACTTCTCAAATCTTTCTTTTTTCCAAGAGGAAAAAGTGAAGATCAAATCCTTGACAAGATACGATTTCCTTCTTATAATGCGTGTTTAGAGAACCTTGTGATAGAGAAGGAAATCCTTGACAAGATACGATTTCCTTCTTATAATGCGTGTTTAGAGAACCTTGTGATAGAGAAGGAAATCCTTGACAAGATACGATTTCCTTCTTATAATGCGTGTTTAGAGAACCTTGTGATAGAGAAGCTGAAATCCTTTACAAACAGGGAAAATGCTACCATGCACAGTATTTTTATCACCCAAGTTCACTAGCATCTCTAAGCAGCTTTTACTGTGAAAAAAAGGACAGGATGAATCAGAGCAAGAACGTAGTTGCATATTGACCTAGTTATTTGCAGCAATTTTGGAATCTGCTTAAGAGAAAAATCAAACTCCTGAGAGGAAAAATCCCTAACTGTAAGTGTCCTATCAAACCATAATCAGGTGAAATACTTCCTAGTAAAAAAATGTAGTGCTTTTCCCTCACACACATGGTATGATTGTTTCAGAACAAAACAGTTCAGCAGAAGCTCAAGCTATCAATCATGATCTTTACATCAATCTAAACCCTTTCACCAGACTGACTACACACTCCTCCCCCTCAACCAAGCTTCTAGCAGGCTTTTATGAGGTCCAGGTGATCTTCAAGCTATTATTTGATCCCCCATCTCACATGCACAATCAGGAGGCAGCTGATTAGTTGCAGATGGAGCTGGTTTAAATTTTAAGAACTTTATCAACTGCCACCGTTTATAGTCCCTAACGCGAGATTTCAACTAAATGCCGGGGCTCTGATCATTTGTTTGTTCTCCAGATGTGCACATATTCAGAAATTGTTAATTTCATAGTTTCTGTATAAAGATCTCCCGAACTTGGGAAGGGACTAAAAACCCATGTAGCTTTCAGTAAGCTTAATTATGTCATGGTGACAAGAATCAGAAGAGCAAAAGAAAAAACAGACAGTAGGTTTAAATGTTACTGAATTTCAGTTGTCAAAAAAAGATGCTCAACAGCAGAAACTGTTCACATAATTCTCTCACTGTATCTAAGCACAAACAGAAAAGAGATTTTGTGTTGCTACTATCAATGGACCACTTTTAAAAGAAAAACAGAACTTATTAGAATTTGCAGGTAGCAAAAGTCATGCTGTCCCCAAAGAGAAGAACTGTGCTAGGACTGCTTTGCATCAATGTATTTGCATGTGGCGTCTGTTATTTGGAAGCAACAAGCAAGTAGTAAAACTGATGAAACTTGAATACCTTGTGTCTTTTAAAGTTTTTGGTTTTGTTTTGTTGGGGCTTTTTTTGCCAGAAATTGAGTTACTGTGCTCAGTGACTATGCTGTTTGCTATAACTTAAAAATTATGTTTAAAGGGTTCCTCTATATTTTGATTCCTGAGAAACTGCAACATAAATACCAATGAACAAGAATATACTGATAAATTCAAACAGACATTTCAGCGTTCTAAATAATTTATTGATACTTTGAAAAGAACAGATAAATACGCAGGTGGCTAATTTTTAATGTAAGCCTCTCAATGATTTACTAAGAACATCTGCCAGTTGGTTTATATGTGTTCTGTTCAGTACTCAGACGCTCATAAAGGAATTATCCTGAAGGATTGAGAAAGCTGCTTCAGAGTAGGTGTGATGTATACACTGCAATGCACATGCCAGTGCTGATAGAGAGATTAAATTTCTCTCAAGCATTGCCGAGTACAAATGGACTTTTTTTCTCCTAGTGATGCCAAAGTTCAGTCAGAGGGTGAAAAATATGGATAAAGGATTTGGTGGAGATTTTGAACAGACATAAATTGTATAACTATCTCTGAACACATGAATGGATATATTTTTATGAGCTAGTAAAATTTTCTTCAAGAATCTGTTGCAGATTCTTGAAGAATTAGTTCAATTCTTAGAAACTGAACTAATTTCAGCAAGGTATCTTTAGTATAGGGTTTGCTTTGACTGCATATGTGGTTCCACTTACTTTGGCTGAATTTAAACAAAACTCATGAATGAATTTAATCTATGAGGGAAGTCAAATAAAATTGTGATGTTAAGTATACATGGCTGAGCATAGTCCTTTTCCAAACAACATGTGCATATTAAAGTGAGTATAATAGACAAGAATTGAGCCTTTGGTACAGTCAAGTGTCGCCAAAGTCAGTCTCATCCTGAAGCACAAGATCTTGCAGTGGATTATAGATGTCAAATGCTGACAGTCTCCAAAGAGGCCAAGTTATTAAAGCTGGCTCTGGGGACAAGTGCTCCTTGAAATGCAGCTGCTTGATGCAGGAACTGAGGAATACAAGCCCTGTCCAGTGTGATGGCAGGCACTACAGCAGAGCACTTAAATACCTCTGTAACTTAAAGCAAACAGTGCAGTCCCCCTGACTTCCAAGGGAACTTTTAGAAAAAACCCATATTTCACCAGTTTGCTATCCCAGACAAGAATAGCTGAGTGTAATTTTTTAATCTTTAGAAGAGAATAAAGCTATTTTTAATATTTTTTCCTTCACTGATATTCATATTTAGTTGTTTATTTGGACTGGGCAGACCTTTACAAATCCAAGTACTGTACATAATTATTCAACTAATTAATTTGCTGTCTTTGTAGTTTTAAAATTATGAACTAAATGAAAGAGTTATTTTCTTGATGACATTTAAGGGAGGACTGAATTCAACTCACTCTTATGTTTCTTTTGCCAAAAGAGAGAAATTTATTTTTATCATTATGTCAAGGAGATTTCACTTGCTGCAGACTGGGAACATGAAATCTTCAAAACTGAAGATGAAGAATGTAAATAATTCTCAAGATTCAGACCACTTAGCTCCTCTGTGTAAATGTCTTATGTGTGTTGCTTTAAAGTACTGATATGCTCTGGAACACCTTGAAAATAGCAGGCAAAACAACTAAACAATAAATTAATCCACCCACCCACAGGATTCTTCTTCTCTACTCCCTGAAAAATCCTGCCCAAATCTCCCAAACAATAAAAAGAAACTGTGAAGGTGGAAGGTTGAAAACAAAATAAATCCCAAGTGGAAACTGTCTGTGTTTGGTGTATCTTTTGTCAGTTAAGCCTACAGCTATTTACTTGACTAAAAGGAATCAAAGCTACAATGCTTATCTTCCTGTCTTCTCATAAGTGTTCTTCAGGAAGATACTCCAAGCAAAGTCATTCACAGCTAACTGTGGATGAAAGGATGATATAAATAGGGCATAGTGATGGTGCTTCTGCTCTGTAAGATTCCAACTATTCTAATCTTTTTCACTTAGTATCCACCTGGCCTATTGTCTTGAGTTCTTTCACATTTTTTGACCACATTTAATATCATCCTAAAAAAAGGGAAGAAATCTCAGGTATTATAGTCAGTACTGTGGAACAAAGGGGAAAATACAGTTTCAGTGTGCAGATCAACACTGACAAAAACCACTGCTACCTTGTATAAACAAACCAAGCAATTAAAAAGAGAAAAAAGTTTAAGCTCTGTATAAGCCCTGAAAAGACATTTTTGTCTGCAGCAGGTGTAACATTTTACATTTTTCTTGAACATTCTTAGTAAGAAAGTCTTCAATAAAGCAGGCCTCTCCACCTCTCAAGCTGAAGTTAAATAAATAACAAGCTATTTAAAGGTAGCTCTTAATGTATGTTGACATAGCAGGTAATGGCTTATTCAACATTAACAAGCTAATGAAAATCAATGTAAAGATGATGCATGGTCTGGAAAACACACCTTTGACTTTCTACTGTATAACTTTGTGTCATGAAGTCTTGAGAAGTTCTTATCTGTCAATAAATTAGAAAAAAAAAGATTAATGAGGTGGCTTTGACTTTAATGCTTTATCATTTCTCTTTATTGTTGTTAGGCTTTAAGTTATCAAAGCGCTTAATCAAAGCCCTAACAATAAGCACAACAGTGTTAAGCAGATGTTTCAAAGTAAGCCAGCTTGCCATTGTGCTTTGTTAAATTGGAAATGGATTACCAGGTAGCATGAAGTGATACAACATCATCCTTCAGTCAAGGCACACAGTATGAGACCCCTGTGCCTTTGCTGTGGTGGTGGTAAACAGCTGTGCAACACAGACCCTGCACCAGTAAAAGTGCTCATACATGAAGTAGTATCCCACTCAGAAGGAGAAGGGAGCACTCAAAATTCGTGTGTGATCAAAAGGAACGGTGAAAGTCAGAGGTTCCAAAAAGCTTAAAAAGTTTTATTAATAAATTTCACACTTGCCATGAAACTTGGTATAAGTTGGGCCCTGATCTAGCATAAGCACACAGAAGTGAGGTAAAGGGAAGAGAGAGATGTATTAAAGAGAGGGAGAGAGAAAGAAAGGAAGAAAGGAACAAAGGAACAAAGGAACAAAGGAACAAAGGAAGAGAGAGAGATCGCCAGTCCTGACTCCAGTGTCAAATCCATCTGATAGGGTGTCCAAGGCCGTGGGGTGCATGCACACCTGGGCTTTGTTGGTGTACCTTTTCAGAGATAAACTTTCCCTGCCCTGGAGACATGTTTCTTGCTTTCTATGCAAATGATCATGTGCAGTCTGTTTGTAGGTCTCTCTGGAAATGGGTTGGAAAGCTTTGGAGGTCTTGGGTGGTCTTGTTTCTTCCCTACAACCCACACCCATTTCTTGATCTCATTCATGACCTTGTGTGGTGCTTATTTCCAGGAGCCAGAACAAGGACATTTGTCTCAGAAAAGTGCTGCCCTACCTCTGTATGGTCCCCTGCTCAAGCCACATCCTGTTCTTTCTCAGAGTGTATTATTACCAGAAAACCTTGGCTGTTATTACCAGCAATCCTGGGTTGGCTTCACAGCCATGTTTGAAATGCTTGAGATGCACACATGAGCCACCTTATTTTATAGGCTTCTACAGATGCAGAGATAACTAACACTTTCTGCTTCAGCCAAGGTCTTCCTTACGCCCCTCAGTGGTTCCAGCTTAGTGATCTCTATCAATATAACCCTCAGGTTGAGCCAGCTCTCAGCACTTTCTTTGGCCTGTCTACCCTGCAGTCGAATGTGTAATTGCAGGACGTGTAGAAATATTGTACTGGTATAGACCAGCTGACCCATGTAGTAATAGCCACGAATGTGTAAGCAGCACAAAATGTCAAAAGGATTTCATGATTGAAAAAATACTGCAGATCTAAGGGCACAGTATTTCACATCCTACATGTATAATTAAATCAACTACAGGTAGCTTTACGTATCCATAAAAATCAGTACACATCTAAACTACAGAACAGACATAGCCTAACTATATCCTATTGAAATGGATTAGGGAAAAAACTGCTTCCTAGAAGATGACAAATATGAGCTGCAGTAAAGAAAATCATAGCTCAAATAAAACCAAGCTGTTGTGAACCCAACCCAGCATCCTTTCTCTACAAATGGCCTGTGCCAAAGTCAGTGGGAGAGCTTGCCTTTACAAATATGGAAAGATCATGTCAATTCCTTCCAATAATAGTCATTAGTCTTTAAAAATATGTAAGGAGTAATAAAAAAGCAAACAGTGTTTGAAAGCTAGTGTTACTTTTACCCCCGGTGTAGGAAATCTGAATGCTCTTTATTTCTTCAAACAACAAAATTCATCATTTTTTTTCACTCTATAAAATAATTAAATCACTTAGTAAACTTTCGTATTTGTTTTTTTAATTCTTGTTTCTAACCTGAAAATCTACAGGTCCTTTGTTATCAAAGCCCCACAACATTCTTTCACATATTCCTCCAGCACTGTGGATCCAGGCACAACAGCTTTGTGTTAGTTCAACAGACAGCAAGACAGATGCACGAGTGTGACTGCCAGTGTGTCAGGGTACAGGTCCTGACCAGATTGTCACAGATGAAGATGGAAGCATAACACATAAGGTAATCCCATTTCTCCAGGCCTTGAATCTCCCCCTGATTTTCTCTTAAGGCTTCTCTTAAAGCACACTTTAAGGAAGAATGCTCTCTAATGTTCATTAAATGGACTCAATTTTATTTTTTTAATAAATACCCAAAATCTACAGAGTACTTCAGACCTCTAAAGGTTTCCTAAAAGAGTAATTTTATTTAACTTTCCAGTCCTTTCACATTTCTGTCCATAAAATTGCTAGTTCTAATTCCTGTACTGTTTCAAGTCATTGACAAAACTTACAAGTACATTAACAGTTGAAGCATCAACCTATTTTTATATTTGATGATTGTTTCGTGGAAGACACTATTTAACAGAAGTTAAGGTATTCTGACAAATTGGTACATACTTTTGGTCACCATTTTTTTGTTCAACTTGTCTTCCAAAATTTACTGTTCACTTTTCTAGTTTACAAGGAGGGAATAAATGAATAAAAATGTCAGAATTTCATGAAATAAAACCAGATGAAGGTATAAAATGCAATAAAATGATTTTTTAAAATTTGAGCCTTACACATTTGGAAAATCATTTCCATAATACAACTTAAAAGAAGAGAAAACCTTTATAACCAAAAATTGTAGGACTCCTATATCTGGTTTGGGTTTTTTTGGGTTTTTTTTTGGTTTTTTTTTGGTTTTTTTTTTTTTTTTTTTTGGTTTGGTGGTTTTTTTGGTTTTTTTTTTTTTGATAAACTGAAAAAATCAGTGAGATTCTTGAAATCAGTGAGATTTGCCCCAGGTGTCTTCCAGACTTTTTTTTGATCCTGAGGATGTGAGCCACAGCAATTAATTTGGAAATTAGAAAACCGAGTGTCATATGAACTCAGTATTCTCTGCCCCCTTCCTTTCGTTATCAGGACCAAACAATTTAAGGAGTGGAATCCTGAGGGAAACCTCGGGATTAAATTTTACTGTAGTAATGTTTTGTTTAGCTCACATAGTTACTAGATTAAACTACCTCACTCTAAATTCTTTATTTTCAGAGAAGCCAGTAAGTGTGGCTGTCATCACTCTTATGCTTTCACTTATGCTATTTTCCAGATTTGCAGATAAACCTGTTATGGTCTGAGAAGTTTTAATAAAATATTTGGCTTGTTATATTTAATGGTATAAATGTTTTGATATAGTAGTGGATTTAAAATAATAACAGTGCTTTTAACTATTATTGAACACAGTGAGAACAGGGAGGTTAATGTAAAGAGAACTGCATGAAGTAAAGCAGAATATAAAGGAAAAACCAAAATTGCTATTGGTTGAGACCCTAAGAATGGAATTTTCCTTATAAATTTTATTGTGAATCTGTTCCTCAATTAATTTCTGCTTTAAGTCAGTCTTGAACAGTTACTATAAGAATAATAAAAAAAAGCTTTTACACACAGACTATACGTAATTCTTTGCCAATGTAGAATTACTGTAATGCCTTTTCATGTAGGTTATTGCTTGCTGTGGCAGTTTTCCCCTTTCTGACAATTTTCCACTGCTTCTTGAATGTATCTTCTTTTTGACAACTACCCTCGCTTAGGCCCAGAGTTAAAAGATGTTCCAACGCTGAGGCTTAGAAGAGGAAATAGGACCTGGATTTTGTTATAATTCATTAACTTGTTCCAAACATCTCAAATGTTGGTCGTAGGTAAATATGCTTGGATTCAGCTCTTTACTGTTGGACTAAACTAAAAATTATCTTTCTCCTATTTTCAATGTTCCCTTTTTGATGTTAATAAATATTTTTAAACTACAAAAACTCAAATATCACTCATTAGATGTGATTTTTTTGTTGTTGTTGATCAAGGACAAGTCATTGCTTTTAAAAGTTATGCTCAAAGGTCTTTTGGAGAGCTATTTTGTGTGGCTATAATTAAGAAATTAATCATTAATAGTGTTTTTTCTCTTTCAATTTTTTTGTGAGTTGAAACCTTAAAAATGCAGCTGATATTTTCCCATATAGGTTTTACTTTAGCTAAAGTCAGGAAATTCATAATGATGGTTCCCACCACAACTGTATCTTGGCCTCAAACATTTGCTTCATACTTTATTGGATAACTTACTAAATTTCTCTGCTCATACAAAGTAAAAGCTGTATATCAAAGAGAATTTCTTTTATTTTCAGCTCAATATTTTCAATCATAATGTGGGATTGTTCGACTTTTGCAATTTATTTTCCAGTAACTTTCAAGGTACTGAATCTGAAAATACTCAAGGAGATATTCTAAATTCATGCTAGAATCCATACTTATTTCTCTTCCAGAGCCTTAGATTAGGGTGTCACTCCTATGTCAATTACCTTCAGCACCAAAAACCTCAGTCTGGCTGAAAGAATACTCTAAATCCCACATAAATTCTTATTCTGAGACATGAAGAGATTAGGGTATACGGTTGACACATATGCTTCACTATTCACTGTTGTTACTTGATTATTGATTAAGTGTGGGAAGGGGGACTCTAGTCCACAATATTAAAGCATACCATGAAGCTCTAGAAATAAATTCCCAACTTTTACATTGTCTAAGGAGCAGAGGAATGCTCTGTCTTGGAAAATCCACGGCCAGAAAATGCTGGTGGACTCTTCCCCCTCCAGGCTATGTGATGAGGTACAGGTTTTCATAACCTGGAAGTTCCTAACTCTTGAGTGACCTGCTGTCAGCCAGCATAAGTTTCAAAAAATCTTTGTGGGTAACTGGACGTTTGCTTTGCCTGAATATGAGGCTGAACACCGTTCATCATAACTTCAGAAATGAGTCCACAGTTTGCATCCATCTAGCACTGCATCAATCCTAATTTGGTAAGAAACTGTGGAGCTGTCTAGTGTCTATGATTAGGGATTTTCCCACTTCTCTGCTGAAAGTGTCATCAGACAGTAAATGTGTTATTATCTTCAGGTGAAACTTTGCAACCCTGATTTAAGCCTCAGGAATTTGACAAAAATAAGAAATCAGTGTTATTCAGTGTGTATGTAGGAGCACTTTCTGAGGGAGCCAAGGAGAATAATCTAGGACGTGAGCAACTTACACATCAGACCATTTGTATCAGGTTGGCAGGAATGGCCAACAGGTCACACACTATCACAGCAACACAACACTAAATAAAACAGTAAAAGAAATGTTAAGGTGTCTTGGTTTTCTCTCATGGTTTGTATTTTGAGGCACCCTTTCTCCTTTCAGCAATCTTTTTAGATCACTGGCAACACAATGAATTTTTCTGATGGTAGAAACACTACCTTCTGATCCCACTCCAAAATTTCTAATTAATATTAAAGCTTTACATCCTTTTAAGCACAATTGTGCAAGATAAATGATCTTGTTCTGATAGAAGATGTGTGATATCATTGCTAAGAGGATTTCCATAGAAGCCCTCTAATTATATTATGTGAGTGGAGAAGGAGAGTGAGGCTTTTTAAAATAAAATAGGGCACACTATTCTGACTGTGGGTATGCTAATGGGCCACCATTTCAAGATGTAAGGATTTAAAATATTGAAGGCTACTGAATTCTTAGTTCGATGAAGGTGAGGCTGCTGTGATTCCATGTTCCAAAGTTCACCAAGAGTGAGCATGAATGAGTGTCCTTGGCTCTCAGTGCTCTTCTCACCAGAGACAAAAGTCTCACCATCCTCGTTGAAAAGCCTCAAGGAAGTGGTTTTGGTGTCCCTTCACACTAATTTAATGGGTATTCTCAGCCTGACAATGTTCCTCTG
Source organism: Atrichornis clamosus (assembly GCA_013400975.1). Taxonomy (NCBI): domain Eukaryota; kingdom Metazoa; phylum Chordata; class Aves; order Passeriformes; family Menuridae; genus Atrichornis; species Atrichornis clamosus. Next base: position 137,247 of record WBMZ01010950.1, on the reverse strand, counting down.
AATGCTGCTGGGCTTCTGTGTTAATAGTGATTAGTTTTTAATCGTAGAATCTAATATGCATTTTACAAGCATTTTTCTCCTCATATCATAGGTAATTGAATTTACAACATAATAATTACCCTTTACAGTCAACAGTAGAATATAAACACAGATTTCTTCACAGACATTTTGAAGGTTTTCTTTGTAGGGGTGTATGAGCTGTTCCAAGCTTTGTGACCATATCCTTTATAACCAAAAATACATTGTTCTTGTCTATTCTAATATTTTCATTCCTATGCTCTACTTATGAATAGTAGGATTTATTTCATCCTATTTACATATAGTCATGTCACAATTTGTTTATGTTAAAGATATTTTTTTAATTTAGATTTTACATAAGAGAGAAGTTATGAAGATGTAGCATTTGCCTCAAAATTTCTGATTTATCCTTTGATCAACCCCAATGTTCTAGGAGAAAATTCTTCTTTTTGTGCTTGAGTAATGGGAGTTTTGCTGATATATTAAACATCTTCCACTACAAGATATTTTAAACTAATTTGACTGACAGTGTTGAATGGCATAAAAATAATACCTTGGCCCAACAATATTATTCGATAGTCTGTTAGGATGCCAGATAAAAAAGTGAAGACTTAACATGCTCCTGATAGTCTGTTATTCAGGAAATATGTTTCAACTTTTAAAACTATTCTGACTATTCTAACAAGCTGAAGGTTTCATGTCCTACTGATTTTCTGCTGTATTGCTGCTACATGACAGCATCTGTTTTTGACCTTGGGATGATGAATTATATCATGTTGTGAGTTTCATCTTAAATACCTTTGTGAGGAGATTCATATCCATCGAGAAAGGCAGGGAGATACATTTTTTTTATATTGACCATAATTCAGAAGTTTAGTCTCAGAAACTGAACACAGAGCTAGGTTTTTACCTTCCTAGTTCATGCAGCATACAGACCTTTTTTTAAGGATAATACTAATTCTGAATCTTGAGTTTTAGAAAAAAATAAAGATCAGGTTTGGTCTCATTGGAATACTGCAGAATAATTATCAGAAATTGTTTTTGAAGTATCTTCCCTCTGGTCCAAGGGAAGATGGAATTTGGTAGCAAGATAACTGGAGGCTTAGTGACCCTAGAGACTTCTTTTCAACTGCAACCAAATCTTCAAATCAAAACAAACAAAATCTGGTAAGGCCGGCTAAGGTGAGAATTCCCCTACTCAAGGGGATTCTATATTGGTGCAATGACTCTGTGCCCTAATAAAGATCTGCAACAGAGGCAGATGAAAAGCTAAAAGAATATTACCACCTATAAAGTGTTGGTCTAAAATATGGACTGAAGCATATCAGTAAATAATTTCTGAGTAAGAGAGTAGATAATTAAGAATATGAAGAGAATGGGAATGTCCTCAGAGCAAAAGAGGAATCAGCATTTTTTTGGTGGTGTTATGAGAAGTGAAGGAATTCCTGAAGCAAAGAAATGTGTAAAACAAAAGAAAGATAGCAAAGCAACTGCCAGTGGAAAGGCCTTGGGAGGCTACAGACAAGTTCGAAGAGCAAGTAAATGCAGACAAGAAAATTAATTAAATGCAGAAATTAAACTACCTTATACTAAGAAAAAGTTAACCGCTAAGCAAGAAATAACCTTGGAGAGAAAACTGATGAAACAGATAAAATTTGAGTCCACATGATTTTCCAACATACTACAGTACATAGATTTGGAATGAACCAAGATGAAGCTTCTGAGCTTAAATTTCTCTTTGCTTCAGTGATCTGAAATTTGGAAAAAGATGATTTATTGTGCAGGTGCCTTTTGTGAGTTTTTTCATCTAGAAAAAATATTTACTGTTCCATTCTTGCTTATTTTAGAACAGCATTCCTAATTGCCTTTTTTGCCCAAACTGTTGAAAGAGACAGGCTTCGTTAGAGAGATGAAGAAAGGTGTGTAGAAATATAGATTAAATTAAAAATACTGTTAGTTGAGTAGTTACAGCAGACGTTCTGAAAATTGAATGAAGAGCTAAAATTATGCAGGGTTTTAAAGAAAAAATTATTGGGACTCACTCAATAGTGAGAATAGTTAGAATGAATTCTCTGTGGAAAAGAACAGTTTCAGAGAGGATAGGTTTTTAAAGTTTCTGTGTGTTTTCTCCCAGTCTCAGCAATGAATATCTGGGAAATTATGCATTAAAAAATAAACATTTAAATAAAAGTATTAACAATGCCTGTGGTGATATTTTGTGGCCAAGCTTTCTTCATGAAAAGGAGATAGCAAAGAACAAACTTGGGAAATGAGAATATGAGATAAAAGAATTACTATTACAGAGAATAATTCTGGTTAAACAAGAAATCTAACTCAAGAACAAATTTTCAAAAATACATAATTTCTGGGTTTAGATTATTAACATGCTTTTAGTACTTTGATTATATCTGTATAGCAGACTATGAATGAGATTTGAACTTAGTCAAATGCTAAATGTTTACTGAATGAATGTCTGTCACAAACTGGAGCTGCTGACTCCTCACATGCTGTATAGTCATGGTGAACTTGGGCCTAAGTATGTTAAAAATGTTTAAATGCCTCACCTCCTGTTTGTGAAAGGATTTACATTGTTTTTCCTCAGCACGATGACATTTGAGCCCTGTATCTGTAAAACTGCAACACGGGACTCACCTCCTCTAAGGTTATCCATTTATCAGGGTCTGTCATTGAGCTGATTCATTCAGTTCTTGGGAGACTAAGATTGGTGAAATAACTACTCATTTTAGTCTTGTAGTACTTCCTCCCTCTCCTCTCAGTACTGGAGGACCCTGGTCAATGTGATGGTAGTTCAGTGAGACTTATCTCACCCTCACAAATCTACTGAATTCTTCATAATATGTTTAACATGGGATTTCAGGAAAACTGAAAAGATAACTTGTGCTTTCTGCACTCTGCCTAGTGCAAGGACAGGATAATTCACTACCAGACCTAGAGGCAGCAGAGAGGAAAACTTGTTCTTGAAGTCCTGTCTGAATAAACATAGCAACTGCTTTGGGCTTGTGGGAAGATCCTTTCTAACTGTGGCTTTCCAGAGCTTCCATCAAACAGTGTCAATCAATGAGAAGCAGTAAATGGAAACAAATTCATAAGAGATTAAGATAATGGTCATTTCAGCATTTTATGTTTACTGAATGTATGTCTATGCTAAAATTAGATTATTAAAAGAGCCTCTGAAAATTAAGGTATTATGAAGGTTAAGTTTACTTGTGTAAAGATGAAAAACCATCTTGTGGTGGTATGCCCTCTGGCAGAAGTAAAATTAGACATATATTTAAAGACCACATCATATTTCAAAAGAAAAAGAATGTCTCCTATTTCCTAATATTGAGAGTTCATGATTTACAGAGATTTTTGGGTGTCTAGTATGAACATTTTAAAAATGAGCCTGATTAAAATAACAACTCTATTACATTACCACTCTCTCAGACACTAAAAACTTTGAACCGTAGATTTGTTGTTCAGACATGTGGACAGCACAGGTAACCAATTAGTAACTGCCTGTAATCACAGGCTCTTATTCTCTATGTGGGTGAGATAAATGAACACTCATGCATTTTGCCACTGGGTTTCACTGCAAAAAATTGTGAAGCCAAATACAGAGTTAAAACCATTCTCTTTGTCTCCTCTGTAACTTCTTATCTCTTTCAAGATTCAAGTGGCACTTTTCAGATCTTGCTAATTCCACTTTATCTTCTCCCAATTTTAATTCTGACCGTAGAGCCCTTTGTCTCTTTCTGTTTCAGTCAGATTTCCCCTGTATGTAGGTTTGGTGGCTTTGTTCTCTCAGCTGTCTCTGCACCAAATACAAAGGTCATATTCCAATGTATTTCCTACCATTTTGAACGCTTAAGGCAAGACCTTCTCAAAGACAGGGAAGATAAGAGTTTAGACATAGTCACATAGTGTTATTTTCAGTCACACAGTGTTATTTTCAGACTTATTCTTGCTTGTTACAGGTTTTCTTTTTGTATCAATAACTTTGGTGTGATTGAAACTTTCAGAGAAAAGATGAAATCTATGGCACACTTGTGGAAGTTCACTCTAAAATAGTAGCTTTGTCAAAACTGAAAACAATTAAATGCAAGTTTTCATGATGGGAATTACTGGGTGCTCTTATTAACAAGAAGTGAATACAAAAGTAGGTTAACTGCACTTATGCTTTGCAAGTACACTTCTTGAAGTAGCTGTGAAATAAATTTGTTCTCAGGTCATTCAGCCCTTCTCTGCTTTCTTTGGTTCTGAAATTGCTCTGACAGCTTTCCAACATACATGTTTCCTTTCACCTCACTTCCCAAAACATGCTAATCTTGCAGCCAGGACTCTCTGGCCACACATGAGTTGAGATGTACTGCTGTGAGATTTTGATGCCAAGGCCGGGAATGTGTTTTTCCACCAAGAATAACACATGGTATGGGGCAAACTTCCCGTCTGGTCTCACTGCTTTTGCCATTTTGGACTGGCATAAGAGGCCACTGCAGAAAGGTTCTGCTCTTGAGTTGTCACTTTTCCTGATGCCATTTTCCTTTGGCAGGCTTCAATCTGAGAAAAATTGTTCCATTTTGAATGATTTATTACCAACTGGGACTTGCAAAAGTAGCATAAAAGAAACTGTTTCCACAGAATCACAGAACATGTCATGTTGGAAGGGACCACAGTGGGTCATCTGGGCCAACGTCCCTGCTCAAGCAGGCAAAAACTTTTATATACTCTGTAAGGAAAACTCACTTATGCTTTCACTGTGCTCTTGATACACTTCAGAAGCGAATAAGAAAATTGTGAAACTTTAATTTGTTATTGTAAAAGGTAAAATTGTTATGTTTCTAAAAGTATTCAGAGAACAAATAGATTCCTGTCACAAAAATTGCTATAGCTCTTTGTTTACACATGCCTAACATATAACAGGTCAGCATTATCTGCTATGCTACCTTTGGGTTGCTTGATAATTTTAGGGAAGAAATTTTCCATTTCTGTGTTTTAATTTCTAACCCTGGAGAAGTTAGAAATTTAAACAAAATTTGATAATGTTGAATGGTCAGGCTCTGAGATTCAAATGCTGCAGATGGTGCATCCCATGCTCAGGGTGTGATTTATCACCTGGTAATATGAAACTCCTTTATCTGGCAACAGCTCTCTATTCTTATCTCTGTGAGTGAGCCAAGAAATGTAGGTGTTATTTATTGAATTTCTTTTATTAATATAGGAGAAGCAGTTTCAACAAAAAAGTCACTTATTATGAGACCCCTTAGGCCTGATGAATTTACAAACAAATAAGATAAAAAGGGGAGAGAAAGAAGCAGCATTATCTCTTTTCAAGAAGTAGAGAGTTATGGGCTTAGACACATGGACGAGTTCCCACAGAGATAACAAGCTACTGAAGAGCAACCGACTTGTTTTAACTGTCCCTTTGTGTTCCCTTGTTTTGTGGCAAATGTGAAGTAATTCAAATAATCCTCATCCTCTTTCATCACATATTTTGTTGAGGACCAAAGAAATGTAAATCACTTCGCACTTGTCACAGGCTAAGAGATTGAAGATAAACGTTGCTTCAGTTCAGCTATATTGGGTAACTCATTATGGCACTGTGACTTTCCACGTGTCTGTGACTAGAGACCTAGATTGACTTTTTGTGTCAAACACTGAACCTACACTTTTTGAGCCTTATTCCCATGTCTTACCTAAAGACAAAATGAATAATGGTTTTATGGTTTATTTGTGCCAACCATGAGGACAAGAATAACTTAGGAAAGGCTAGCCCTACAGGATAGCTGATCTGGCAAAGTAAAAAAAGAAATAAAATATATTGAGAGAACTCAGATTTCCAGCCATCATTCGTAGATTCAAGGAGTTTGAATATTTTGATAAGCAACTAACATTCAGAATATCTCTTCAGTGAAAATAAAGTTGAAACTTCTGGAGGTTAGCTAGTTCTCCATCCCTATTCATTAATAACATGGTGTTATTCCAAACAACATTCCTCTATTTGATGAGGTTATCATTGCATCTAATAATGAATCCTGACACAAAAGAAAAATTCTAGCAATGCATCTGCAGCAGCTTCTGTGTTTTTATACAGTCACTGTGATTTTTAAATCATTGCTCCCACATGCCTTGTGTTTCTTTTTTGATTTGTGGGGAAAAATGGTTTTTGAGTTGTGGATTTGGGGTTTTTTTAATTATAAAATTTTGAAATAGACTTTGACACTGGAAAGAGAAACTGGGATCATTCATGCTTGGTCAGAACTACAGCCTAATCAATAACAGTTTTCCTTCTTCCAACAGATTGCCAATTATTTGGGCTCAGGAGAAAGAGGTCACCAGCTGTTAAACTGTGTAGCATTTTGATGGTAGTATCATAGAAACACGGAATAGTTTGGTTCAGAAAGGACCTTAAATATTATCTAGTGCCAACCCCCCTACCAGGGGCAGGGACACGTTCTGCTAGACCAGGTTGTTCAAAGCCCCATCCAATCTCGCCTTCCAGGGATGGGTCATCCACAATTTCTCTGGCCAGTATATACATAGTTTTTGTGTTTCAGAAAAAAAAAAGTCATTTTAAAAAAAATGTAAAAGGCCAACTTTGATGAAATTTCATAATTATTATTTCCTTACAAATGTCCCAATGTCACTCAGTGAAATCTTGCAGTATGGTTCTTCTGATTGCTTAAAAATACAGGAGAGATAAAATCCATAAAGTCCATGACTCCTGGACCAATCTGTGGTCCATGTTCTGCTGAAGTAAACTCTGGAATTTTATGTAAGAGAAGTAGCAGTTCTTCATGAGGAATAAAGAGTCAACACAGACAGATCACTGACTACAGAAGGCTTATTGCGAAGTCTATTCACCACATTATCTAATTTAAGTTAAACTCAGTGCCTGGAAATAACTCTATTTAACTGTCTTCAAAAAAAAAAAGCCTGTCTGGAAGAATATTTGCATTTATTAATGTGTAAGAGAGAATATCTTCTTTTGGGTGGATGTAATGATTTTTTCAGAACTTGATTAGTTGTGTTCTGAACATTCTAGGCTTACTTAAGGCCCTTTCCTCTCTTTCCCAAACTATCCTCTAAACCACAGGCTTTCATGCATTTTAGCTTTTATGATGGGTGAGACGTGTGTCATATTTGTTCTTCGCCACATATTTTCTGTTTCAGGATTAGGTGAGACGAAATCACCTGGGAACAAAGACAGAAAGTATCAGAGACTTCAGGGGCTGTCAGGCAAATGTTTTTCAGTATGGGATGGGGGAGATGCAGCTCAGAGATGATGAAGATGCTGTGAAAAACCAGGACTGATCAGCCAAGGTTTAGATGAACAAATGAGAAACACCCTAGGGATTAGACTATATGAAAAGTTTACTGAATTTCGAAGATCACTGAGTTAATTGCAACATCATATGAAAGCAAAGTTCTACTTGCAAGGGCACATGGGGAGAGGGGAAGTTGGTGCAAAAATATTCCTTATTTTTTCTGTACTCCTTGGATAAAGAGAGTTCTCAATTATTCCTCTGGTTAAAAAGAACTCATAAATCCTGATTTTCTTTCTTATAAAAATATAACTTTTATTGATTTTAAAACCCCGTTGTCTTCTTCAGGGAGCTCATTATAAGGGAAAGGTCTAGATAACTCTGTTTCAAGTAACAGTTAAGTTGGTTTCCCATCATTACTTTTCCAAGACAAATCACCTGAAGTCTGTGCACTATGACTTTTCTCTTTCTCTTTCTTTCTCTCTGTGTTTATGTGTCTGTGTGCAAACAGACACATATCTGAGAAGTGCAATTATATGTTTGTATGCATGCATACATACACAAATTTATATCTATAGATAGATATAAACACATAGGGAGGGAGAGATATATATTCTTAAGTGCATCTACTAGCTCAATAAACAGAAAGTTTCTTAAGGAAGTCTCATTTTAATTAATTTTTATTTGCAAAATATTATAGAAAAGTATATTTCATGGGTAAAGTAACATCATACTGATTTAGTAAGAACAAAGCCAGTTAATTGATCCCAGTCGCTATGAAAAGAATTTCACTCCCACCATTTCACTCTTGCTTTTGGAAGCACCTTCTGAAGTTAAAATTGCACATGTGCAGTAGACCTGTATTTCAGCAAATGAGTTCTGTTAACACAGTCGTTAGGTTTAAATTTATGTGAACAGAAGACCAGGAGCAGTCTACTAGCCCCAGTGGATTCCTTCAGTTTAGATTCACAATTTGTGTAAGTTATGATAACCATCTAATTAGTGGTTTGGATGTACAGTTTTCCACTTGGCAGATAGACTACAATAGCTCTTTCAGAAATTCTACTCATTATGTCTTATTAGTATCAGGCAAGACAATATAAATCTCATTTCACAAGGGATTTATAAGAACTCCTACTGGGAAGTGGTCCTTTTTCAAATGACCCCTATTTATTTTTTCTGTGTGTCAGCTGGATATTTCTGGAATACTGTCTTTAATATCGTGTAGTACATAACAGTATCTGAAAATGTCAATGTCTGAGAAAGTAGATAACATTTCCTCAAGCTAAAACTGCTTTGGGGAAAAATAATGCTAATACTAATATATCACCCACTTACTCTATCAAAATTAAAATATTTTAGTATATATTTACTAATCAAACTGCAAAATTCTAAATGGCTTAAATGTAAATCTCATTCACACCTGAAACTAAACATCTTGATTCTGGATAGGAGTTTTGGTTTTAGGTTCAAAGAGTGTTTTTTGTTCCACTCAAGTTTCAATTGTGTTTTTTAACTAGAAATTCATTAGCCACAAAACTTTGCACATCTGATCTGTTTAAGTGGCTTTTGATATTTAATTGTCCTAGATATGCCTTGCGTTCATTTTGATCAGCTTTTGTGGCTGCAAGAAGTTTAATTAAATGTTGAGAAAGTACTAATATTATTAAGATAATTCTATCCTATATAATGAGAAAAAGACATAGGAAAACACTATTAATTCTGCTTCTGGTAGAGTTTGAGTATGAACAGTTGTACCATAAGCAGAACTTTCCCATCCTACAACATGAGTCAGCTCCTTCCAAAACACAGCCAGAGGGCGACCCAGTGTGCAGCTAATGTTCTGTATAGGGAATTTGAGCCATGACTTGGTAAGTCTGGAGTACAAGCAGCTGGATCTGGGTTAAATTGTACAAAGAATAAGGTATAGAAATGGTTCTTTTTAAATAACTTCTTACGCTGTTCCTGGGGGTTTGCTGCAGTAGTTGCTTGAATTTGAACAGCATCAACTGTGTTGTGCATGTGGCCATGTCATTTGAATGGGATCCTTGCACTGGCAGGAAAGTGCACGTGGCAAGCCCAGTATTCATGGAGAATATATACAGAGCAAATGATACACCTGTTCAAACCTCCTGCAGGACAAATCCTACAGGAAGTATTTGCTACTTGTTTTCAGGAATAAACATGGTTCCTATTGCTCTGTAAGAAGTTATGTACATCTTGATCATAGTTCCCATTTTAGTGGCAGCAAAACAATACATTTCTCTGTATGAAAACAAAAGATAAGATGCTTTTGCTTACATCTGCATGGGCCAATGACTCATACTATATTTCTGTTTTTGAACACTCTTATCTGAATAATGATTTGCAAAGCCAAAAAAGAAGAAAAAAAAAAAAGGGGTGTGTTCCTCATCTGTTAAAACTAGCAACAATGAACTGAATAACAATGAAAAAGAAATGCATGGAGTTGAATTTGGGTTACATAAAGCAAACTTTATTTGCAATAAACCCTTTGAATGTCCTTATGGTAAATTACATGTAAAAAGATGGATTTCCCAGTTGCTCTGAAGAGAGGATGAAAGCAAAGTCTGTAAATTCAACAGAGTGCTCATTTTACCTGAATACAAGTGGTTTAAGCAAAAGGTCTCAATTGCCTCATGTCTTGGATATCTTTTACCCCCAAGTTGTTTTTTACTTCTTATTTGTTCAGTTTGATGAGTGTTTTGCTGTACATTCTATTGCTACTGTGATGATACTTGGTGTTCATAACCCACCTGACTGTCTAGGAAAAACTGCAAGGTGTGGAACAGTGATGATTTCTGCAGAGTATCAGTGGGACTACATATGTTTTGATTGTATATCTTGGGATAAATTCCAAATATAACTCATTTTTTTTAGATGAAGAAAACTTTTTTGAAGATGTGCTTTCAGTTGCATTTTGCTTTGAAACTGGAGAGTTCCTGTACACCTCAAAAATTTTTTCTAGACTTTTTTAATCATAAGCCAAGGCTCATCTGGTACCCTGCATGTTGTTAAGGAAGTTTATTTTCTGATAGATAAGAAAAATACCTTATGTGTCTCTTGTAAGTGCATGCATTGATTTTAGCCAGGTCTTGGGTAATCAGTATCAAAATGTCCAGGAGGGCTCGAGCACCTCTTCTATGAAGAAAAGCTGAGAAATTTGGGGATGTTCAGCCTGTAGAAGAGAAGGTTTCAGGAAGACCCTACAATACTTAAAGGGAGTTTAGAAGCACAACAGAGAGCACTATAGTGACAGGACAAGAGGTCATGGTTCTAAACTGAAAGAATAGATTGAGATTGAACAGAAGGAAGAAACTTTTCCCTCTGAAGGTGGTGAGGCACTGGCACAGGTTGCCCACAGAAGCTGTGAATGCTCCATCCCCAGAAGTGTTCCAGGCCAGGCTGGATAAGACCTTGAGCAACCTGGTCTAGTGGAAAGTGTCCCTGTATGTGGAGGAGGGGTGTGAGGGTGTGAAGTTAGATGACCTTTTGGGTCCATTTCAACCCAAACCATCCCGGGATTCTGTGTTTCCACAACTTTACTGCAACATTTCTATTGCATGAATGGTACAAACTCAATTTGCTGGAGCAGTTGTAAAGAAAGCTTTAATGAATAGCACAGCATCTTTTTAGTCTGTGGTGTTAAAAACTCAGCACTGCAAACATTTTTTCCCTTTTATTTCAGCATTGAACTACAAGTCTTTACAGTAATGCTTCAGGACAGAAGGAGGCCACTGCAGTTGTTCCCAGTAACACAACGCTAATGTTTTCAGTGCTTCAAAGTGCTTGTCTAACATTTTTTGAATGATCACAGCTGTGGTTTCTGGTGTCATCTCAGTTGATCCATTCTCCATGTAATGCAGGGGTCTCTGCAGTCTGCTGATTATTGTCATTGTGCCTCATCTCATTTGACCTTTTGACTCTCAGCATCAAAATTTCTAAAATTCTATGTAACTCTGCCACATTTCTTAATTGTTCCTTTTCTCTTGAACATTCACAGTGCACGGGGAAGCATGAAAAGGGGTTATAATCCTGCATACCGTGTCTTAAAGCCTGACTCCCTGCACATGAACTAATGATGGGTGGTAATGAGAATTCAGGTTCCAGATTTTCTACATTGGGTTACTTGACAAGTTAGAATTGCCATTCTACAATCCTCTATTCAGGCTAGGAATTGTTCCTGCCTTTTCCTTGTGTACAAACCCCTAGTTATTAAAATTCAGAGGCCAAATTCGTACCTCATTGCAGTCTGAAGCTTCCTCATGAGGGGAAGCAGAAGGGCCGACACTGGTCTCTTCTGCCTGGTGACCAGTGACAAGACCCAAGGAAATGGCCTGAAGCTGAGTCAGGGGAGATTTAACTCGGATATTAGGATAAAGATCTTCACCCAGGGGCGGTTGGTGTTGGAACAGGCTCCCCAGGGCAGTGGTCACAGTACCAAGCCTGTCTGAGTTCAAGAAGAATTTGAGCAATGCTCTCAGGCACATGGTGTGATTCTTCGGATGTCGTGCACAGGGCCACGAGTTGGACTCAATGATCCTGATGGATCTCTATGATTCTATGATTCAACTACCAGAACCCAGGTGAGGCATCTACTCCTGTCCCCACTGTGTTCCTGTAAATACTACAGAGATGTCTGACTATGGAATTGCTTTTTCTCACATAGGCAAAGCACCAGTGACCATATGTTCTGCTGCATGTTACCCCTGCATAAGGCCACGGCTCCAAGACTCTGGCTCCCCGATGCTCTCAGCTCTTTAGAGGAGTTTACAACCCTTGTAGAAGCAGTGTCTCTGTGAGAGGTAGCAGATACAAGTCACAAATATTTATATCCTGGAAAGTATTTTTTGAATTCATTTCCTGTTCATTTTTTATAAACATTTTTTGTTTACTATTCACTAAATATAAATAGCATGGCTATTATTCAAACTTCTGTTTTTGTTTCTGTATGTATTTTTAGAAGAAATACTTTGGGCTGTCTCTACACACACATTTTCCCAAAATAATTTTTTTTCAAAGACTCCATGAATTCTTTCTCTATAATTTTCAGTATCTTGCTTATCTGTTCTACTATTTTAAAATATATATAATGCATAAGAACCACCCTTCTATTTCAGTAGCCTTTCATAATAATTTTCCTTAACTACATCTCTAGACATTTGTGGTTCAGAAATGAACTTCAAGCACTGTAGACTATCTTTTACTTTGGATAAACATTTGGCACCAGGAAAATTAATGAAGTTCAAGGAAATATAAAATTCACTCAAATATTAATTTCTTGCTGTCCATGTGGATTCTTCTCCCTGCTCAACTCTTTTTACATATAATTATGATCTGAAAAAACACCTCATGAGCAGAAAAAGTACAGAACAAGAAGTCTAGTTCTATGTACCTCTTTCACAGCTTTTGAGTATTACCCTGCTGAGTTCCATAACTATGTTTTCTCTTTTCCTTGTTTGGAAACTGCAAATTGCAGAATTTTCTCCCAGTTTTGACCTAATCAGTGAAACAGTGAGAGGATTTTGCCATCTACTGTTTCTTTTTCCTGATTAAAAGTTTCTTTATCTCCCAGAGGTTTGTGTGGTTTGCAGATGCTGTGGAACCATTTTCAGCTGATCTTTTGATCATGCTGTTTTCAAAAATGTTCTTCCTTCATGGCTGGATTCAGTTTGGCTCCTAAAACATCATGTCAGTGACTTCAAAGGCCACAATGAGTATTAGATTAGATGGCATTTGCTATACATGTTTAGATGGCATTTATCTCTAAATGGCAGGGGTAAACAAGTTCTGCCTCTGGGGCTGTCCCTCCAGGTGCGTCAAGCCAGATCACAGCCATGGGAAATCCAGCAGGACAAAAGGCAGGATGCATGAGCTCAAGCTTGGGAGAATTTAACTACACTCCCATGGCTCCCTTTTGACTGTGTGTATGAGCAGGCCTCTCTGTGCCTGCTAACCAAAGGCTGCATTCACAGATTCTTTATGACCCTGGTCCCTGTGCTGCCTCTCTGCTCTAGAGAGCCTGTGACATGTGAACATCACTGATAGTTAACTTGGCAATGCAGGATGGTGATTCCTATCAGAAATGCAGAGGCCCCTCTAATCCATCAGGAAGTTAGCTCTTAAGAGTGACATGTGTAACATATTTACACTTCCCTTTCTTGGGAGACTTGGATTCCAATGCATTTGAACATCCCTAATGTGCCGGTTAGCTTCCAGGCAATGCCCAGTCACTCTCCAGAAGTTTAATTGCACACGTGTGTGCTATTTCTTGACAAATAGCAAGTCTCTTAGTCAACTCTGAAAAACCAGTAAATTGTGGCTTCCTTATTTAAGGTGTGTGTCCAGGGGTGACTTTCCCTGGTTTGTATCACATTCAGACAACCACAGTGTTAGCAGTAACTAACTGTGTGTCAACTTTGAGAAGTCTGACTTGTGACTCTCTCATAATATCTATTACATCTCTTACATTATATTCAATGTGGTTGTAGCTATAGATCTCTCTTCTAATGTTGTGAGGTGTTAAAAATTAGTGGCTCTCTGTATCTCCACATACAGTACTCTGCAGCAGTCATTTACCAGCAAGTGAGTCTGAGTGTTACTCATTTCCATGAAAAATAAAAAGTCTTGTTCCACTCAACAGTAGCTGTGGATGAGGAATTGCACTCTTCCTTCATAATTTTTTTACCAGTTTCGAGATTTGAGTTGTGTTTGACTTAGCCAAAAACCTCTGTGATAGCCATTTGCTCCTGTTCTCAGAGAAGCCATTTTGCACAGTAATTCAGCAGAGATCTTGGTGTGTATTCATGCTTTTAAAAGATCCTGTATGATTTGAACATGGTTCTCAATGGTGATTTTTTATGCTGAGCCTGTTTCCACAGCATGCCCCTCTGTTCTTGCATAATGTAAGTTTTCCCATCAACTTGTAAGCAGCTGAGGAGCCAGAGCTAAATAAAGCTCAGATAAAGGCTGTTATATGTGATGTAAATAGATGTGAATTGGCAATTTAATAGTCTTTGCATTTTTCCATGCTGTATAGGATTGTGAAAGCTGAATCTGGCAGAAACTGTGCGGTGTTCACAACTAACAAGTAAGCCTTGCATTTAAACTTGGCAATTTATGTGGGTGCAAGTGGAGGCCTGTGAGTGAGATGAAATAATTTGGTCTAATGGCAGTACAGTCTCTGATTTGGAGAATTTTAAGACTCAGATTTCTAACCACTCAAATGTAAAGCAATATATGTTTCACTAATGGAATAATAAACTAAATTAAGGCTTAGCCAAAGATCTATATAAAGTTCTAGAAATATTCATAGAAATATTCTATAAGTATTATTTGAATAATATAGTGAAACCATGGTTGACAAATTAAAATGAGACCTTTACAATTTTAAACTATTCTTAAAATATAACATCCTGTTACTGGATGGTTTACAGACAAATTATTGGACTCAATAGAGGGGAAATTCTTTTGCCTGTGTTATACAGGTCAGGTTTGATGATCGAATGGTCCCTTCTGGACTTAAAAGCAATGAATCTGCTCCTTTTCTACAATGTTCACATAAAAGGTCAAACTTCAAGACTGGAATATTTCACTGAAGGACCAGAAGCTCTCTAAGATGACTTTAAAATAACGAAGGGGGTCTAAAAGACATAAAATTAGGACAAGAGAAAGAATACAAAATAAACTAAACTAAGGAATTTCTGTCTTCAACCTACAAATGAGAATGAAATTTTAAATATCAGAACATGGTATGTGCTTCCAGAAGTGTGTCACTGCTTATAAACAACCTTAACACACAGCTCAAGTTAGTCTGCTTATGCATAATCTCTCACCTAACTAGATCCTGAAATTCTTTATTCAGAGGTAAAATATTTTGTGAATTGAATGTGTATGTCACCCCATGTAAATACATAAGCATAATTAAGGAGTTACAATGAGAAATACCAGGATCAAAATAGCTAATAACTACCTAATGACATTACCACAGTCTAGTATTAACATCCACCCTCCCATTCTGTCCCCAGACTGAAACAGATACTGAACAACATTTTCATTTTTGGAGTTCATGCTCTAATCTCAGTAGTAGAGGAAGTCTCAGTGAGGGTCACTTAATAAAAGGGATACACATGCTTTTGAGGCACCTTTGAGATTTTATTATACACTAAAAATTATGTTCTACAATTTAAAATACTTTTTGTTGTCCCACAGAAAAAAGAACCCCATGCAGATGTGAATAGTACAAGCCTATACCCTCTAAACAATCAATAATTTACTTTTCTCAGGGATGACTTATCAAATGCAAACAGAAATCCACATTCCTTCTATATCTTGATAAGCTCAGCAACATTGCAACATTGACTCCTTTATAATGAGGGATTTCTAAACTGCAATAAAAAGGGGCATATTAAAATAGTACACATGGTACTTATTAATGCCCTGGATCAACATGATCTGAATTTTGTGCCCCATTAACCTCCACCACCAGGCAAGCGTTTAATTTCTAATTTATACGACTGTTTTCCAATCAACTATCTGTGATGGCAGATAAGGCAAAAGTAGTAAGATATGATATTTGGAAGAAAAATTGCTGAGCTGGAGAGCACAGTGAGAGGTGTTTCATTTAGCTGACAGTCTTGCATATAACAGTTCTTATCCAAAGACCCAAGAGCACTCAAATTTTATAGCCAATATGTTAGATCTCTGTATACATTATTGAAATACAGCTATGGCTGAAGAAAGTAATCCAACAACCTTGTGAATGTACATCAAGATGACACAAAAAGTAGGAGAGTAATAAGGAATCTTCATATCAGTGTGAGAAATACAGATACAGAAGCAATTAGTCAAGTGAAATTTATTCAAGATCCAAAAAATAATGGCTGTGTCACTTGAATCTAGCTTTAGTATATTTACATCTTACTCAATAGATATCTCTCAGAATTTCTATAATAATACAATATTGTACTACTATTTAATACAATATGCTCTGTGTTCTTATATGTATTTTTTATTAATAGTAGCTAATTAATGCAGATAAATTCCCTGATATGGGTGGGTCAGAGTTTTACTTGCAATGCAATGATTTGTGAAGCCTTTTGAAGGGTTAATAGTTTCATTTCTAAATCGAAAAAATAGAATTTTAATGAACTGCTTGTTCTCATACAGCAATCCAAAACAATGCTGTCAATCTTCGTGCTTTCCAAGGTACCTGAATTCAATCCATTTGGGCTCATATTATACAGTTTCGAAAATAAGATGAAGAATGAAACTCTTATTCTGTTTAAATAGAATTCTTATTTTAGAACTAGCTGAGATAACATCATAAAATTTCTTGCTGGGTCCCTTTCTGTAAAAACACAAAGAAGGTTTTATACAACTTCTCTTCCTTACTCGCACAGCCCCCCTCTCCCTCTCCTTCACACACCCATATTTAGGAAAGGGAAATTCTTGACAGCAAGCCCTCACTGGCAATGACCATCTGGCTTTGTGTTCACTGGTAGGTGCTAATTAGCAGTGGTAAAAAGTAGTGGTAATAAACACTCAGCCCAGTGTAGCCAGCCCTGTTTGACTGAAAAAGAAAATTCTTTGAACTTTACTGAATTTTTAACAAAGAGACCTTTTTTTGGGATTTCAAATGCTTAGATTTTTACCAATGTTAGGAACACAGTAGTTGTGTCTATAGGGATACAGAAAAACATACTGGCCTGACTCTGTGATCGACTTTATAGCAAAGAAAAAAGAATTTAAGTGTTGATACACTTTCAGTCATTAACATAGCTTTTTGTTAATAATTTCTGCCCCAAAGGAACAGTTTTGGTTCTTGTAACCCACAAACAGAATCGTGTTTCAGAGAACAGAGTCTTTGGTGTACTCTGTACTGCCATAGGATGCCCTGATTTAATGGGAAGTTTCTCAAAAATAAAATTTTAATTTCCCCGTATTTGAAATTAGTACCACTGAATCCAAAAAGACAACTCAGTGTAGGAAGCAACTGCAGAATCACATCCATTGGATAAGGTTCTGACTCAGAGATAAATTGTTTGGTTTTCTCAAATAATATTAAGATATAAGCTAGGTTGAAGGACGGGTTCCAATTTGCAAGTGGGTAAAATTAAAATATTATTTATCTGCATTTCTGAAATTATTTAACTGGCTTTATTCAAGAAGTCACAAGTATCTTGAAATATTTTTATTTTGCCTGATGTATAAATTATCTGAGCCTTTTTAGGCATGAGTTCTACAAAATGAATTTTAAAATCCTCCAAACTATTGTCTTAATAAGAGTAATAGCATGATCTTCTGCAAATGTCAGACAACAAAACTATATTTAGTTATATTTTATTTATAGAATATTTACTGTTGTGAAATACTAAAGCAAATAAAAATATTTTAGAACTTAGCAAAAAGAGAAATAGCAATTCATTTCAAGAGCTGATCATGTGTAATTTTTAAGTTGTCCTTGTTGAACTTATCAGTGCTCAACAGACACCTTGAGATTTCAAACTAGAAGTCTGAATTTTACATGGAAAAACAGAGGTGAGACAAAATCTATCTCTAATTTCTACATGCACCAAGATTACTACTCCTCTTCCCTTATCAAATTCTTTCCTGCCTTATCTTTATTCATGTTAAGTTCAAGACACATATAAGTTAATAAATTTAAATTCAAAATTTGGCACCTTTCTTTCTTTCTTTCAGTTCTTTTGAAAATTTCCATCATTACAGAGACAGTATTTCACTAAATAGCTGTAGAATATGTAGCTTGAAAAGGACTACAACTTGGTTGGAAATTCCATTCCTACTGATATCAAGAAAAGAGGCTATATCCTTCATTTCTTATGCCATTATGGATCTGATCCCTAGAATTCTCAGCTACATCTTGGTTCTAGAAGACTAGAGAAAGAAAATCAATTTCTAGCTTTATACATTTGCAAAGTGACACTTGTTAGTAAAGTTGTCAGAATCTTATGTTTCTCCAGGAGGAAGGTTTATAAAAGCTACTTCATCCATATTAAACTCTAAAATGAAATAGATTTGTGTGGGAGAGAACTTAATCTCAGTTTAACATCAGTACAGCACCCCAAAGGATCATAGTTCATGCCTAATTGAGCTTTTGCAGCACAGTCACGATCACCTACTTGAGGAGATAAAAAAGATGCCATAACTTTAAAAGAGAATATACTTTATTCTGTTCTGCTCTCTTTCCCTTTTGATTCTCTCTCCTCCCCATTCCACCCTCTTTAGAGCAACAACACACTGCATTTTGCACATTCCCACAACAGATAAACATAGACATATTTTCCCAGCAATGACCTTTTTAAACAATACTTGAAAAACTTAAAACTATGCCTGGCCTTAACTTTATAATAAAAATAACCATATTTTTTGCAATTCCCATTGAACTCTTCCCATAGAAAAGCCTTGGTTCTGGCAGTTGGGAAGAGCACTACAACACTGATCACTTGGATGCTTACCACTATGGCTGCCACTCTATAGCTGAGTGCATGGCTTTCCCCAACGTAAAATGTGCAAATCAGCCTCTTCTGTTCAGCCCATGACACCCTCTTGTATTCTGTGGAATGGGCAAAAAATGAGGATCCTCACCACCCAGTTTCTAGAAGCCTACTTTAGATTACTCTGTTACTTAAAATATTCCAGGACAATTTTTTTAGCAATAGTAACTTTCCAAGGACAAGCAGGGTTATTGGAGGAATTTTAGTGTATTGTCATTCCCTCTTTCACAGATCAAAAGGAATATCTTGCAATAAAATTAAATACATATTAGGCACTAACCAAATATGGTATAATGCTTTCCATTGAATTATTGGAGACAGTGTGCTCAGACTACCTCCATCAAAAGTCCTGCTTTCAGTTACAGCACACTAATGTCTCTCAACCTCCTCACCTGTTCCCAGTTCCCTGCAGAAATGTCATTGTAGCTGAAGCTGTCAAATGGAAATGACGGCTGTACACTGGAGGTAGGAAATGTTTTGCAAATCCACTTATTCCAGTGTAGAAAAGTTGATTTTACATCTTTTGCCCCAAAGGCCTTGACTGGAATATCTGAAATGACTTGCTCTGTCATTTATCTGAGTTACAAAAAAACCATACTTGTTATTTCTCCTCATGTCTTCTCTCATCTTGGAATGAATGAATGTATTGAATCAATCCAATTATTAAAGAGTGATTAAAGAAGTTCAATCAGATAGTTTCTAAGGTAGGAACAATGGAGAATTAAGACTGACAAGCAGGAATTGGTGCCCAAAACCAAGAAGAGAGTCCAGATTAAATCAGTACAAAGAGCACATTTTCTTTTATTGAAAGATTATGCTGGGACCCATTTTATGTCTTCATGCACCAAGAACTTTAGACAGTTACTAGCTAGTTTATTAGTGAAGAACAACTTGAGTTAACCCAGTCAGTAAATCAGTTTAATTCTAAGTTGGTACTCTTAGAACAAACTTTCAGTTTCTTTAATACTGAGAAAAATATTTTCAGTTATCTGATAGCAAAAGTAACCTTGACTGTGATTGTCACACTCTTACGTCAACACTTTACTAACTTTGGCTCTGGTTTGTGAGCTGATGGTGACATGTGAAGATTTTACTTAATGCTTTTAATAGAGATCTTAAATGGAACAAAACC
Organism: Atrichornis clamosus; assembly: GCA_013400975.1. Classification (NCBI taxonomy): domain Eukaryota; kingdom Metazoa; phylum Chordata; class Aves; order Passeriformes; family Menuridae; genus Atrichornis; species Atrichornis clamosus. Next base: position 117,298 of record WBMZ01010950.1, on the reverse strand, counting down.
AAGACATCTAAATAAAAGAAGAGGGTGGCTATGTGGCCCACCACAGAGTATTGCTGAAATGTTTTCCATGTGAAACCTTTTTTCATGTCAAAAGTAATCTAACTGATGCTGAACAGGACATTGGGGAGCCTTCCACACAGAGTGGCTGCACACCAGTTTGATGGGACTTAGAGCAAACTGCAAGTGTCACAAGATTTTTATTCCAAGATTTTGAGGGAGCTTTTAGAGAGAAAAGAGTAGTAGAGCTGCTTGAGAAAGGAAATAAGAAAAATCTGAAATACCCATGCATTTAAATGGGAAAAAAATCTGCTGTCTTTCAACTGCCACAACACTGGTAACTTTGTGATTGATATTCAGTATGCGCAGTCCTAAAAATAAATCAATGCACATTTCGAATGCTGTCTGTTTGGATGCACACCCTTGTACATTTTTATATTTTTAAGTCCTGATAATGAATCTTGATTCTGATTTTACAATTATAATGTAATTCATAGCTTTAAAGTTATTAGGATTAACATTAGTAAAAAGATCCATATTATGAATGTAGTAAAAACTTCAAAATCATTGTCTGGACTAGAGATGTGCCTTGAGTATGTAATAATTTTTTTCTGTTTTCCATTGACTTACAGTCTATTATTGCATGTTGCTGGTAGCAACCTTAAAGCCAAAGAAAGGCTTTGTATTCTACAATCCCCTTGAAAGTTAAGCTACTCAGAAGGACGGCTGGCTCTTACATAAATCAGATTTTACATAAGTCAGTCTTAATAAAAGAACCACTATAACAGTGCTCTGTCTGGGGGCATGCTGTCCATTTGGAAACAAACAGTTTTTTCCAGCCACGTGCAAGGAAGTGCCAGCCTGTCCTCATTGCCTCCACAACTGTTTCTAGGGGATTTGATAGTTATAATGCATGACGCTTGCCAAGTGCACCAAAATCTCCTGAAAAGTAGCTATAGCAATGAAAGATTATGTCAGATAAGCCAAAGTCAACTGTCACTGCAAACATCAGGAATGTTGCACTGGATAATGGTCACTGTTAGACAGAACAGAGCTTTAGCTGGAATCCTCTGTGGTGATTAAGGAAAAAAAAAAAGTATTTATTTATATCTCATGGGCATCATCACACAGATGTAACACCCTGGAAAATACCTGGAGAATAGAAAGCCTGACATCAACCTCTGCATAAATCTCCACCTCCAGCTTGTTAAGTACGGGCATCTTCCTAGAAGAGGACAAACTTAAGCTCTACCAGACCCTATTATAGCTCTCTGATGAGAATGTAATTCATAAATACCTTAAGTATCATTAACTCATTTAGTCTGACCTCCTGCAAGTTTCAGAGTACATCCAATTCAAGTGTTACTCAATATAAAAAATAACCTAGCTTCTCCTGTATGAAAGATAATAATTCCATGTGATTACAGCTTAGTTTTATTTTGAGGATTTAGAAGTGGAGAATGGAACATGTCCTCTTAGAGTGTAATTGACTGATTGTGATAAGAAAGTGTGGAGACCTCAGTTTTATTTGGTTTTTTTCCTGTCAAATTCGCTGTCATGGACTCTCACTGTATCTTTCACCAACATTAATGTGTCCTTGATATTTTTATTAACTTGTCACAAAGGCTTAATAATAGCACTGAAAACCAGCATAATTTATATGAATCTGTTTTTTTGACTTGCTTTCACTATTGCCTATATTGATATTAAAGAATTTAAAGAAATACACAACCCTTCCTGATACCTTCCCTTTGGAAGTACCAGAACAAACACTGAGACTCTCTCCTCACATGAGTAGCACTTGATTCAACTTTCATACTACAGCTTGAAGAACTGAAGGATTCATGTAGCCAACGGGACAATTTTCAGGATCAGTGTTTTCTAAGATAAAATATATGCAATCTATGAATACCATTTCAGGCTCTCTCTATTTGGATTTTGTTAAAAACAGATGAATGATGTTAAGTAGACTGAGTATCACCTGTATCCAGGAATAGTCTCAGAGAAATTAATGTGACTACTTATGAACTAAGGATCTAATTTAGGTCAGGGTAAAGTGACATAGCTTGGTACTTGGCCATATTTAGCAGGCAATGTATTTTTGGACTATTTTTTTTTGTTTTGTTTTTTGGTGGGGTTTTTGGGGTTTTTTTTTTCTAAAGTTAAAAAATTTCTCTCTACCTTCACCCAAAGATTCTGCATTTTTTTTTCTGAGTGATCAACAGACCAGAATTACCTAAGAATGTGAGCTCACAGCCAAATAAAATCATTAATATAATCAAAATAAAGATCTTTCTTGTCAGCAGTCAGCTCTTCTTTATCTTCTTCTGCTCTCTGAAATATCTCTTTTCAGATCTTGACAGAATAAGGAAGTATCAGTGCTTTTGAGGTATCTGCGAATGCACTATAAAGCAAAAGCAATTTTAATCTTTTGGATATAAGTAACATAGACAGGACTACCAGTTTCTGACTGATTTTTCCTCCTTGTTATGAGAATGTAGACTTAAAGTATTGTTATTAGTATTACTATTATTACTATTATTATTACTATTATTATTGTGGTTGGTTATGTTGTTGTTTTTGTTGTTATTATGGTTGGCAACTCTCATCAAACAAGGCCCCAGGGATAATATCCTGTGAAAAGCTACTCCATGCTTCTCATTAGTTTTTTTGAATCTATCTGAATTATGTGGTTTCCTCTACCATAATGGAAAAAATTCTGGGCTTGATAACAGTGATTTGTCATAATGTATTTTAGGAAACAGTCATAGAAAACAACAACAACAACGATCTTGTGCAGCCATGCTTTTGCATTCTCTAGAAAGTACACTATTCCTATGTAAGTTCAGGATGTTGCTCATTCATTTTATTAGAATTTTTTTCTAAGTAAATGGAGCAGAATCATGTCACTGTATCCTCATGGGGCACCAGTGTGATTTTGTCTTTGCCTATCTCTTTCTTTAATAGGTCACTTTTTCTATACCTGAAACAAATGATCTATCTGTCCTGAAGACCCAAGTAATCCATCCATATTCTGAGCATTATTTTACTTCACCATGAGTAATTAAAAAAGCTGAATTTTTATGTTAGAAAAGTCTAACAAGTGTCTTTATTCCATGTCCCTCCACTACACTGGCCCCTATGTTCACTCCATACAACATTTTTTTCCTGTTTTCTGCACAACCACCTATAACATCTATGCATAGAAGTTAGACCAGTAAGTTAGGCTGTTGCTTCTAAGTCAAGAAGTGGTCATTCACTAAGGTAGGGAGAAATGTCTTGACAAATCAAGACTCTACTGCCTCTAAATGCCCAGTAGTTTCCAGCTGCAAATAGATATTGCTCCTCCTGCTCCTCTCTGTCCTCTGTTTAGCAACTCTGCAAAGTTCCTGGGGACTGGTTGAGAAGGTGGGGAGGGAATCTGCATTACAGAGGAAATGACCTCTCTATTGGAAAGATCTACTTGAAACCACCCGGCTTTTGTGGTGCTAATTAAAATGTCAGCTCAGGCAGAGAGAGGGAAGGCAACTAGGTGTTGCTGCTAGCATTTTATAAACCATAAAAAGAAAAGAGCCAAACAAAATAATATTAAATGACACTGATGAAGCAGAAATGAGAAACAGAAAATGTTACATCACTAAATAAATAGCACAGTGTCATTGTATATTAAAAAAAGAATAACACAGTCCATATAACTCTACAAATATTTTTTAAAAATTATTCCAATAGACTAATAAAATATTCCACTATGATTTCACATAAATGTCAAGACCTAACACACATAGACCAAAAATCTGGAGACAATCTGAGCTAAAAATCATGGTCCAGAAAAATGTAAATGAAACAAAGTGCTCTGCTTTCAAGGGTCTTCGACATTAAAGTTGAGAAACCTTGAAGAGCCGTGTGGAAAATTTCTGCCAGTTTGAACAACTTTCTATGCATGGAAATGATCAGAAATAACAGAAAGCTGTATATTTTTTACTGTAAGCAGCACTGGTCCAAAACCAAGAAAAAACTATTTCTGAACTTTTTCATAGCTTGTTTTTCAGACTTTTCCTATTAACGTGCTTCGTTCCACGGTAGAACGTATCTACTTTGGCACAGCACAAGACAAGAGCATGTACAGGACTATTGCAAAACCACACTTGCCACTCATCCGGCTGCCCACTAGAGATTGTGTGTAAAGGAGACCACTGTGCCAAGAAGAGCTCTTGCTACCTTCCAACAGGCACTGTGAAATCCCTCTGCCTCCACAGCAAAGGAGCTTTCAAAAGTCCTACCAAGTCAACCACAGGGTCTGGCAGGCAGGAGTCTGTCCTTGAAAAAGAGCTCAGCACAAGGTAATTTGGAGAACTTAGTTCCCAGCTGGCTATTATGCTCTTTATGTAAAAGATCTTCCCATGTTGCAGTTTCCTGTACAAAGAGTGTATTAAATGTCTTAGGAAAATTGCAAATATAATGTTAACTCAGATAGAGATTTTTAAATTTATTACTTATTTTTCATTTTTAAATGGTCCATCTATGTAACCAGGTCCATCTATGTAACGTGTTTCACAACTGCAGAGGTCAAAATAGATTGTGAAACTTTTTTTTTTTTTTAATTACAAGTAAGGCATTTGAAATGTGAAATTTCATCTATAAGTCTGGAAACTTTGATGGGACTATTGGGGAAGGGGTTTGTATTTTTGCTCTTCACTTTTTAATTGCTTTAAAATTTCTATTGATGTTTAGCTTACATTGAATAAATATTTATTCCAAATATGAGTAATTCTCAGCCAAAGTGTGAGAGTTTCAAATTCACAAAGTGAATTTTGTGACAAATCAAAAGCAATGTCAACAATAAAAAAAGTTGGATTAGACTGATGCTAGTACTTAATTGCTTTCATTTTTTACTCTGTATTTATCAGAAAATGGTTTGATTTTCTATATAAATGAATTAAAAGAAAGCCACACAAGTTCTGTGCTGTATTAAATGGTCTTTTTCAACCTTAATTATTCTATTATTCTGTAGTTTATTATTACAATTATTATTTTGATATATCTACACAATTTTAAGTCTTGTAGCATCCTTGTACTAAGGGTCAAAATTTAATAAAAATTAAGTGTCTAAGTCAAATTTGTCTCATGATTTGCAAGGAACTGCAATTACGAAGGATTTGGAAGGTGGGGATCAAAAATATATCTTCCTTGGCTTATCAGAGATGCTGGGAGAAGAAGAGATGACACAATTTAATGTCAATACATTTGATGTCTTGGGCATTCTGGATATAATTGAGTGCAAAATAAAATAAGAAAAAGTAGCTTCTGTCTACTGATATGCCAGCATTTGAGCTTGGTGTCTATAATGTTAGTCCACACTCAGGTGTCTCATAAAATATGTTCTGTCAAACAGTTGAGAAAGGAGAGGAAGGAAGGAGAGAAAAATTACTTTTTCAAGTTATTCAGACTTGCACAGGAAGCCAGTGAAGCAGAACCACATCACACTGACTGTCAGACTCTGTCACAATTCCTCACTCTGTACTAGTGCAAACTTTATCCATTTTATACCATCATAAAACCAGAAATCGATGCAACAAAAAAAGGCTTTTACATAAAGAGTACTGACAGATGTAGTTATATAGAGATTTCTCCTGTAACAAATTTTTTAAAGGAAAAGTAACATTCCTTCTTACTGAATATGATGTTAGTTTTACCACCTCTAGCAAAAATAACACATTGGAATTTTCTGGTTCAATTACACTACTATTGCACTTTTTATGCTTTTGTGCAGTATGAGCATGATGTCTATTTGATAATTAATAACATCTGCCTCCCTTACATGACAAATTATGTTTCTTAAACTTAAGTTTTTTAATTCCTACAAGTTTTGCATGAGTCTTTTAGGAAAAGTTTTAAAATGCTTAGTTTCATTTGCTTTTTTAAAGACCTTCAGGCATGTAGGAGAGCAGATTATGTTAGCTTTTGAATCTCAAAGAACACAGTTTATTTAAAATTCAACTTGCTTCTTTTGTGGATTCTTAAGACGGGAATATATGAATAAGAAGAATTAGTCTTACAGTGTGATGTGTAAAGTATTTTGAAGTTTAAAATATATACATTTTTATATGGTGATTTTCTCTCTAAAAGGTGTTTTTTATTTCAGACTTGATATGTTTAGACTCCATAAATATTCAGAGAAATATTTTTGCTGTATACTTTTAACATGAAAAGCAATATTTGTGGGTTTAATTATGGGGAACTTCAGACATGAAGAAATTAAATGACCTCAAGAAACATCACAAAAGCAGAGCCAGGAATTGAATCCGGATCTCCTGAATGTTAATTATTTGGTTTCATTTGCTGAATTAATCCTTTAATGTGTTGCTGTTCAGCATCTTTCATTTGACATTCCTGCAGTTGTTTTGGCTTGAAATGGAGCAGGTTTAGAAAGCTGCAAAAAGCTGAGTATTCCTTCCACCAATTGTGAAAGAAGGCAGCTGGCTTGCTACTATTCAAGTAAATTCCACTTTTGTGGACCTTGAAATTTACTTTATTAACCAGACAATGAAATAACAAAGTAGATGTGCATGATCCATGGTGCTGTGTCATGGCTGATGATTGGAGGAAATGGGCTTGTAATTAAGAATCACATTTTCTGTTGAACAATAGATATAATCAGTATTTTAGGGAGACTGCATTCTTCATAGACATAAGCAATCCACATAGATTTTATCTCAGCTAAATTTAGCTGCTTAAATAAGTACAGACATTCAAACTGTGCTATAGAGCATAGACATCTAAACATCCACTACAGTCTATAAAGTAGGAATAATAAATAGGAAGCCACATGAGAAAGAGATATCTTGTCCCTGGGTGAAGCAAAGAGGTAAAAAAAAATGCAAACAACAAATATGGAGATCTAAACTATACTTGGTTTTGTATGTGTTACATTTAAGAGGTAGCTATTTTAAATAGTCTTTCTTCCCTCCAGAAAAAGACTGCTAAGTAGTTATATCTATCCTCTAGGAATTATGTAGTTATTGTTCTGTCTATCTATCTAAGTGTGTAAATTTTGACTATAAGATTTGTTAGGCCTTTTTCTGTCAGATTAGAAAATTAGCTCACAGAACATTATCAGTGTTTGTAGAATTTTCCCAGGTTTCTGGATGGAAAAATCCATCCAGGATTTTTTTTTGTTTGTTCTATTTTTTTTTTTTTTTTTTTAGTGACTACTGAAAAATTTTAACACCGCTTATGTTGCTGCCAGTCAAACCATGGCAGAAGGAAATTTTGTATCAGTCTCTCATGAGCCTCACACCAAAGATTCAAAATCATAAACCTGTTCTCCAAAACTCAAACAAACTTTACAAATAAAATCCTTTTCCAATTTTTGCTTTTAAATTTGATGATTATTTAACTGTTGAAGTTATCCATATGAAGAAACATTACAGAAAGGGAAGAAATTGGTGGGTGAGGTCTGCGGGAGACTGAAATGCAGGCCTAAAAGCAAGTTGTGTATCATAAACAGGAAGTAATTTTTAATTAGTTTGAACACTTTACATTTTATTTTTATTACGGTTTTATTATGCAGGAATTTAACCCAAAATATCCAATGAGAGTTGTAATCCCATCTTGCTATCTGGTGATATTAAAAATATTATCTTTAATAGAAGGAACTGAGACACCAAATGTTATGTGCTATTCATAAGGTGGAAAGAAGTGAGGAATTTCAACCTGAAAAAAGTTGCATTTTCTGGCATTTTGGTCAACGCAGCCTTCTAAATGCTTCCGTGAACCTTTACAGTAGACTAAATATCAGGAAATTTAAATGAGCTTTAGCTACCAAGGAGTCAATTAAATGTGTACAGCTGTAGAAGCCCCCCACGGATGAAGGGCAGCCTGAGTTAAGGAGGGGATACAAATCAAAACCATTTCTCAAAACTGTTACTGGTTATTATTTTTAATTCTTCCCAAATGCTTTGCACTCTCTATGTTCCAAGTAACACAGAATGAAATTACAAATTTATGAAGAGTACAGTTCCAAAATTAATACAGTCTACAGAATAAAATTTCTGACTCAAATTCACAACTTTCAGAGTACCAAGAATTGCAGGGATTTGTTCCAGGCCAAATCCAGTCCAGAACATTATCAGCTACAACAGGCCAATTCCTGGTTTTATTGACCAGTGGTCAGTATGACCTATTTAAGCAAAGTCCCATTTTCAGCTATGTGTAATACCCTAAAATGACATGTGTCATCTTGTCATGGCTTCAGCAAAAAATGGACAAAGATAGATTTGACTGCACAGAATCACGTGGTTCTTGTGAACAAGGTTGATGGTGTGTTTTTTTTTCTTCGTCAATACTGAAGGACACTCAAGTACCAAAAGGCACACTGTCTCTCTCTGTGTGCTCTTGTTTCTAAAATTCAATGCAGATACCTAGGCCCAAAAGCTGACAGAGCAACTCCTTCTTGAACTGATCATTTCTTCCACTGTTTTGGCTGTGGAGACAAAGTTAAAGTGGTCTGTAGACGTGAACCACCTGTGCCCATCCCCTCATTGTGACATTAACACTATGACCGACTCTATGTTATTATCTCCTTTGAAACCTTCTCTTGCAGTTTTACCTTCACTGTTTTCACACCCTGTTCTAAAAACACAGTTACCTGAAATGACATTTCTCAATTTCACTATGCACCTATCTTCATCTCTTTGTGTTGGGTCCTCTTTGACATATAGCTCGCAAACAGCTTTTGGCACCAGGGCACTTTCTTTCTTTGTCTAAAAGAATGTAGACCACTTTTGAGTTAATTCTATATGTATTTCTTGTTTCTTGCAAATAGGGCAGTACTCTTCATAAATAATAATTGCCGTCCCCCCAAAAAAACCAAACCAAACCAAAAACCAAACCAAACCAAACCAAACCAAACCAAACTAAACCAAAACCACCACCACCACCACCAACAACAACACCAAAAAGACAACAACAAAAAAAAACCTGGGAAAGGTGATGCTTGTGAATAACTGCTCAGTGAAAAATATTCCTTAGCTCATGGTTTTGTATCTTCTACAAAAAATATAAGAGAATAATCATAAGATCCTGGGATCATTAAAAACCAGGGGAAATACTCAAGTAACTCTTTACTCTAAGACAAATTCCTGAGAATATCTGTTGAAAGAACTAGTTCAATGACTCAAGCTTAGAATTTAGTCTTTCCAAAATTTAAAAGTGCCAGTGAAAGACATGTGTATGTGATTTTATTTTTAGGGAGATAATTTAAAGATATTTTAAAAACAGGATATTAGTTGTGGAAAATTACTGGCCCTTGAACTGAAATAAATAAAATATGACCTTCAGTACCAAATAATTCCTCCCGTCTTACAGCTATTCAAACAGAGAAGTCAATTGGTCAGTTGTTGGGTGTTCAGCCCACAGAGAAAAAAGCTCCCAGCTATGACTGATCAAGATTTATGTGTTTATAAATATATAATTTTAGTTGGCAGGCTTTCTTGATCACACACCCCCCTTTTTTAGAAGAAAATGGCACATTTCCATAAAAGTGACAAGTAATAGTAATCTTTTTAAGACAGGCTTCCATTCTACTGAGTGTTTTAGTCTGGTGGTCTGAACATGGGAAAGGAGTGTCAGTCCTGTGAATAGTGCTATGTGAATAATTGTACTTCAGTACTTAAAAAGTGAAAATGAGGTTTTGAAACTTTAAAAGTGAAAATTAAGTTTCAAGTTGAATAGAATGCAAAACTCTTTTTCTCTGTCTCAAAAAAAAAAAAAAGAAGGAAAAAAAAAAGAAATGTTTCTGCTGAATGAAAGACTACATTCATAGTGAACCTCAGAGGAAAGGTCCAAGCAGATCTATGTCAGATAATCCTTTTGTTTGAGGTGGGCGTGCAAAAATACTGGATCACAGATCAACTTTACGCCCAGGCATATCAAAGAAAAGACCCAACAAATACACAAGAGGAGTTCAGATTAATGACTTTAAATAAAACTTTGACATAATTTACAGTTGGATCTCTCACATCTGGATATCTAATCACCAGTGTATTGGATTAGCATAGGTGAGATACACACTTTAACAGTTTTATAAGCCTAATCACTTCCTAGCTATTTCCATGGAAAGTATTTGTATCTGAAATTATTCAACCAATTCAATCTGAATTTGTCGGCAGCCAGGAGACAGCAGTCATTTGGATCAGGTTTTATAACATTAACAAGCACTGACATCCATGCTATATGAATTCCAGAAGCTTAATTTTGGATTAGCTGTAGTTTGATACCATGGACTTGTGCCAAGAAACAGAGGAAACATTGGGTGCAATATTTGAATGTATCCTCCAGTTTAGCTTCATCATAAAGGCATCCAGTTTGCATCTTCTCCCACTGCTGTGCAAAGCAAACCAAGGCGTGGTGTGTGAATCTGAAAATTCACTCCAAAGTCATAGTCTCGGTCAGAACAAATGTTCACGTAGACAGATGCATCCTTAGTGTACCATTCTGTTTCTCTCCAGGTAAAGTTTTAGTGCAGTCAAAACAGGGTATAAATGCCACAGGTTATACTGCTTAGTTCCTTCTTTTCTATAACATATATTTTTAAAAAGTTTTTTGTATTCACAACCATCACTTTAATGTAGGTTTCAGGTAAATCTTCTCAAACTTGAGCGTCCTTTTACCTTCAGAGCAGAAAAGACCTATAGTGGATGTTGATTATGTCACTAAGTATGAAATAAGAAGGGGCCAAAGAGGAAAGCAGTAGTTTCAGTTACAAATGAGTTGGTTTGCTTCCATTGACAAGCTAGAAAAACAACAGGAAGTGCCTTGAATAAGGCATACTCAAGAAAATTCCTAAGTGGTACAGAAAAATTGCACAGATTACAAAGATTTGGTCAGAAACTGAAGACTAGCTAGAGCTGTGTGCTGACAGAGGTGGCTAACCTAGTCTTCTAAAGAAGGTTTCTTTCCAGCAAAGTGAAATAACTGCTAGGCACTGATGAGAATTTATTGTCACAGAATAGTATCAGAGTGTTAAAATCTTGCACAGCATAAACAGAGAGAGAAAATTGCCTACAAGTGTGTCCTGCAAGAGGCAACAGACAATCACTCCACTTCATCTGCAACTGGGATAGGAAACAGACTTTGAGCCTGAACATTTTTTGTAGCTATCTATTCATGCTTATGCTGGGGGAGGCAGGAACACTTTTACTGTAGCAGAAGTTTGCTGACTTTTTGAAGAGGAAGAAACCGATCCACCCTCACTCCATGCAGAAGAAGCTCAGTCTTCATGTCAGTCTAAGATACAAAGAAAGATGTAAAGGAGAGGTGCCAGTGCCATGGAGAAAGAGAGAGTACTTACTCTACAGTGGAAGCACTGAGGGCAGGCGAAGGCTTCTGGAGCAGGGAAGGCAGAGAGGTCTGCAGGTGTGGGGAATGGCTCCTGCCCCGTAGATGAAAAAGTGAAACAAAAAGAAATGTCCCTGCTTTCACTTCTGTGCCTCTAAAATCTCTTGCATCCCACCTCTTTTCATTGCATCAGCTCAGGACTAATTAATAATTTTTGCTTTCTGATTCTTTTTTGGACTCTGCTAATCAGCTCTCTCCAGTTACTCCAGGGACACCTCCTGGCAGCTGACCCAAAAAGACTGCACCAGTCTTTGTCCTGCACAGTCCTTCAACACTACTTTGAAGTGTAGGCTTTGCCTTCTCAGAAAAGCTCACAAGCCCTCATAACTCACCTGATGGCACGCAACCACAGAAACTTCATTTAGTTTCATAAAATTGCCAAAAATGTGCACTGTAACACAACGCTCATGGTATTATTAGAGAGTTTGAGACTAGTAAAACACAGAAGATGATAATCACACCTTGAGAACTCAGGATTCTAGGAGAACCTTTGGTCCACACTTCATGTAAGTGAGTGTGACCAATCTGCACTGTAGTGTGTTATCCTTAACCTTATATATATTATACCTCACTCTTGTAGCCAGAAAGCATTCCCCAATCCCCTTAGCCCTGAGGACATACCTTCCAATCCCACTTCCACCCCTTGCCCCTCTTTGCTTGCTTTCACATCTCTGGAACTGGTTCTGCCCAACTAAAACATCAGTTTTCCACTGTCTCAGAACTGGATTTTTTTCACTCTACAGATGCAAAAATGTGATCTTTATCTGGAATCAGTTTCACAGAAAATATCATCTATTTTGGGGGAATTCCCAAAACAGGATAAATGGGTCTAAAACTAAGGAATACCTTGTCCTTTTCTAACGCCAGGAACAACTTTTTTTTGGTCTCATTTCCAATTTTTCTGTTACTAAAAAAATCCAGGACTTTGAACCCAAAACCAGGAAATCACTGAACCACGTGCTTAACTTAAAGCACATAAATGCCACTGTTGAATCAGTGGGACTCTTTGTAGTCAGAAGGGTAAGTCTGTTGCCTTGGATTACTGGAACAGAAGAAGTATATTTTATTTATAGTGTTTTCATTTTTCAAAAATAGTGCTGCAACTAATTGACGCAACTCCAAAAATTCTGCTTAGTGAATTTAATGCATAAAATAGTGGGTTTTTTGAATAAATGTTATTAGCATATTCACATTTCTCATCAACAGTCATAATTTCAGGATATTTGGTGTTCCTAGCTGTCCCTATTAATAGAAATTGAATCAAGTCATTTTACACAACCAGAAAATGAGGCTATCCTGTTTCTGGCCTTTTTGATGATGCAATAATTTGGCTCTGAAACCTTAGGAAAATTTAACCGAAGGAATAAGAACTACACAGACTGCAGGAGTGATACATAGGAACCAAAATGAGAGGGTTTCACATTTTACAGAGCACTTTTGTATTCCAGATGATTCAACAACTAATATTTTAATTATTGTTGTTTTTAAAACTTCATCTTAGCAACTACCCTGGTAATTAAGCTGAGCATCGACTAGCTCAGCAACACTGAACTGTATAACTTGCTGTATTGTAAATCAGGGATTCCCCCAGGCAGCCATAATTTGTCTGTCCTTCTGGTTTTGTCTACTTTAACTTTTCTATTTTAGGGACTACACATGTGCTTTCTGTTAGAGCAGGGAAGTCATAGCAGACTAAACTACAGTCTATGGTGACTTTGCCTTTTGGGTTGCACCCTTCTTTGGTCTTGGAGGAAGATGGTCACATATAAAAACAAATTATGATTCAGAGAATCCCTACAGTGACATTTACCAGAGAAATGTGGTTTTCACTGTGGCCTCACCCACTGTACAAAATCCCTATAAAAATAGTCTTGTACTGGTCTAATTAATCAGCTCTCTAATCCTTGCCTTGCCCACTACATACAAAGTGGTTTTGTAAATTCAAAATAGACGTGGTCCTGAGCCACAACATTTATAAGATCATGGCATCTAGGGATGGAAAACAACTAATACATCATCCAGTACACCTCCCCAGCAGGGCAGGGTAGCCTAGTTAAAAATGCCTCAAATAACATGGCTTTGACCACATCCCGAGCCAGCCAGTCCACTGTCTAAGTCATCCTGCTGCCATGAAGGATGCCTTGATTTTCTTGATAGCCTGTTTCACAGCTCCAGCCTCTAACTTTGAATTCAGCTCAGCTATGGCAAGGGAGCAAACCTCTGTTGCCTGAGGACAGCCTTTCACACACAGACAATTGCTCACCTCCTGTTTATGCTCCTATCTCATTCCTGTTCTTTTGAACTAAGGACATTTGTGTAGATGAAATTTCTGTATCAGCCAATACAGCCTTAAGATTCGATTTTTGGTGCTTTTCTTACATCTGGCAATCCTATTGCACTTTCACTGCACAGCTGTAACACTTGATTTCTGAGTAGTTATTCTAATGACTGTAACCGTAGATTTTGCTACTGGAAAAATGTCAAATTATTACTAAGAGGGCAGTATCTTAGCAGATGAGAGTAATACTTGTACATCCTTAATAATGATATAAATAATCCTAACAGGCAGAAAACATATTTCCCTGAGATAAACTATTCACTTATCTGGTTGCAAAATAGACGGACACTCCTTTCTCATTTCCTCAAGGTTGCAATTTAAAGGATTAACTTAATGCTGTTTGATACCCTGTCCAGAGACTTCTTGAAAGCTGAAGTTGTTGGCTCTTCAATAAAGAAAATGTATTAAAGCCTTTGGTTTCAGGGGTTTTTTTCTTTCTTTTTTCTCTTTTTCTTTAATTGAATGTGTTGGTGGTTCAAATAAATATCTGTCTAGACAGATGTCAAAAGTGAAATCCAATGATGAAGACTTTCTTCATGATAATAATAAAGGAGATGGCAAGGGAAAAATATTTGTGGTGTAAAGAACACCCAAGTTCTGAATATAGAGACAGATCTTTTTGTTTCAGCTATCGCACAGCAAAGGGCAGGCAGTCAGTCAGACCAGAAGATCTCTTACACAGAGCTTTTTCTCACTGTGAGGCAGCGTGGGTGCAGGGAAGGCGTGCCTGTACTGTAAAGTGGTTAGAAACGTAGCAATGGATTTTGTGGTTTTCTCCTTTGAAAGTCATGATCTGGGTAATGTTGGGATTTCTGAAGACCTTAAGGGAAATAAATTGTTCAGTTTCCACCACACTGGGGCCTCTTTCCTTGGAGATGTTTCATTCAGAGTCTGGAAGGTCCGAGATGTCCCGTGCTTCCCAAAGCTCCCTGTGGCTGCAGTGAGATCAGCCACTGCTCACAGGAATTGCTGCAAAACACTGGGGATTTGTGTGCTTCAGTACTCAGCATCCTCAGCACCTGAATGTTAGTTGCCTGACAGCTGTAAAGGGATTGAAAGCAGGATATATACCTAGGAACATATTTAAGCCCAGGGGAGAATTAATGCTTTAACCACTGTGACACAGAAGTGTATCTGCTAAGCTGCTTTGTGTACTGAAGTTGAATACAGACAGCTCACTTCCAAGCATGCTCCCCGTTAAATGCCGAAAGAGTTTCTTTAGATTTCCTTCATCTTTCCTCAGGTTTTGGACCCACTTTGCTGTCACAAGAAATGTAATTTATTCCTGAAAGCAGATTATGTCACACTGATGCAAATCACAGTATATACCAGGTCTCGTTTTGGGATCTATCATGGCGTATGTCTTCCACTACTAGGAGTAAGTAAAAATTCAAACTAAGTGTAGCCCAGGACTTGTGCCCAGAATGATGATGTCATCATCCTGCTCAAATAGGAATTGGAACCCTTTAATGGGCAATAAAACTCGTATTGATTTTTAAATATTTTGCATCAAAATGCATTTGCAGCTCTAAAACTGCAACTGATTTGTGGTCAAAATGATTTATTTTTTACAAATGCTTTTCATTTTACCTTAAGATGATAGTTGCATTAAATGATAGTCACAGGCTTCAGACAGAAAATACGCAGGTTATAATTTTGCATCTCTGATTAAGGAAAGAAAGCTTTTGTTTACAGCTGTCTCCAACAATGGCCAAAATACTTATTCCTGCGTAGAGAAATTAAGAGCTAAGGACTGAGACCACTAAAAGGCACCTTCAAGGCATAAAATATTATTCTTCCTTACTTGTTTGTTGTTTTGTCTCTTTTTTAAATAATGAAGAACCAAGACGCAATCAACTGAAAGCAAAGTCATGTAAAGGGAGAGCTAAACAGTATTCACATTGATAATTTGGGATAAAAAAGAGCATTGTTAACTTTTAATAAAATATAGTCCTCATTCTGAATTAATAATATCTGATAGACATAATTACTTAATATTAGACTTTTGACCATTACATTTTTATTTCCTGCTCAGTGATCAGTGGGAAATATGTCATGCCAAATTTCATCTTCATCTTCAACAAACAACTGCTTTTTGTTTTTTTCCTTTTGAGAGACTTCAGTAATTATTTAGTAGCAAACATAGCACCAAAAATACATTCCTCTAGAGAAATCAGTAATTTGATTTTCATCCATAACTAACCATACAGATTGCTGTGACCCATGTACTAATCGTAAGTCAGACACATGGAGTTGATTTCAGGAATAAGATACACTGATATGCTTGTTCTTTTAGCACAACCTATAAAGAAATCCCTTCAGAAATTTGCATTTGAATAAAGAAACGTTTATTCCACCTGTTTTTTATAGGCTAACCAAAGTACCCTTTCTGTGTCTCAAACAGTATTGACCTGTAATTACCTGTAATTAGACACAGAAATGATGCTACTGCAAATAACAGTTCTGTTCCAAGGACAGTATGTTTCTATAATTACCTGTCAAAACCCAGTCGTTCTGGAGTTGAGGAATGTAATTTAATTGAGATTATTTTTCTTCCTCCAGAGCATTAATTTATCATGTAATTTTGTGGCTAGTTTGAAGCACAGGTTCACGTTCAGTCAAAATATTTTTCTTAATGAATATTATCTAAATTTGATCTTGGATCAAAGACAATGCACTGAGTATAAAAGAGAAATAACACTTCCCTGTCCTGAGGACATCTCATATAAACACATCTAATTTCACACAAGGTTAGGGTCCAATTCCTGATGACAAAAGCAAAGACCGAAAATATTTCTAATCTGAAAATTCCATAGAGGACCAAGTATTATTATTATTTACTGCTATTTCCTTGTAACAAACAAGATCTGGCAGAATTCTTCTGCTATCAGTTAGCATATCCTCTTGAGGGTCAGTGGGGTCATCCAAGTGGTGCTTCTGCTCCTTTTTCATTGAGAGACATTCCAGAAGATATTACTGAGTGATTGCTCACCTGTTGGATCAGCATTTTCACTTTCTTGTTGTATCTTGTCAGCACTTTCAACCAATGTGTTCATAGAATTTTTTATGTGTAGACTGGGAGTTAGGATGCTGCAGTACTTGACGTGCAGATTGGTGTTACCATTTCTCCCAGTACTGCTGACATAAGAGAGCCAGTGGTCAGACTGGAGCAGGCAAGAATTCCCACCTCAAAGGCAGAGATAAGGCAGAGTCAGCAATTACAGGATGTACAGATCTTTCCTTCATCTCCTATATCTGTTGGAAGAATTTCTGTATGATAGAATTTGAAAGTTAATGTGTCAATATGAACTGCAATGCCCAGTGCACAAGAAGTGACATAAAAAAGCTTTACAGATGAAATTTTGTAAAAGAAATTGTTATTTAAGTGTCTTTTAAAGCTTTTTGTATTAAATATATGAAGATATGATTACCTGTGCACTGCATCTCCTGCTGGTCACAGTACTAATGCAACTACAGGTACCATTAACTTCAGTGAAGGCCACACATTTCTTTTAGGGGTTACCTTTTCTAGATCTGCACCCATGGTCAGAAAAAGACAGAAAGAGACAGAGAATTCCTGGTTCAGTGTATTGCCATAAGAAGTAGGAGGCAGCCTTGTAACTTTTAAACCTGGTTTTAAGTTGTGGTTATGGCAATTCTTGGACCACCCTAGCTTTAAATTTTCTAAACATTTCATTTTGCTTTATGGTTATATGTTAGTTACTGGGCTAGTAGCTGCAGATCTACTTATTTACATCATGCTCCTGCATTTACATGTCACTCTATCAGTTGAACTTAAACCAGTTCACACAATATGTCAGAAGTATTCTGCACTGGAGCTCTTAGATTTACAGGCTCAACGATTTCATTACGATTGCTCTAGATCTGCAGCAGCTGTAGCAAATCAAACTATTGTTCACAGACTTTACATAGCAACTCAAATTAACTTTTAGTTCTTTTAATGGACTTTACTGTACATAAAAAATGTATATGTACACAGCAACCTCCCCCCCCCATTCAAAAAACTCATTATCTTCCTCTTTAGGACAGCATAATTATAGGGATTCTACCCGGGCAATCAAATATAGGGTTTGCATTCAAATTTTCAAATACTCTTTACTTACAGGTTTCCAGGCATGTTTTTTTATCTGTCAGTATTTACTTAACAGGAGATTTTACTACTGAAACAAACTCATGTTTGACAGAGATCTGTTGTATTTGTCTTATTAAACAGAAAATAAGCAGTAAACCCACCTTGTTTACTCTTTAGAGGCCCTGTACTGTACTGCATGAGGGCTCCGCAGTAAACCCACCTTGTTTACTCTTTAGAGGCCCTGTACTGTACTGCATGAGGGCTCCGCAGTAAACCCACCTTGTTTACTCTTTAGAGGCCCTGTACTGTACTGCATGAGGGCTCCATAGCCCTGGGGCATTGTGTTTGTACTGATCTAAGACTGAATCCTAATATCTGAACATCTGTGTTGCCATCGTTCTACCTACTATTTAAAACTTTACAGGAAAACGTCTTCCAAAAAACCCCTTAAGGCGAGACCGTATGCCTATTACATTGTAAAGATGCTGAGGTAGAGAGCTTGACTGCCTTGCCTGAGGCCACACATTTCTCTTGGGTTGAAATTGTGTGTACTTTTCTACTGCTTGCTTTGCTACAAAACCTGTTGTGTAGGGGTGTAAGGCTTGCAACACTTACACAGCAATTTGAGAACTACAAAGTGAGGCTTCACCCTGCGAGAATATAAACTTTTCTTAGGGAAAAAAGTAATCTCCTCTATATACCCACATGTGAATTTTCCTTTCCTCTTCTATTCTGCTAGGTTTCTTTCCAATGCAGGCAGCTTTCCCCAAGCCCAGCAGCCATTCCCAGATTTCCCATGCTGACACCTCTTGCTGACAGCCAAAGCCTGAACATCGAGCAGGTTCTGCTTCTGTGCCTTTGCCCCAGACCTTCCCTCGGCAGGCAGGGAAAGAGCCTGAGGCACCCACACAGCCCACCCTGCCTGAGAATCAGATTTCAGACAAAAAAGCACTGTCCTTGGGCACAAATATGAAAATCAGCATGTTTGGGTATTTCTGACTCACCCGGAGCTCCAGCCCTGGGTCACGTTGTGTTTGTAGGGAGCCAAGGAGTTGTGTAATGGCTGGGATATGTGGGGTTAGAAATGCATGTGAGTGCACGTGAGCTCAGGTTGGAGGGGGAATTGCCCTTATTTGTATATATATATTTGTTTGAATAGACCTGCTGCACCCTACATCTTATCTACATACAAAATTTTCTAGCAGCTCCCTTGTGCCTTCCTTCCTCTAGTTCCCTTTCCCCATCTGGAAAGTGAAAATAGAACCTTAAATCTGGGGAACTTGTTTCGAATATGCCACACTAACTTTTTGGTACTACCTCAGGATACCCAAAGTATACCTATGCAGTCTGTTGAGCATCTACGATCCCAGCTGAAGCCCGAGAAAATGAATAAATGACACCCTACAACAGCTCGGAGAGTTCTAGAGAAAGGCAAGGTTTGGGACTTTGCAGCAATGTTTGCTTTACTCACTGAATATGGTTTTCGCTGTCACAGTGTGAGCTCCAATGCAGTTGGATTTTTGTGTTCTTTTTGAAAATACGTACCATAAATTAGAAGGAGAGTTAAATTTTTCACAACAATATCCTTCAAAGAAAAAATTCCATTTAGACTATCTCTGAATCAGAAATGTTTACATTTTGTAGGCTTATGATGAGAGAGAATAAGTCTTTGATAAATGTCTTGTGTATTTGGGGGGGGTTTGTTTTTTGTGGGTTTGGTTGGGGTTTTTTTTCAGGAAAAATGCAAATATTTCCATAAAAACTCACAGAAGCACAACCAAAGGAAAGTCTTCACCAACCTTAACAGGCACCAGATCATGTTCTTTTATAGCAGATCTTAATGGTCAAAGACAGAACATTTGTATGCCTCAGTGCTACAGAAAGGTGCCAGTAATAACAATCCATGGGGGTGGATATAAACTCATCCATGCCGAGGTCCCTGTGCTTGGAGGCAGAGCCTGCATTGCCTTCTCCACTGACAATATCTCAAGTGCTCATGCTGAGCTACTGCCAGACAGCTGGCACATCAGCATAAAATCCACTGCAACCTGCAATTGTGTGCAAGAAATGGAGCAAAGAGCTGTGTGATTTAGCTCGTGCTCCTGTGGCTCACCTGCTGCTGGCGCAGTTTCCAGCTGATTCAAAGCAAGGCCAGGTACGTGTGCGTGACCTGCTCTTGGAGAACTAACAGGTAGACATGACCTCCTCCCTGCTCCTGATTATACAGAAGCCTCCAGGAGTCCTTGGGCACTCTGATGATTTACTTCTGTGCTTTCACCAAAGCTGCATTTTTTTCTCCGTCCTCATAGTTCATATATTTTATTCTTCTTGAACAGATCTGTCTGCTCCCATCCATGTATCCAAGTATTACATTCATTAGCATTTCATTATATTATTGTTCTGTGTTCTTTTCAGTTTAGTGGCATACAGATATTTCTTATTAAATCTTTCTCATCCAGATATTATTATCTCTGGTTGACTACCAATTTTTTTTGAGTGTATTATTGTCAAGTGCCTATATTAGTTTTCATTTTCCTTTGTGATTCTTTCTCTGTATAAAACAATGAGAAGTATAAAGACTTAGTATGACTTTAATGTTTCATCCTATTGAAAAAAAGTGCAATTGTTAATGTCTAAAATGCACATTGCATAATCCTAAATGATTGTATGTATGAGATCTCAATTACAGAGAACTTTATTCCTTAATTAATGTATTCCAGACATCTGTAGTTTTGATTTATAAAAATCTAGTTCTTGCCATGGTTATATTTTAAGTTACACATGCAAAAATAAGATGAAGTTTTCTGTTACTTGTTAGCAATGTAAGAGGTAGCTGCCTGGCACTTTTAAGTCTGATGCTGTTTATCATCACAGCACTTTGATCAGGCTTTTATATATATTTTTAAGTACTGCCCAATCCTACAGGCATCTAGTGAGATAAGTAGTTTTACTGACATGTAAAGATGACCTAGGGTTCCAGACCTAGTCATTTAAAATGTAAAGGGGAGAAGCTACTGTGTAAAGGCACACTTTGGGGGGAGAAAAAATGTAAAAAGAAGATCCTTTTGCTTTAAAGTGAGAAAGTATATACAAGTGGAATCTTTTTATTCTGATTCACTTAGTAGCATGCTGTTTAATGACTCTAACTGATAATGTCTTTAAATGGTTAATGCAAGGACTGATCCTCTAAAACTGAGCTAGGAACAAAAGCTGAAATGACTTTTTGAAAGGGAGGGACAGGAGGAATTCTGACTCTTCTCCTGACGCTTTACAACGGGAAACCACAAAGAATTGAGGAATCAGTGCACGGCACGTGGATTAAAACGCTTCCTAGAAGCAGCTAGTGCCGTACATTGCCTAAACCCTCCCTGAACTTTCTCAGTGAATACAGCAGCCTGACAGCCCGGCTTCCCGCTGGGTGGATCCTGCAACTCCAGGAGGGAACGGCACTTCTTGTTTTTAATTAGCAAAGGTGAAAGGTGAATTAAAACTAGCTGTTTGGCAAGTCAGAGCAAGGGGCTGAGTTCTGAAGAGCACCAAGGAGGAGGGTGCTTTCTCCTTCTTTTCCTTTTTTTTTTTTTCCCTCCCTCTTTCTCTGAATGAATTGCCTTGCAGGAGGGACTGAAAATACAGCTTCTTCCTGAATCCACTGGCAGAGTTACTAAAGACAGCTCAAGACACAACACTGCAGAGTAACGCCTTGGAATGTCCTCGCACTTTATAAACAATTGTCCTAGGGAGGGAATATTTTTACATGACATTTGCACAGCTTGACAAATGGCTAGCTGAGGCTGTGTGCTGCTCTGATGAACGCTGAATTTCCCGTAGAGATACCCCACAAACTGACCAAAGAGAGAGATCTAACTGCACTGGCAAAGTAGAAGTTGGAGCCTTAAAAACACCCCACAAAAACAACAAACAAACAGCAGCGGTCAAGTGAAGAAAGCAAGAAATTTTTCTTGGGCAGGATGGCATCTGCCCAGGACCTTTTAATCCTGGCACTATATGGCTTGTTACTAGAGTTACCGGCTGGATGTCACGCAGCAGATACGAGGCAACCAAGGTTACGTCTGTCACATAAAGGTAGGTCAGTGTGTCAGGTTTTCAAAGACTTTATGCTAATGCAAGTTCATTGACTTCACTGAATGTACTGCATTGGGGCTTAAATTTTGGTCCTTTAACAGAGTATAATGTTCCTGTGCAGAAATCTTGTGAATTGTTTCCTTGTACTAAACTGCATCCTAGATCAAGTTTACTGAATTCTGGAAGACTTAAGGTGCTTACAGTGATGATTTTAGACTTCTTAAATATTCTTCTACCTGAAAGTGTGTTAGATTTGCATGTCATTCTCTCTTACTCTCCATGCTGTAAGAAGGCTGTCAGGTCTGTTAATAAGAGGAAAAGAAACGGAGAAGATAACCTTAAATTATAGCTGAATAAATGTACATTTTTTAACCCTTAAACAATTGAATGTCTGTTTCACTCTTAGAATTCTATCTGTCTACAAATATAGTTAAGGCAAAAAGACTGAATTCCTGTGCCACCATATGATTCATTTTCTAAACTAGCAAGTGTCATCACACTATAATTAAAATGACTAACTGCCAATGTAAGGCTGCTTGCAGTTCAACCAAGTTACCCAAAGGAAAAAAATGTTATTTTTTCTGACATATTTATGTAGGATACTTGTACCTTTTTTTTTTTTGTTTTGTTTTGTTTTAAATTATTTAAGTTTTGGTTACCTGAAGCCTGAACCATTCTTCCTCAACTACTTCAGTGTCCCTGTTCAGTTCTGGATTGCATGTGATTTAAACTCTTCCCTATGATTTGGGTTTAATCTTGCATATATAAAAAAATACCTGTGCATAGCCATGGCATTTCAGTTCTCTGCAGCAGGACATATATTTGTACATTATGTACTTAGATACAGAATCTGTATGACAGATAATCATTGCAGTAGGAGCAAAAAAATGTAAGTGTGTAGGATAAACTGGTGATTGGCCAATCAGTAAGTTTTTGATATTACCTCTTATGCATAGATGAAAAGAAAATGCCTTTTTTTCTGACATAGTTGGGAATGAGCAAATTCTAATTTCCTCAAGAACATTTCAATGGTTATGCAAGTGATAACTAAGCTGCATCAGTGTGAAGTACATTAGAATGCCTATTTAAAGAATGGCTAAGATTTAAGAATTAGCATCAGCTAGAGCTCCATGTGTCGACAGCTTTACTCTAAACAAGGTTTAATTGTGTTTTATATAGCAAGCTAAATTACCAATTATAAGGAAGGGAGAAGCTGAATAGGATAATTGGTCCAAATGTCTTGCTAGGAAGCTATAAGAAAAGGGGTTTGCTTTTATAGGGTAGTGAAATGTTTTAAAGAAAGAAATATTTGTCATGGAAAGCTTTCTTGTAAGTAAACAATTAATTGCTCTAAATTAAATAAACTAGATGACTCCTTGTAATATATAAACCACTTTTCTTTTAACCTATGGTTTCAGAGTACAGTAGGAATTACTACCAAATGCTGATTGTAAAATCCTTTCACTTCTCTTACTGTTGAAAATGTGCGTTTGAACATTCATTTATTTCTAGATGTAATTACTAGGGTTATAATTATTATTGATATTTGTTTGCTTCTTATAGTGTAAGGGAGATGACAAAAGCACAGTAAATGAGACAAATAGACCTAGTGTTATGTTGGTTCAAGACTTTGGCTTAGCTGCCAGTTTTGGCAAGCTCTCCACTATGGTGCTGCAACTATTAACTGCTTCTCTGCTCACTTGTAGTAGGAATTGCTTTCTGATGGTTGGAATCAGCGTGCATTTCACTGCATACTACTTCTCATGTCAGCAGTGAGCCAGTAAGTTTGCCATAACACATCATAACTCTGATATTTTCAAAGAGATCTTGAAATACCCATTTCCCACAGAGGGCCAAGCCTTCCCTGCCTCATGGCAGTTCCCTCAGATCCAGTGACACAGAAAGATCTGTCCTCATAAATTCCCTACCACGAACACACACATCATCATCTTATATTTCACCTTGTACAATGCCCTGTTGCGTTTCTCACACTTAGGAAATGTGACTGATTTTACAAGCAGAGCTGCAGTCAGTGAGTGCCTGACCACAGATCCCCAGCCAGAGGTTGGAAATGGCATACCTGCCTGCCACCCTGGGAACAGCTACTGCAATCCTCCCAGCCAAAAGAATGTAGCAACCAAGCATGAAGACAATGAGCAAATGTCGCTGCTGTCCTCACTAATCAAACAGGAACAGCAGGAGGGTCCCTCATCTTAATTGTGTTTACTCCAGAGAAAGGCTGCTCTGGGTACCAGTGAGGTGCAGGGTGGTTATGAAGAGGTGCTCGTGCACCGTCTGTCCTCTGAGTTGGTGTTGTGGTACAGAGGATGAAACCCAAATGTGTAAATTTTCGGTGTGGAGTAGCTGTAACCTCAGTTAAAAATTTCACTGCAAAGGCCCTGAAACATGAAAGTAAGCAGGCCTGCTCACTGCTTCCCTTTGGAACTGCGGATGTTGGTGGCTAATTGGCATTCAGGCCATTGTAAGACAGGCTAGTGCTGACAGAAAAGTTAAAAGCTTCTATGATTAGTATGATGAGGTTATGAACATGAGATTGTTTCCTTGTTATGGAAGGGTATTTAAAATTAGTCCATTTAAAAGTCTTATTTCATTAAAGAGTCAAGAGAAGGCTTCCACAAATTAGAAAGAGACACTCTTGATTTTTATAAATTCACAAATTCTCTCTTTAAATCATTTTTAAAGTGATGCTCAGTGAAAGTGAGGTAGTGATTGAGAGTGAATGGGAACCTTTTGCTCTCACAGCAAACCAGACTTTCACCTGCAGTACACACGTCTCCCAACCCACAGCAACAAGATCAGGTCCTAACCCTTGCAGAGGGGTCGCCTGATGGATAGGAATACCACAATCCCCTTGCCAATTAGGGGATATATTGTGCAACCCCAGTTTGACTCTACGGCCATTTACTCTGCTTCAGTGGGAGTTAATGAAAGTCCTGCATTCATGAACTACTGTTAAACCTGTCAAGTCAATGCAAACTGTAATGGTGATTTTTGTTAAGGTAGATGATGGTCTTTACTCACAGTAAACTCAAATGAGAATTTTGTCATTCCTTTATGAGATTAGAGAGTTGATCCTATAACAACCTAGCAGTCATTTTATGGTTCTAACTTCATTTTTAGTAAGCTGAGCTCGTTTTATATCCAGAACTAGAAGGTGTTTTCCCCAAACCATCATCTTGTGTCTATTAGAAAATTTATACTGCAATTAGTACCACTTGTGGTATTAGTGGTATGATTGCACTAAGGGTCAGTGCTTGACGATGACCAACCAAGATCTGTGTACTCCAATAGTTTCATGTTGATTTGTAGAGATAAAAATGTATCATAGCTTGCTCAATATTACAGAGAAAGAGATTTCTACATTATTAAGTTATAAGTTGATGTCTTCATTTAAAAATCATTAGCTCATTCTACATGCAGTACAGACTCTGGCTAATGAGGTGTTAATGGAAGCCAAGCTTTGGCCCCTATTCTTTATAGGCTGCTGGTTAAATTCTTTCCCAGTATCCCACAGTTTGAGTTCTTGCAATGGGAAATATATAATTAAGGTGAAATCAGCACACACTGCGTGTTAAAAAGAAACTATTTACATTACAGATTGAAATGGATTGGGTTTCCAGAGGAGAGGAGGGATATATTTATATAAGCCTAACAGAGCTACACTAGAAGCATGTGGCCCTGAAAGGCCTATGAAGGATGTAATTGTGTAATTCAAGCATTATGCATGGTTTGCTGTGTATTTCTAATTGGTTTTGGATTTTTTTCCCCCTGGTTCATGAATATGGTAAAGAACAAAGATAATATAGTATGAAAATGAGATGTTGAGCCTTTGGAGTGGTCTGTACAATTTAGTTGCTGCATCTGGTACAGTTTTGTGCAGCGATTTGCCCATCTTGAGGGATCTGTTTTCTGTTCTGCCCACTGCATTCTCTTGAGGGACTTCAGGGATTTTGGCATTACCTGACCTCAGGTTGTGTAGCTATGCACTGGACACTGCTCTTGTCTGGAAAAGGTAAGGTTGTGCCTGCCTTACCCCTTCAAATATCTCTTCTTTTACCTGTTGCTGGAACTGCTTGCAACTTTCTACAGTAGAGTCAAGCTGCAGCAGGCAGAAGGAGCAGAAGGAACTTGAGGAAATCATCTGGGAAAAAAATTTATTCTCCAAGCACAAATATTTCAAACAATAGCAGCAGACAGCTAAGGAAGGGAGAGCTGAAATGTTGCAGACAAAAACTGATATTTTCCATGTTCATATTCAGATTTTAATATGTAAAATGTGTAATACAAAACATTTATTGTAGAAGAATTTAGGTTTGTTAGGGCTGACTAAACATCTTTGAGGACTGCTGAGGTTACAGCAGAAAAAATGTTTCACTGCCATTTGCAGGGACCAGAGTTTCAGCACACCTAATTTAACTTTCTTGATATTTGTAATTTAGAATTTATTTTAATTAAGACTAAGTTTCACCATGCTTATCCATGATATCGTACTCTGTTCTCTAGCTAGGTGGCAGTAACATCTACTCGGGGGCTAACAACTAAATTGAGTAACAGAAATGTAGGGAATTTTTAGACAGATATTTCTGAATTCTGAAGTAGGCAAATATATTTAATACAAGTATAGTATTTTCAAATAGTAATCACCTGGCCACATAATTCATGGCTAATTAATGACTAGCCACATTACCCTCAACTGAAACATGACTGATTCAATCTCATATGTGATTTTTTTTTTCTATTTTTAACAGCTTTCACTGGTTTTGAATAACTAGGAAATACTAGTTTTCCTACCAAAACAAATTCAAATTCAATAAAGATGTTAATTCATGCTAGATATAAATCACCTTGGATTTGTACCAAAATAAGGATTTGACTTGTGGTCTTCATTTACATGTAGTCCAGAGAAGTCTATGTATAAAAAAGATAGAGGACATTGTATATATGTGTGTGTGTGTGTGTGTGTGTGTATGTATGTCTGTAAAATATGTGTGTATATATATAACAGATTGAAATTTTTCTATTTCTTACATTTAATTAAAGAGCAGTATAATTCCAAGGTTTTATTAAGGCTCCACATCTAAATGTGCTTGGATGTAAGGATTGAGAACCAGAATTACGTGTGTTTGGAAAAACCATGCAACAAGTAATATTTTCTTACAATTCTTGAGGCCACATGCAACTCAAAGTCACCTTAGAAATGTCTTAGGAAAAGATGCATAGGTATTTCTAGGCCACTTATGGACAAAGAGGAGAGTTTTTCCTCCTCCCACTGGACAGGCAACTGATGTTTACCAACAGTTAGGACAAGATTTAGGTTTCTTATCCATCCATACCATAAGAGGTGACCGCTAGGAGGTTCAGGAGTGCTTACAAGCAATCCTAGAGTGACTTCCTCACTGAGGCAGGAATTTTTTGGCAGAGAATTCCTGCTAGTTCCTCTCATAACTGCATTTTGTTGACAAAGGCTTCTGTAAGTACTGCTGCAGCAGAGCTCTGAAGCAATAAGCACCACCGCAGGGACGCAGGAAGCAGACGGTTTGCAGCCTAACATCAATCACTTTCCTGTTCTTGCTTTCAAGAACTAAGTACCATCTGAAGGTGCAAGACCAGAATATCGTGCATCTTGCTGCTTCTCTGAAGCTAACTCCCTGCTTTCAAAGTGATAACACCATCTGCTATTTAAAACTCTTCATCAGATATCGTACTCATCATTATTTCACTGAAAGCAGCTTTATGTTTTACTTAAATGAAAACGGATTAATGCTATTTACACGATTTACAGGATGATGTGCGAGGGTGAGCATCTGTGTCAGGCCTTTTGAGAAACTTTTGGTCAATAAATATCCTAAAAGTGTGCAGTGGAAATACTGCATATTATTAAAACTGCTGTCCTAGTTTTCTTCATGTAGCCAGAAAAATATGATGAAGTTATAGCATGCAGACAGTGCTAATTAGAAAAATCATAATTTCTTGAAGAAATTAATAGCCTGCAGGGATAAAGATAACAATCTTTGTTTTACAGGAAAAAAAAAAAGCCCTCTTGAGTATACAGTTTGAAATGTTTTGTGTTGGTTAGTTAATGTTTGGCATTTATTTAAATCAGTTAAGGATTCAGGATTAAACATGAAAGAACATTTAAAACAGAAAAAGAACGAAAATATTGCATTATAAAAAATCTGTAGTATAGTTTAGCTATAATTTCAATCTCCTGTAAAGAAAGGACTTAAATAACTTTGAAGAAACAATATTTGAGAAGTTTTTAAAATAAACTCCACCTTTAAATTGGTGAAAAATTAAATGGTGATCACCAGGATTCAGTTTGAGGAACTGAACCTAGTGAGTTTACTGCATACATTAAAACAAATGAAGTCATCATGATTCTCTCTGAGCACAGTTTCAAAACCAAATATTACCAACCTCTGGTTTCCCCACTTTTATCATGTCACATTGACAAATTCCTTTTCCCTTCATCTTGGTTTTTCTGATCGCCCTCAAGGCTACAAATTCTTATTTTGGAAGAGAGATTTCTCCTTGTTAACAACTTCAATTGAAAGCTGACTGCTCCTCTAAGCATCTTCTGTTAGTTTAAGCTATAAATTGATATGCTTTCACTCATGCTGCAGCCCTTTGGCAAACTGTTTTATAGCAGTCTGAAGACTATTTTTTCCCTTTCAGAACAATGTAAAGAAGGAATGTATCACTATGTATTCAGTTTTTTCTTACCCTGTGATGATTTTCATGCCCGTGAAAATCACCCAAGCAAAAGTATTTTGAGATAAATTTTGTTTGGTGGTTTTTTTCTTTTTTTTAAGAAAAAATATTACAAACACAAGGAATGGTTTCTCTGTTTTGTCTCAGGGTTTCTTGGTGACATTTTGGTGCTAGATCTTTTCAAAGGATTTGCAAATTTCAGCACATTACAGTCAAGTATGCATGTTTAGCTGCGCTGCTTTTGGTGAATATATAATGTTAGTGATTATTATTTGTTCCTCTTCTAGTCTACTCATTCTTATTTTACTTGCAGTTTGCAGGACCTCCAGAATGCAATGGCATGCCAAAGGTTGCTTTTACAGTTTCTGTGCAAGTATGTGCAGGAGGTCTGCAACCACAAAGTTGTCAACGAAGGGATGCCTGCCAAACATCTTGGCCCTGGCACGACACCCAGCCTGTGTGTGTAGCCAGTAGCTTCAAAACTTGAATCGCTCATGTAGCTGAAAAATAATTTTCGATGAAATAAAAGTTGAGTCGCATCTTTAAGTTACTCTTTATTAGTCTCAGGTGAAGGCAGAGAACTGGCAGTTACGTCATGTCTTGCTCACTAGAGTGCTTGGTGTGCTTTATTACCTCTTCTGTCAATCAGAACTTGCTAACTCTTACTAAAAGTCAACAAGAGTCTTCCAGTTACATGTAATGACCTAAGATTTGTTCCTGAATGCAGTGCTGTGTTTCAGGCTGAAACTTCATTTACCCAGTGGAAGTGCCAAAATTTTACCTCGTAAACTTCACAATAACAGAATCAATTCTGTTTACCAGGAAACAAAAATGCCTCTGCCTTCCATGGGAAACATGGTGCCGTAGCACTTTCTGTAACTCGCCTGCCTGATTGGCTCCTGGTACTTAAATTTTCAGTGTAAAAATGGATTAAAAACTGGTTTTGAATCCTTCTACATGTTAAAAAGTCAATGCAAAGGAAAGCCTGTAATGGTCTAATGGCAAAGACTAGTTTGCCATAGACATACAACATTCAAAAATTATATTACCATTCTTGGTTGAATTTTCACATCAGAAATCTAGTTGTGAAGGACACCTTTCCAGTCAAGGAAGATTATATGACAAACATGAAACTTGTCTGCTTTGTGTGTTCTCTTTCAATATAGTTCAAAGGACGTCTATGAATATTTAATATCAAAATACAGAAAATAATTAAAGGCCAAAAATTTCATTCATGCAAAATCAGAAAAATCCCGAACACAACCAAAGAACCCCTATTAGTCAAAAATGGGAGAATGACAAAATTATCACTGATGACTTCTCATATCTCTTTGGCTTGAAAAGAAGTTCATTATTTATAAGAGTTTGATGATAAGCAATATACAATACTTTTCAGACTGTGATTTTGCAGGAACAGCTAAAGAAAAAATGTTATTTATGATCCTTGTGAAATCTTGTTACTAGCATTTTTACTTCATCAGTAATGAATAATATCGGGTTTTAGTAAGTTTGCTTGTTCAGTATTTGAAGTTTACCTTCTCTTTCTAATTTTTTTTTAATGCCAAAAATATATTTACCTACAATATAAAAAGTTCTCAACCAGATCCCTCTAGTCTGATGATGGTTTTTTTTTTTCAAAATATTTCTGTAAACGAAGGGACCAGTGCTTGGAAGATAGGTATTCAATGAAAGAAGATTTAACTCTTCTTAACATCCTTAATGTATCTATTCTCTACTTCTTCTGTGTTTGTTTTTATCTAAAGGATTCCTGACTTCATACTGTGAAGCAATTGAAGCTTCTGTGGGGAGTCAAACAATGGGCTTTTTACTGTTGCTAAGTTTGCCTTATAAGCTTTTTCTTATAACACATTTGTTTAATAGGCCTAGTAAAATGGTGAATGCAGCTGTAAATTTATCTTTTATTTGTTGATGTGCAATAAACATCACAAGGATGTTGGTCTTTTCTTATTCTGATGTTCCTGACACTGGTGAAAGGAAATTGTACAAAATGAATGAAAAGTGCCTTAAACTGATTGCTGGAAACAACAGTCCCCACATACCTAAGAGTTAGTACCTTGTGTCTCTTTTAACAGATGTTTCTCCCAGCAGTGCAACTAAAACTTAATAACAGTAAAATAATAGGTTGCTTGATGTGAGGGAATTATTCCAGATAGCACTATTCACTGGGGTCATTGCTGAAGGTCGTTTTTCATCCACAAAGCTAAAGGTTAGCAAGTGTTGCTCAATTCTGTGAGCTCCTGCAACTCTTTATTTATGATTAAGCTACATGCTCTCCTGTGGGTGTATGGTAAAAGCCAAGAGTAAAGGAAAATAAACCCATTCCTTTATATATTAAATATTTCAACTCAGTTGACTGAGAATGGTATGATGCAAAGCTTGAAAATATGTGCTGTCTGGGTGCCCAGAAAGACGTAAGCTTGCTTAGAGATCTTGTTCTTATTAATGTTGTTGCTGAAAAAATGTCTCGTCTTTACGTGCCTGTGTTTACATGCAGTAAGTCATTATTTTCTCTTCTCTGCTTACCTTAGGCATGGCCATGTCCTTCTGCATATTTTCAGGATACACAAGCATCTGGGATAGTAGTCATTTCTAAACACACTACTGAGAAGGTGCTAAAGTATTCAGCAGGTTCAGCACTTATTATAGCTCATAACCAGGCTGTAAACAGTCCCAAGCACTTTACTGATTCCATAGTATTCCTTGTTGAGTGACTGTAGGTTCTGTGGGCTAACACCCAAGCACTGCAATAGGTCATTTTGTTTCTAGAAGACTTGAATTATTGTAAATAAAATGCTTCACATTTACAAGACAAAGTTAAGGTAAAGAGTAGTTCTCCAGCAACAGCTCTGAGTGCAGCACCCTGTCCTTAAATTCTGCTGCTAAATATATGAAATCTTTATTACAAAAACAGAACAGTTAGTAGAACAGAGGCCTTACTTCACTGTTACTAAGGGCAATAGCAAACCTCCCACAAACTTTTGTGACTAAAAAGTTGACTGGATATTCCTTGTTCCTTGACTTTACTCTCTGAAAGAAGTGATCCATTTGGTTGCTGCATTTCACCTGGAAGTGTATTTCTGTCTCTCCTGAGTTCAGAGGGAGAATAATGGTCAGCTTAAACAGCCTAACTTACACTCTGAGAAAAGTAGGTTGGATGGATTTGGGATGAATGTCTGATGATAGGTCTAGCATGTTACACATGCAAGGATAAAACCCTTTGGCTGAGAATGACTTACTGCAGAGTTTACAAGCTGCAGCACTATTGCCTTGATAAAGTATAAATGAAGATATTATTACTAAATAGGGTGTCTTTGATCTAAGAGTGGTCTGGAAGAAGAGCATGCAGGTGTAGTCAGTTGAGCAGTGACCTGGGCAATGCAAGTGGCTCCCAGAGCTGCTGGATGCAGCTGTCTCTGGACCACAGTACTGCCTCTGACGTGCTCTGCACCTGCTTCCATGCACAGTATGCTGACTGAGATTAAGCATGACGTGCTGAGGTTAAGAAGCTTTCAGAACAGTTTAAACTAAATTGATGCACTATCATGTTGAAATAGCCGAGCCACTCACAGATGCCTGCCAGAGCTCATCTACTCCTTGGCCAAGAAGCAGTAAAAAAAACCAGGTTAGATACAAGCTGTTTAAGTTATTTTCCCTGCACACAAAGGGGCCTTGTAGACCATATCCTAAAACTTTGATTCTATAAATACTTGATCATTTGTGTGTACTTTTAATTATACAAATTGCTTCATTGTTTAAATGTTAAATTGGGGTTTGTTTGCAAGATCACAATCTAAGGCACAGATTCTTTGAGGCCATCCCTGTAGTGTGACTGATTAAAATCAATAATAACAAAAGTTGTTCTACTTCGCCCATACCCCAATCATTACAAAGCAACATGAAACTCTGACAATTTCGATTTATGTGCATAATTTCACTTTCCATTTTATTCTATGGTTAAACACTTACGAAAAACTTGAGATTTACAACTTGCGTGGTCCTTTGTTATAAGGAAAATGGTATTTTGAGGAGATGCTTCTTTGAGGATTTTATAGGGCACTGTAATATGTGTGGGTGCATGTCATTTAGAATTGTGAAATAGATTTTACAAGTGCTGTATGTGGGCTCTGTAATTTTCTTGACATGGAACAACCCTTTACTTTCTTAGGAAATGTAACAAATTACTTCATAATACCAGGTTAATGGATTTGAAATTTTTTTTGTTGGTTTCACATTTAACTGCTTTAACGTGTAATAGCACTACAATCCTTGGGCTGTAAAATTAGCACTCTGGTCTGTTGAAAGGCCCTTGTACTCTTAATTTAAAGTAAAATAAAGCAAAAAACTTACACCATGGAAATTTGAAAATAATAACTAGTGTTTATACATCCTTGTGAAACAGTTCCTGAAGTGAGCTGTGAATTTGATAGCATAGAAATGCTCTACCTTGGGATTGTTGAAAGCTAACAGACATACTGACATGTACTGATATCGGACACCATTGCCTGGGAATGTTGCAGGATCCATGGGGAATATCTCGGAGTTAAACTTGTCACATCTTAGCATGTTTTGTATTTTAAATGGTGTATACCATAAATTAACATGCAAAAAGTAGGTTTCTAATCTGTGATGAAAAGGTGCTTCAGAGTTTTTCTGTATTAGTCATGCACTGCATGCAGGACTGTAGCCCTGCCTCAGCCTTGTTGGCGTGGTTTGACCTCTGCATTTAAGTGTTCACACCATGATGGTGAGTTTCTACAGGTGTCGATTTCTGTGCAAATTTTGTCACAGTGGTTTTGCTTTATAAGTGTTTGGTCCTTCAGTCTCTAAGGTCTGCTCTTGCCAGACGCTGTAATTTTGATGGCAGAGGTTAGCTGTTACAGCATCCACCTGAACCCCATTGCAAATGCATTGCAGTAGCACAGGGTGTTTCTGTAGGCATCTTGGAGTCCTGCAGTTGGTTCCACAGGAATTGTAACAATGCTGATACGACTTATTCACTACAGGATTGTTTACAGACTTTTAAAAATGCGTTTGAGAGCACTAGAGGGTGGCGGTAGATCCTGAGAGCAGTTTGCTTAATGGGGTTAGAAAGCCTTCAGGCTGACCTTCACTGCTGTTGATAGGACAAGACTTGCTTTTAACCAGTCGGTTCCTAACCTAAGCATTGACTGATTTTTAACCCTTATAGAGACCTTACACCTGCTGAAAATGTAGAAGATGAGCCCAAATAAAGACCTCACAACTGTCAGCAGTAGCTTGAACTCCAGAGATTTGATGTGATGCTTATAGAACTTATAGTACCCATAAAAATTCTCTTTAAACCAAATCTTTTTATAATGAAACTATTTCTTTTGGAAAAGATTTTATCTTTTCTTTCATTCAGAGCTTTTTTGTGGTGTTTATTGGGTGACCAATAATATGCTACTAATCTATTAGATTTGATAAATCTGGATTCTACTGGAAATTGCATGAAGAACTTTCAGCAGGCTCCGGGTATGCTCTAGTATTTAAGCCTTGCTAAATCTCATCATTTCTTTCCCAGCAGAACTATACAACCTACATGTCAGAATAAGACTTCCTTCCAACTAGCTATTGTTTTGCCTAGTGAGACTGACATACCTTTGAGTAGTGTGACAGTGGCAACAAGAAATCTGAACAAAGTCATACCTCAGTAGCAGGCAATCATTAAAAAAGATAAACGTGGAAAATGAAATAAATGTATTCTAGACTCCTATATCCTTATGTCACATGTCCCTTGGGCTTTTTCTGTTCTTTCCCCTACTGAAGTAGTTGGAGATGTTCTGTTCTTCATCACCAGCTTTTTTAGTATCTTCACTTCTTAACAAATCACTTAATTCTTCCAGAGTCATACTCACCTTTCCTCATCCCTAACGTTTTCCTCCTGCAGCACACATAATGGTATCCCAGGGACTGAAGTCTCCCTTATAGCAACTATCTCCCTCTCATGTAACCTTCAACAGTATTTCTTCAACTCTTTTTCATCATTAAACAGATCTTTGGATCCCTAGGTGGGCCAAAAGTAGCAGAGGTATGTTTGTTTCTGCATGTGTTCATTGACCAGTCAGTTTGCATGTTCTAATTGACCAGTTGCCTGGTAATTGTATTAATTGGATAAAGAGTTTGTTCTGCTTTTTTATTAAGGGACTAATGGAGTATTTCTATTCTTAACTGTTGATTTTCAGGAAACTTGGAAAAATTTAATGTTTTTTTAGACTGCCCTTACTCCTCACCCTTTTCCCACAAAATTTGAAAATGGTAAGTGGGATCTCACTTGTCGTAGGGAACATGGATTTTGTCACCAAATAGCAGTGATTCAGAACACCTCATTTTCTTAAGAAATTAGACTTGTTTTCACCACAAGAGAATCAAATAATCTTTACTATGATAAATCATTCCTCTCTTTTAGTCCTTCCAAACTGGTAATTCTGTAGTGAAGTCAGGTAAATACTGTCATTTAAGTGGCAACAAAATTATCTTTTAAAATTGTTCGTATGGAAATTGCAGTCTCCACTGTTGCAGGTAGCTGTTCCTAGGAAATCCAGATGATACCCAAGCATGATTTAACCTAAAGGTATTTTCTTATTTCTGAGTTAAAGGAGCTGAATCTGTGTTCTTAATGATTAAAAGAATTAAAATTAATAAAAATACATGTTTGTTTCTGAAGTTTTTGTCCTTTAACAATAATTGGAAACAGTGCAATAAATTAGTACTTGGAAGACATTTACTATGCTACTCCTTGGTTTCAGATGGGTTAGAATTATTATCCTAGTCCTTCCCTCCAGGATTTTGACAAGCTTTTATTCCCAGAGGAGTCTTGGAGATGTACATACATCCGGAGCTTTCTGGAGACAGAACATTAAAGCAAGAAGACAAGGAATGAAGAAAGCTGCTCAGATCAGTATAGCGCTAAAGGAAAAAAACATCTGGAAAAAAAGGCTACGTAAGGTCTCTATGACTGTGGAAGATGAATGAGTCCTCACTAGATAAACATATGGACTGGAAGTTTTAGAGAAGACCAGATAGCTGGGCTAGTGAGACAGGGCTTCACCTACCCTTAATTAAAGTCACTATATTGTTATCATCAAGTTTTATCAAAAGACATGTCAACGTGAACATTTCAAAAAATAAAAGCTGATCAGGCTAACAGCAGACAGTGTGTAGACAAGCAAGATAAAAAATAAAATCTGAGGATATCTGAGCACATTCTCATTTGAGAGTAATAAAAAAATTTTCTCTATTTACTTGGTATTGTCTTAGATGGTGTCATTCTCAGCTCTGAGTGATAAACTAGTACTAAATTGTTATATGCTGTGCTAACAAGCAGTTTCATTTATCAGTAACCTTCAAATTATTTAAGTACAGCATTTTATTTAAACTGTTTTGAGATACTAAGTTAGTTAAATTAACCTTTTTCCTTGTATTGATTGTGCCATAAATGCATTCCAAAAATTCTAGTGTGCTGATGAAACCAAATCTTTCCTTAAATTGCTGCCATTTATTCTTTTGTAATGTTTATCTAGATACTGTTAATTAACTCCAATTTAGCAGATAGTTTAAGAATGTTAAAACAAGCCTTGTCCTATCTCAATTGTCAGAAATAGTAGAAACACTTTGAAAGAGTAAAGGATGGCCGTTGTCTTTCAGTTCTAGTCTCCACAATAATGCTTAGTTTTGCTCACAGATAAGTACTTAAATCAAAAATTCCATATGAACTGTTTTAGTGATGACTGCCATATTAATATATTGAGGTACAGCATTTTTCTTTGAAGTTAGAGATTTTTAAGAAGGGTTTTGAAGTTAGAGAATTTTAAGAATGAGTATTAATTTTAAAAAATTTTAGTGTTCAGCATTGCAAAAAAGGTCTTGAAAACAATATTTTTTTGATATTTTAAATACTGGAAAAAAATAGATGGTAAATTGAAAGAGCTTTGCACCTATCTCTAGAACTATTATATGCTTTTTTGAAAAGTCTTAGCTGCCATTATAAGAGTTTCCAATTTTGGAAAAATTCCTTTCTCGATGAATGTCAGTAAATACTAAAAACTTAATACTTTGTTTGTGACTTTAAATGATACTTTTTCTCTAGGACAGAGGTTTATCATTATTACTTGAAACAAGTATATCTTGAACAGGTATTCACTTAAATTATTTTGGCAAAGAACAGCTGCAAGAAAATGTTCAGTTGCTCATTTATTCAAAGATAGCATAGGTGATGCACATCCTTTTGCAGACCACTTACCTGGTTTTGGGTTTGACCACACATTCTGCAGATTTGACTTTGGCTTTCCAAATCACACATACAGGACTCAGGAGCAGAGTTTGCAATGGTTTAACAAATCACGTGTCATCTTAAGTGAGCATTTGCATCCTGCTGTAAACATAAATAACTAAATTCACAGCTTCATTGTTAATTTGAGACCAACATCATTTGATTTAGAGGCATTCATTTATCACAAGGCAGCTGATAAATGCTAACTTCTCATCTCATCACAATTTGATCAATCCTCATCAGTTCATGTTCATGATTGATTCTCTTCCATTGGCCTCAACAGGCTGTTTCTTTCTTTTGAAAAGATTTCTGCTTTATGCAAAAAAAAAAAAAAAAAAAAGGCTCTTGTTGCTTTGCAAGCAGAGTTTTTAAAATTCATTTTAAAATTCATTTTCCTGATTCTTCAAGGCCTAGAAATCAGTATGTTTGCAATCATGCGTTTATGTAGCTTCCAGCTAGTAATACAAGGATTTGAGTTAGCTTTAAATTATGTAGGTCCTTTCATTTTATTTTTTGTAAGTTTTGCTTTTGGTTTTAAATATTTTCTGAACTGTCATATCATAAGGTTAATTTTTTTCTTTTTTTTAAATTTTGTAAAGATTATTCCTCCTCTAAGAGAACTAAATTCAATTCTGTTTTGATCACTATTACTTATTGTCTCAAGTATAAATATTTTTTTCAAATTTTGACTAAAATTTCCTTTTATATGTTCCAAAACAAGCCATTTCAAGAAGGAATCATTTAACATGCAAAATAGAACTTCAAATGCTTTCTATATTATGTCAGATAATGAATTCACAAAAGAGATGTCCAAGATGTTTTTTAATGTAGCATCATTGATCTCAGCCAAGACCACGTCATTAACATTCCCCCAAGCAGAACTAGTACCATATCTTTGTGGTTCTATTTTCTGTACAGACATCAGTTTAAGGAAAAAATGCACTTCTCATATTTTAGAATATATGTACTTTGTTTCAGCCATTGTACTATGTATAGGTTCTTGTTTGTATATCATGGAAGTGTTTCTACCCCTTCTTTTGTGGCATATGCCTCTGCCTCAATTTTGGGAGGTCTGGATGAAGAAAAAGCTTAGAATTTTTATAAAAACAGGAGTTTCTGTCCTGTCTGATTTTTTAAAAGTTGAATAAAATTTTGAAAATACAGAAAGCAATAGTTGGATTTTCAGCCAAGATAGAGGATTTAGTTATGCCAGGGGAGGTTTAGGTTGCATATCAGGAAAAGTTTCTACACAGAAAGAGTTGTCAAGCATTGAAATAGGCTGCCTAGGGAAATGTGTAGATGTGGTGCTTAGGCACATGGTTTAGTGGTGGACTTGGCAGTGCTGGGTTAATGGTTGAACTCAATGGTCTTATGGGACTTTTCCAACCTGAATGATTCTATGATCCTATGTTTTGTGATGTGTGAAAAGACACAGGGCCACCCTTTGTTTTAACTCTGTCCATATGGTCCTAATCTCATTCAGGAGGTAGACTATTTTCTGCAGGAGAGAAAAGATGGTTTTTTTCTTTTGATAGGCAATTTGGATGCAGGCTTTAAGGTTGTTTGTCCCCTTTTTTGTTTGTTTGGTTGGTTTTCTTGTTTTGGGTTTTTTTCTTTCTTTCTTCTGTGTACTGAAGAATGGCAGAAACTAGAGGCAGACTTCATGCTTCTCTTGGCATGACATTTCCATGTGTCTGTTTGTTATAACCTTCTGAGAAAAACAGAATTAAACTGACAACAAAATTTGGCACCAAAATAAATATTCCTGTATTCCCCATTTTTCTCCTTCTACTCTGTGGTGCTGACACTTCTTCAGATCACTACAACTTAATTTAACAAAGTCCTGCTGAAGTAATCATGGGCAATGGGCTTTGACTGCCTTACTTTGACACTTTTTATTTACAACTTTTTTTTCTGTGGTGTTCAAGTTGTTACAGGAAGTTGGAAACTGTGTTTTGTTGTATAGCCTGTACTGATGTCTGGAATATCAGTAACTCCTGGGAGTCCTCCTAAACCACACACTTGTTTTAAGGTTACTTTTAGTGGAGCTGGACTTCAATAAGAATTGACGATGACAATGAGAACAGAGATGTCAAATTGTCAGTCAGCTGCAGAAGACATCAAAATATTGGTGTGCATTTCAGACAAGAAGTAGTTGTAATGCTGATAACCTAGTTAGATAAGGAGAAACCTATACAATTTTTCTGTAAAATTATCTATTATTTAAAACATTTAATCTGAGAATAGAACATGTTTATTGGTAGTGGAATTGTCTAACTTTTGGCTTCCAAAGCTGTCAACCTTTTTCAGAGATGAGCTTTATTTTTTTTTATTTTCTCCTTTAAACTTCCACTGCAACCTTGAAAAAATCTAAATAATTCCAGTAGCAGTAAATTGTGTGCTAACTCTAAGACATGGACAATCACTGACTGAATTAATAGTTAAAATGATTCAACTTTTGATCTAAGACAAATGTCTCAATCTGCAAAAAATTCCTGGATTAAATTTATATGGATAAGTTACTAGATTGTTATTTTTGATGTACTGTTCAGGCTATCCAGAGTTTAATAACAGATGAAACTTTTTTCTGTCCTTGGATAAACTGGAAAGAGAGAGACATAATTGAACAGAACAATAGATCATTCATGACTACTGAATAAGTGGCATGTTTTTGTTTTCCAGAGAAGAGCATTTCTAAGTTGAATATCCTTTTGTGTCTGGTTTCTTTGTTAAAAGCATAGATTCCCTTGGTTAAGGATTTTATAATGATGACTATTGACATAAGAATATGTGGGATTTGTTCTGAGTTGTTAAAATCAGTGCATAATGAATTCAGAAATATCTGATGAATAATGCATTGTATTCTATGTAATTTTAAAATTAACTTGTCTTTCAGATGTTCATTAGATAGTTCTAGAAAAGTATTCTATATGAAAAGGGGAAGAGAAAGGACAAGACCTTCCTACTTAAATATGCATCACATTTGTATTAATTATTGTATGCACTGAGGTGAGTTGAACAAGATTTGAGCTATATGCTCGTGAGGAAGCTCAAGTTCAGCATGTGTTTGGGACTTCTGTGAACATATCCTCTGACGTTTTAGTGCTTCAGTTGGCTGAGTGTCTTGCGATCTTTTCCAAATTTTGAGGCAACCTGTATTTTTGGAAGCTGAATTAGTTTTGTTCTCTCTGCATCCTCACTGCAAAACCAGGACAAGAACTAGTTCACATAGCACAGCCCAAACTGGGCTTTGCAGTTTGTTCGCAGTACTCCTAAACTTAGCCCAAGGTTTCTTGTATGAACAAGAGGAAAAGCCCAAATTAAGTGTAGAGAAGAAGCATGAAGAAGTGTGATCTTTTCAAACGTTACTTCTTTCTTTCTGTTCATAGCCTAATTTGAGGTCCTTTGAGGTGTTAGAATCATGCTGGAGAACTTTTACTGTTTGGGAAGTAAAGCTAATTTTTGGCTCTGGTGGTTACTAATAATATACAGGCAGAATATTTCATTTTGATTCATAAAATAGTATGATTAAGTAAT
Organism: Atrichornis clamosus; assembly: GCA_013400975.1. NCBI lineage: Eukaryota > Metazoa > Chordata > Aves > Passeriformes > Menuridae > Atrichornis > Atrichornis clamosus. Next base: position 76,810 of record WBMZ01010950.1, on the reverse strand, counting down.
TTTTTTCTGGATTTTTATAAGTCCACACCCAATTTCTGGTTGTTTATGATTCTGCAGTCCATTTGAACTATTTCTATAGTGATTTGGTCTTAGGACTCTATGACCTGTTAGAGAAAAGAAATATTCTGTGAGCACCCACTGAAAAAATTTTAAGGGGAAGGACAAAAGGAAAAGGAGAAAGTAATTCCTTGATGTCTTCTCTCCATCCGTCTAAAGAAAAAAGGCAAATAGAAATACTCCAAAGCAACCACCACTAAAAAACCACTGGAGTTGGCTTCAGGATGGTACAGATTAATGTGTTGAAATTGGGTAAGGCTGTGCCACTGTGACACATTTCCTCTGGCATGATTTTATAAAATTACCTCATTAGGCCTGTGCTTGCTCCCGTCAGCCACATGCTACACCAGACTCATGATGGTTTTATTATCCACATCTTGTGGTGAGAATCTGCAGTGTTCTCATTATTTATGAGATCGAGTTCAACACAGTAGAATGAGCAGAAACTAAAAGTTTCATCTAAACTGATAGATCAATATCTGCCTAATCTTGACCTGTGTTGGTTGTGTTTTTAAATGCTGTCCCATGTTGCAGAGTTACAGACACATATCCACTGAAGAAATGTGTGGTCTTCCTATTCTTTCAGATCTGCAGTTAGTAGAACAGCTGCGTTATCTTCCTCAGTGGGACACTCTTACAACTGAAATGCTTCTTTTCATGCTGTAAGATCACAATCCTACATTTGAGATGGAAATACAGCATCTGAGATACCTGCAGAAAAGATCTTGTCTGAAAGCTTGTTGCTTTTTCCAGCTGTTTCAGCATTAGAAGTTGTAGCCTCTTTGTTCTCCTTACCTACATTCTAGAAAAATCACAAGCAGACTCCATGAATAAAACTTAGGAAGTGACTGATTTATTTTAAAACTAGTTGTTCGCAAAGATTCATATAATGACACCCTCCAAAACAATTACTTTGTTGAAATGAAAACCAAAAAAAGAAAAGCAATATTGTAGGATATTAAATATTTAGATAGTTTATCTAAATATCTCTGCTATTTCCCTTGTGCCTTGTTTTTACCCTTGTAGTTATAACTAGGATCAGAAATGGAAGTGTGACAGTATTCCTGAGGAAGATACAGAATTACAAAAAAATCCCTCAGATATTATTTTCTTTGTATACAATATTAAATAAGGCAAATAACTCTGAATTTCTAACATTGCTAGTTTGGTACTTGGCAATCCGGTTTGAGGTAAGCAATTTTAGGACAAATTGGCTATTTGGAACTGCTAGAACAGAAACCAAAGCTGCCTTTCCACATCTATAGTTGGTCATCTCAGTCTGACTTACATAAGCACATTGAAAACAGATTTGAACTGAATAACTATGTTGTATTAATCTATATTATGGCTTGATAGAATTTGACACAACCTTAAATCCCAAGTTCTCGCTTGGCATGATAGATTCAATTTTTCAAAATGGCTTTTTGTTTTTTCTTTTGTTTGTTTTTGTTGATTATTTTTGTTTGTTTGTTTGGTTGGTTGGTCTTTTGTTTTTTGTTTTTGGGTTTTTTTAAGCTGCCTCCCATTTGAAAAAGAGATGTAGATTTCTCGTTACTTGAAATATTGTCATATCCTGAGCGGACCATCCCCAAGTGTCACACCCTGTGCCTGAGAGCATTGCCCAAATGCTTCTTGAACTCTGCCAGGCTGGTGCTGTGACTGTTTCCCTGGGGAGCACCTTCCAGTGCCCCACGACCCTCTGGGTGAAGAACCTTTTCTTGTTATCTAACTTACACCTGCCCTGACTCAGTTTCAGGCCAGTCCTTCGCGTCCTGTCACTGGTCTTCACAGAGAAGATATCAGTGCCTGCTCCTCTGCTTCCCTTCATGATGAAGCTGCAGATTGGGGTGAGGTCTCCTCTCAGTCTCCTCCAGACTGAACAAATGACTCCAACCGCTCCTTGTACAGCTTTCCCCCTCTTCACCACCTTCTCAGACCTCTGGACACCCTTTAACAGCTTCGTATCCTCACATTGTGGTGCCCCAAACTGCACACATACTCAGGGTGAGACTGGACCAGCACAGAGCAGAGTGGGGCAGTCACCTCCCTCAGTCAGCTGTGCCTGATGCACCCCAGGACATGGCTGGCTCCTCCTGACTGCCAGGCCACTGCTGACTCGTGTTAACTTGCCATGTTCTACTTACTATTGTTATTAGTAGTAGTAGTAGTAGCAGCAGTAGTATTTTGAACAATAGCAATTGCTGCAGAAAATTTTCACTCTGATCCCAGATAGATGGAATGCAGATGAAACAGATTGCTTGCATATTTGTGTATCTGTGTGTTTTTTCTCCTTCTGAATACAAAATTTGGCCTATGGAAAATAACAATGAACAAAACAAGGAAGATCACATCAACTTTGTACATACAGCCTTGAAAAAGCTATACCTTTGCTCAAATGAAAATATGTTTTGTTAAAAGCGAATACTGCTTCTTTTAGAAAGAAATAGTAATAATAAATATAGGCATAAAATTATATCATAGAAAACATTCTCACTTTTCACATTATGTAAATGATCTTTAGAGACAAAGTCTGTATACTGCACAGGTCTTGACTTCTATACTTTGTTATTTATTATTTGGTTCTTGCAATGTTTGTATTTAATGAATTAAATATATTGGTTTATGTTTTTTATTAAATATTGTATTTTGAAATTTGTTATTTGGTACTTAAAAAACATAATAATTGTTTTCCTGTTCTTCCCAGTAAGTAGCTTTATAAGTTGCTTATTAATTTTGGGTCTACAGTAAGAGATGTAGAACTCTGCTATAGGTAATACTTATACAGCTAAGTACAGTATTTCAGTACCATACCTCAGTGTTCAAAAAAGGCTTCCTTGTCTTTTTAATACCACTTGAAGTTCTAAAGCCAGATTCCCTTATCTTATGGCACTGTCTGAAAAACAGATGAACTGTTACAATATAAAGGTTAGCATGTCTTAGCTGAGAAACCTTTGTAGTTCACTCTGGCGGAAGAGCCGTTAACTACTTTCTCCACCCATCAGTAAATCCAGACTTTCAAAAGATGGTGCAGGCTGCTCTGTGACTTAAGCAACAATTTTCTCTTCAAGACTTCAGTTTTGGGCAGGATACTAAAATCTTGCATAAAGTGTTACAATTGCTGTTCACTACCTGCAGTTGAGAAGCAGAGATCCCTGGTGTTCCAGTTTACTAGAGAATAGATCCATGGAGAATAGCCAATTTCCTGGACTATTAATTAAGTCCAGGATAGAGTTTTCTACTTTACTATGGATTGGTTAGAGAGTTTATCATTCTTACAGATCCAAGAAACCACATCTCTCCACATCTCAGGGACCAATATTTTTTTCACACTATATATTTCAGTAACATATGCCTTTCACTAGCGGGAAGTCCTGTTATTCACCTGCAGTCATAAATAGCTGAACATAGTGAGAATGGGATGCTCAGAGTTAAAAAATGCTATTCAGTTTGCTTTTCTCCTACTCAGCCTCTTCAGCTGACTAGCTGAATTCCTACAGTAGTAATTCCAATGCCTGCAATCTCCAACACAGCCATTCAAAAGTGGGATTGTCAGAGCAAAAAACATCAGTATGTGGAGTTTGCATTGATGATTGAAAACCTGGTTTGCAGCAGCAATAGTTTCAATAAGGGTATGTCTTGCCTCAACCTGTACACCTTCGAGGGATAGACTGTAAAAAGATGTTTGGGCAAGTGCGCAGTAATTATCCCTGAGCAAATTGTGTCCACACCTGGCCATTTCTGTACTGTTTCTATGGAAGAGAAACCTGAAAAGTGTGAGATAAAGTGTGTGATCTGGCTTAACTATTAAAGTATTGGTACAAACACAGTTTCACAACTTTAGTGTGATAAATCAATGTAAAGTTCATAGCAGCAGAGTAGCAATTAAGGCTGATAATGACAATGATGATTGTTTTATTCCTTAATGAATTCTACTATGTTAAAGGAGTCTAGTCTACACCTGGCATTTCAATCATCATGCTTCAAACATCCTTTTTTCTGGACTCACTACACACTTATTCATGAAGCAAATATTTCAACAGCAGCAAAATTTTCTTCTCTGTGAAGAGTAGTTTTCCATTTTGGGATACTGAATAATTCAGGAATTAAAGGTTTCCTTGTTATGCTACATGTGCATAAGTTTCTGCTTATACTTGCTCTGCTACTGGAGTTTCCCAGTATTCAGTTTTAGCATACTCAAACTCACTAATGTGCCACTGAGCGCCAACCAAATTGCATTCAAATTCAAAATCCGTTGCAGTTTGATTCATTCATCAAATTTACTGAAAATCAGTGCTCTACATTGAACCTCCTGGGCTATGTGTGCCTGGCTGTGTTGTCTTTCCAGCAGATATCAGGGCGGTCTGATCAGGTGTCCTTTAGCAAACACCCCCAGCAGTGTCACCCGTATTATCCTGCCCCTTAATTCTTACCCATAAACTCAACTCTTTCTTAATTCCCCCTAGGCAGAACTTGATACATTCCAGTTGCTCTTCACATAAAAAGCATAAAAAGATTATAGGTAGTTTCTGCTACCTGATATGAGGACATCATTCTGTCTTTGGGCTCTCATGTATATTTGGTTAAATAATATTATATGCATGCATATTTTATCTATCTATCTATCTATCTATTTGTGTGTATATATATACATTTAAAAAAAGATAATGTTTTCCCAATAGACATACAGGTATAAATGCAAATATTTATTTAGCAATGGCTAAATTTATTTAGCATTTATAATATGGCATTTCCTATTATAATATCTCTAGTACCAGGAAAGGTCTTTTCATGTGTCTGACTATTGAAATAGTACAACCTGTGCTGTGCACACAGGGTCAGGATAGATCATTATAATGTTCGCTTATATCCATCGCATTTCTGGGACATTTCTTATTTGGCGTAATTCAGTCCAGCTCTCTTGAATGCAAAGACATGTACAGTCTTAGTACAATTTCACTGTCAATAGACTCCTAATTTATAAAGGCAGTTCTGATACTCCATCATTAATGTTCAGTTTTCATCTGATGCACTTCTTTTATTGGAGTTTATGCAAACGTATGTAACATATCATTTCAGCTGCTACTGCATGCCTGAATTTAAAAAGAAAGAAAAAAATATAGGAAGTTTTATCCTGTTTAACCACAGCATATTTTTTCCATCCTCAGGGAAAAAAACAGTAATTCTGGTTAAAAAGGATGTTATGTATAGTATAATATTTTCTCTGACTTTAACGAATTTCACTGTTTTAGAAAGCTTTGGAAATGGAAAAAACTAAACACTAACAACTAAAATCTCATCACATTGCTTTTATTAAAAGCAAAAAACCTTTAGAAAAGAGAGCGGAGTGAAGTATAGATTCACTAGTATTCCTTTCTTTAAAAGAAAGAGATTTCCAGAATATACTTTAGAAACATATGTAAGTATGCTTAATTAAGATACTCAGACAGAGATATTTAATAATGAGCAATTCGTTTTAAACACAGAGAAGCAACTATCACTTTAATAGTTTGGTTATATGTAGGAACTCTGCAGACATTCATTTTTCATGAAGCATCAATGTGACTTGATATTTGATATAAGAACCAAAGAACTTTCTGGGATCCATCCCACTATGCTTTAACATTTTTAGCACCATTCCCAATTATGTTCTAAATTAAAGCCTTATATATACAGATGCATAATTGCAAGTGTTTAAGATGACATGTCTAGAATATCACACAATTTTAACTAGCAATTCCACTCAATTTGCTTGCGTTACTGATAATTCTGTTATCAGGGCCATCCCTACTGATTTAATGCTTCATAAAGGCTAAGTGAATTGATTTAGCAAATATTATGGAAAGGATTTTTTGGTGTAAGTACCTGAGAAGTGAAATTCTTCTTGGAAATTTTTTACTTAATGAAAAATAACAAATAAATTTTTCACAAAGAAACTAAGCCAACTTGTTTCTTTTCAGGCAAATGCAATCTGCAATCATGTTAGTGGACATTTTCAATGAAGGCTGTGGGATTTCAGTGATCAAGTCCTTATCTAACCTACTCAATTCCCTTTGATGATATTACTGTTAACTACTGAATCTTCCTAATGAGTTATTTCTGAAAGTACACTGTACCTCTCAAATGATACTTGATGTAGCCCTTTGACATACACTTGTCTTTGAGGAGAACAACAGGTGATCTTCAGGTGATATTTCTTAACTCTTCAAATAAAGTAGCTTATTTTTTAATATAATTGTTTTATATAATATTTCATAAAATTTTATAGTAAAAATAATTTTTAGTATAATTCTCACTTATTGCCACACAGAGAGCAGTTTAACAACATATTTAATTGTCTTATTTTGAGAAGACAATTTCTTGTAGGAAAAGTATGAATATCTAAAAGACAGCTATGAAAATGACTGCACATGTCTGGCAATATATTCTAGCACAGTTTCTATTTAGAATTCTCCCTAAAGTGTTTTATATATTAAATTGGATATAAATCTTGTATCAAATTTTCATAAACATTCCAATTTCAAGCACAACACAATGTTTTTCTAATACTAGTTCCATTACAACAGTCTGGCATATCTAGATGTCTTCAGTTATTAATATTTTTAAAGTTATTATTGTCTTTATCTGTTAGATGTGAGTGAGATTAGGATGACATTTGTATAAATCTGTGGGAAGATTCTGTTTCCAGGGAGCACAGCTTGGCTTTTGCCTGAAAATATCTGTAGTATTAAACTTAGTGTTGGTTGCATATCTGTATACTGCTCGTTCTTGCTGGAAAAATAAGTATCAGAGCAATTCACTACTATTCTGGCATCATCCATAGGACTTGATGAGATGTTTCTCATTTTTCTGATATTGTAATCTAGTGAATCTTAATTTTATAATGTACTTCTTGGGAGAATTTAATTCAGATTTTGTATGCAAAGGTCAAATTTCTTCGTGATATTGGTTTAATCATTCTGGAAAACAGTAGAGTTGCCGGCAGCACATACTACTGCACAGACATGAGTGATACTGTATGATTTATACAGACAAAATATGGTTCAAAATCCAGTTTACGAATTTGTAGTTACGCAACACAGAAGGACAAACACAGTCACGTGTATGGCTGTCTGAAATTTCTTGGACATCATCACGCTGACTTTTGAGTCATTCATTTTTAACATGGTAATATCCTGTTCTTTCTTTACCTTCATAATCAGATCTGAAAGTTATTCTTTCTGTTTGACAGAAATAATAGTTAGGGATATGGAAAACAGAGAAGGGAATAAGTCTTGTCTGTTAATTGGAAAATATGTCAAGTTCCATTGCTCGTATCTGAAAGAAGCACAGTCTATTAAAAATGCATCATGTGAGTAAAAAGATTTTATAAGGACTTTATTTGCTGCAGTTAAAAGCTCGTTGGAATGGAAATACAGTTCGCATGAAAAGTGAATATATAAAACGAAAGTGTAAAATTACATGTAAGTAGCCTTACTCAGGCAAGATAAAGATTTGAAAATTTGATGTCAGAGTGACAGGGGTGCTTATGGTTGGAAGTAATATCTAACATTTCATAGCACTATACTGTGGCCATTATTTGAGTGACAGTGAAGATTAAATTGATTTAAATTATACTTTGCTATTATAACTATTAAATTTTTTATCACAACTATTTGTATTTTGACTTTGCTTTGGAGATCTCTGAGCACTTTAGAAGATGTACAACACTCATTAGAGATATGGTTCTCATTAAATTAGCCATCTGCCTGGTTTACTCATTTGGGAAGCCAACATGTGTGTTCTGCATTTATATAGTTTTAGTGCCCTCTTTGAGACAAAGGTCAGAGCAACTGCCTGCTTGTGCAAGGCAAGTGTGACAAGTCAGTCAGTGTAAGCTACCCATGTTAGTGCCATGTCTCAAATATTACTAGCAACTTGTCCAATTTATAGAGACGAGTGACAAGAACTTGAGAATCTTGTATCTCAATCCCTTTCCCTTCCTGGCTAAACAACTGTTGTAGCCCATGAAATTCTTCCCCCACATTACCTCAACTCTGTGGATCTCTCCAAGCTCCAGTAACTTTCAGACACACTCAGTTAAGCTTGTATATTTCTTATTACAGAAATATTTTCTAGCAGAGGATGTACATTGATTGATATAGACCCTTTTCCAGTTTGCAAAGTATACAGACTTTGCCAAGGAAGGCATCTTTAAGAAATGCTTGAAAAATATTGAAGAGAGACATTTCATGTCTCAGATTCAAGATCTATAACTTAAAAACTCTTATTCCTTTGATGGTCTTCATGTTTAATTTTAAAGTCACAAAGAGTTACTAATAAAAAAGTACAAAATGCATAATATTTTCTTTGCAAGTTATTCCATCAGCAATTTTGCATAAAAATACGCATGGAAAATATTTGGTAGGGTTGTATTCCACTTGTTGAATTTTTGTGTTTGTTTATGTACCTTACCTCCTCATCAGGAAGAATTTCCATTTGAGGAGAGATGAAATGTGACAAATTTTATCATAGTGGGCATAATTTTGGAAAGCAATGTGCTAATAAAGTGAAAGTATCTTACAGTAAGGAGCATTATCATTAAATAACTGCTAGGGTGAATTTTCTTATGTCCAATCTATCCTGTCTTTCAACAAGAGATGTCTGATTAGATCAGCAAGCACTAGAAGCTTGATTTTACAAGGTATTTAGGCAAATATGAGATAATATCAGAAAAACAAAGAAGTTAAATCCTGCTTCTTGATCATAATCTAAATGGAACAAAACTGGAATAAACTGTGTATGCTGCTTTCTGCCCAAGGATAAATATGAGAGAATGGACCAGAGGAAGGAAGAAGGCATCTCAAGATATTGACTGATTCTATAAAAATTCAGGTGCTCCACTACTTAATTGATGCTCTTGTCCTCTGTAATGAAGACTAAGGCCCTGTATCTCCCTTCAGTCTCCCCTCCATGTGTAAGTTATGTCCCTCAGCAGACTGAGAACTGACAACACTGCCAAATACACTATTTAGTGCCAGGAACAAACTGAGGAGCTGCACTGTGCTAGACAATGGGGAAGAACGACAATGTTATAGTGCTGGTCCTCCCGTAACTGAGAGTTTCAGGTATTTACAAGACAGAGCTATAAACCTTTTTACTTTTTTAAATGTAATCATCTGCTAATCATCATCAAACAGGAGATGAACTGTCAGTTTTTCTCTGTTGATATAGCTTAATTTCCACCTAACTTAATATGTAGAACAATTTTTCTTTGAGATGTAAGTGGTCTGAACTCAACTTCCTTCTTTGGCTGGTGACAATTCAACTTTTTATCCTTCAGCTCCAATGGAGAATTTTGATAGTGTGTTGAGATCCCTTGTCTTTCCTCCCACTGCAGCTATGGTTTTTACAAAAACATTTAAGTCATTAAAGAGAGGATGCCAGTGAAAGTAAGGCTTACATATGGTAACCTGAAAGCGACAGCAATGTCCTGACTAAGCAAATCCTCCATATATTTAGGCAGTTTCAAGCATGCCAACTTTGAGTATTTCAAACTGAATTTCTAATTATTGCTTTAAATGTTATTTTCACTGCGAAATTTTATTACACAGCTAATAAAAACTGCATGTATCATCTGCACTGTAGCACTGAATTTAGCTTTCTTTGAGAACTGCTGTAACCATGCCTTGCTTCTCACATCTATTTCTATTTTAAACTCTGAACAGGGGCCAAGCAATTTAAAAGTATGTAAGAAAGTTAATGTTTTATTAGGTTTTCGAATAGGTTATTCTCAGAGTCTTAAAAATCAGCATTAGCAGTGAAAATATGACTGTGGGAGAGGCAGATCCTACTTCTCTGTAACTGGTTCAGACTCGGGATTTGGTGATTCAGGAATTCAATTTTAATTGTATTGAAGATTTTCAGCTTTTGCAGGCCTGTTCTATTAAAAAAAACATTGCTTTTGCTGACAAAGGGGAAAACACAGCAACCGATAAGTGTATTACGTCAGACAATGCCTTCACACTAATTTTTTTTTTTCTCTCTGTATCCCTATTAGCCAATATCAGTGCCTGGAAGACTTGCTTCCAGTAGCTAGTTCTATTTGTTTATTTATATATCAGTAATGTTTTTACTTCTTGAGTCACTGAAACCCATGTGCAGTTCAGAGTTTCCTCTGGACTCTATCTCTGGTCTTAATGAGAATGAGTAGGTAAGAATAAGAGTGCACTGCCCGCACAAAAGGGTAAATACAGGACAACTCACAACTGATTTGTATTCCTTCACGTGCCTCCCAGACTGGCAGGGCTGCCTGGAGCTCGGGAAGGCTCTGCTGCCTGCCCAGCCTGGGTAACACCCCAGCTCCTGGGAGCTGGCACTGCCTCTTGCTGGCCGGTGTAGCTGAGCTGGCATGGAGGTGGCACCGGAATATTTTTTCTGGAAAAGTCCGTAAGCAAATGGAAAGGGTGAGGGTGAAAGGAGGAAGCAAGGGAGGAATTATGACTCAGAGGGATCTCTATGAGTCACAGTGTTTCCCTGGGCTACCCAGGAGGTACATGCAGCCTCCTACTTGGAGTTAAAATAAAAGAGTAATCTATTTCAACAGCAAAGCGAGTACTGTGGACTAGAGTTTAGATGTATAGGTTTGCAGAGAGCAACTTCTTAATGATGTTTGTATTTTCATGTGCTTTCAGCTTGAATTGAGGGCATGTAAAGTAGCTCTGATGAGGTCATTAGCAAATCTGAGATCATGATTCTGCTTCATGGTACTCATTATGAATCTCACAGTGAGAAGTAGAGCTGCAGCTGTACACACCACAATAGAAATATAAAGGTGTAGTTCCTTACTGTAGAAGGCTTATAGCTTTTACAGCTTCACTCATAGATACCTGTCAGGTGAAACCATTTTAAATGCCCATTTAGTGGCAGTCCAGCTGGGTGCTTCCAAGGAGCAGGAATACCTCTTTCTACAGCCTTACTCTTCTCCAGAAGAAAATTTTGTGTTTCTCTATTTTAGGGTCTGTTGAAATGCATTCATGTTCAAATGTTCAAGCTAAAATGTTAACATTCCTGTGAATATATCTACAGAGGAAATACTCTTTGTTCCCAGTGTTATCCTTGATAAATCCCTTAAACTCAACATTAATCCATGCTTCCTTAGGATGGCAATTATGCTTAATTAGTGTTCAGAATAAGAATGCTCCTAAGAATCAGAGCTTACACCTACAAAAGACCAGTGGCAAGCTTCTTCTTCACCTTACTGAATAATTACCTTGGTAAAAGAAGCAAAATATGGAACAGTTTGTGCCTCTCTATTAAAGTGCCTTATTTTCATAATCTGAAAAACAGTTTATTCTTTTTGTGCACCTGGTTTGCAGTTTTTACATCAAGATAGGTAAAAGGCATTTTAGCTTTGCTTTCTCTCACTGCAGCCACACTCTGAGCAGCACAACTAAGAACTGGACATAGCAGAATTTCAAGCATTAAAACCTCAGTGATTTGAGAGAGGAATCTCTATAAAAGCCCCTAAAGATTCAGCAGTGTTTTTAGTAAAATAGTAGGAGAGTGCATCCTTGAATTGATACAATCCAGCGTTAAGTAATAATTTTATGCTCTTGAAATTCAGCGAGAACGATGCAGCACTGGTGAGGCACTGGGCTCCAGGTGCACATTTTCAAAAACAGCAACTTGGCATTAGACAAAGGTGAATTAATTGGCAGCCTCATTTTCCTGTGATCATATATTCTTCTGATACAGTAGGATGAAAATAAATGTTAAGATGAAGATAACAGTGTGTGAACGTGTTTATATGCATAATGATGTAGTGTGTATATATACATACATTTCTTTAATGTGTGTCTTTATACATGTATACAGAGATATTCATTTATATATGCATGCACAAGTATCTCCCCAATTTTGGATTTTAAGGTTTAATTCTTCTTTACATATACACTTTCATAAAACCTCACAGCAATTGTTCCTGTGCTGTGGGTTAGAACTGTACCATTTGCTCAGAGTTATAATCCTGTGCACAAATTGTACAGAGATTTTCATTCATGAGTTAGTGTACAATAGGTATTCTGTCTTTACTTACCTTTTTTAATAAATGTATATTTTTATCATTTGCATGTTTGTACTTAACTAAAAAAGAAGCAACTAATCTGGTAAAAGTATTATTCACAAAAAGAACAGAAAGACAAGGTCAGTTATTTTTTAATGTACATTATTTAAAATATATATATTTCCCACATATCTAGATCAGAAGTTCTTAGCAAGAAATTTACATTTGTATAAGGAGGTTTTCCATTAAAGCATGGTTCTGTTCTCCAGCAGTGAGGTTTCAGCCAGTTTTGCTGTTTGAGTGCCCATACTGCTCCAAGGGAAAAAATTCCTCTTATGGAGAAATGAGGAGGAAAGTACTTGCATTCATAGGCTAAACTCTGCGTAACATGTTTCAGGTGTAACATTCAGCTTAAGAAAGTAGAAAGGTGCTTCTGTTTGTGGTATTAGTACACATGAAAATGTTTCCAAAAGAGAAGTATTTCCACCCTTCCTGAAATCAGATCAGATGTAATCCCATTTATTTAGAAACAATATCTGAAAGTCTCTTGTATTATGATTTACTAGGACATAATCACCAAGTTTACATTTTTCCTTTATATTTATGTAAAGATTAATTTTCATTGATCTTCAAGGTATGAAAGGAAAGAAAATTGTAATTGCACTTTTTTCTTCTTTTTTTTGATGTAAGGAAAAAGCTGACCCACACTGGCAGTAAAGTGTGAAAAGTATCAGTTATTCCACACCAAGGCTGTGTATCTCATCCCCACGTGCTGCTGTAGTGAGGTATCAGCTGTAGTCAGTTCACCTAAATCCGTGTCCCGGTAGCGTGGGCTACACATGCCAGGGCTGCAAACTATTAAAACTTTTGAAAACCCTTTGTTTCAAGGAATTTTAATTATGGCTCACAAGGTCATTCATGTTGAGACTTTATATCATGGGCCAAACTTCAGATCTTCATGAATAAGGCAAGAGGTTAGTATGTGTAACTTTATCCTCACTATAGAGTTCATATGCTGCTGATTATAAGCTTGTAAACAAATCCTTCACATCTCTCCTGTTTGAAACAGCTTTATAAGGAGTTTATTTTTTAGAAAAATATGAACATGTGACAAGGACAAATTGTCTTGAAGTCTGTCCAAGAAAGTTAAACCCCCAGTTTCTGATGAAAAAGAGATTATAATCAGAAATATCAGATCTCTTTAGACTATGCAGGGCATGCTTAGGTCATGTCACGGTTTGGTTGTCAAGAAACACCTTGACTTCAGCGAAACACAGGATGACTTCCCTTTTCATTTTTCTCAGCATCTGTTTCTTCTCTTCCTCCATGAAGATGTTTTTTACAGGCTAGTCTTGAGTTGAAGGCACTAAATCAAATTCCTTGCTCCCTAGTTGGTAAACAACTTAATGTGTTTAGCAATTTGAAAGAGCTAAACATTTATGAATGCTGGCATCTCTTAAGGGATTTAGACAAAGTATATGCATTTTTAATCCAGGTTCCCCTGTGGATATTATTGATTTGATGAATCATGGTGATGATTCTGGTATTTATTCTACCCTTTATATTTTAAGACATACCTGTGTTGTTTGTTAGGTCCATGCAGTAATACTGGATTTATGCTTTACAATGCTTTTTTTTACTTGAAAAGGCATAGTTCTCTTTTCTTTATTTTCTTGAAAAGAGCCATTTGGGCTTGTCTGCCTCTAACTTTATTTGACGTACAAAACTTTTCTTATGCCTTAAGAATTAATTTGGCTCACTTGTGTAATTTGCTCTTTTAGACTGCTTTTGTCATCTTTGTCATCTTTGCTTCAGAGAACACTTATGTCTTCAACTGAGACTAAATTGTGTTAATTAGGAAAATATCTAATGGCATCTTGCCCGTCACCATGCCTGAATGGCCACGTAAAGTTAAAAAAATAGAAAAAATACAGTAGTGTTTCTCTTGATTTCATATTAAATCCTTCCAAAATTGGCAGCATAGGGTAATTTATCTTTTTAAAACACAGACAGTGTAACAGACAAAGACATATTAGGACAGGTTTGGATGGGAAATTATGTAGACACTTTTTAAAAAAATAATGAGAATAATTAATTGTTGGGAGAATTTTCTAGCCGAAAGTGATGGAGCAGCCATAGCTAAGTGTTTCTCTAAATGATGTACTTAAGCTCATCAGGAGGTTATTAGGCTTGATGCAGAAATTACTTCATTAAATTTTACACCCTGTGTAATGAAAGAGGTCAAAATAGTTATAATAAACATTTTTGGTCCTCAGTTGTAGATGAAATTGTGGTCAATTGAATCCTAATAGTACCTAAATCCTGTTGATTTCAATAAGAAAATGTTTTCATCCAATAAACTTACGAACAAATCTTTCACTTATATTAGGTGAAGACAGAAACAAAGTATTTTGGGTAATTTATTTTTAATATATTGTGTTCTGTGATCAAGTGTTATATGGATACAATGGGACACACCTATTTATGTTTTTGTTATGGTAATTAAAATTATTTTTTTAATACATGTGTGCTTTTACTAAGGGACAGAAAATATAAAAGTATCCCCCTTATCATGTTGAGAAAAGAGCTAAATGTCCCTATGGAAATTTAGCATCTGTTCATCTGCCTTTTCTTAGCTCATTATGACTAACACTACTGCCAATGAACCTGCTAAGATTTTACTTAATATTGGGCTGTAATATTTACTACATTGAATATTATGATACTCTGTGTGTGTGTGTATATATGTATAAATATGCCCACATTGCATATATTATGTGTTGACTAACAGGTTTTAATCCTTCTAGTCAATTATAGAACTTTTTGACTTCCCTTCTACACAGGTTTGGGTCCCTGCTGTCTTGGTTTCTTTTTTCCTTTTGCAAGTTAATACCTATATTTTTAGCTTCTTCATATAATGTAGCAGAGGGACTCACGCAGTCTAGAACTGAAAGGGGGTCAATGTGCTGTTGTGCCCCCTAATTGCTTCTGTCTTAAAATATTTCAGTCTTTTTAAGACATGTAATTTTTTTTTCTTTTCAGTGCACATGAAAAGGGATAATGTTAGCGTTTTGCAGTTAATTCAATTACTTTCCACTTGTGAAATTGCTGACAGGATTTCCGACCACTGGAAGAGGTGCCCTGACTGTTGGCTTTGATTGGCAGCCCAGACATAACTTATAAATTGCAGCTGAAATTAAAGCACTTTATCTTCACTCATATATATCCTCCATGACAAACCGTTCAGCAATACTTTCAAGCCATTACTTCAGTGAATTGATTTTCAACAGCAATTAATGAGCAATTTGTGAGATAATGTTCTCAGTCAAATCACAGACATGTCAGGATCTGTTTCAGTAAGACAAGACTTTACTGCACTTGCGATCATAAATCCTAGCTGTTGTTCTTTAAATACTGTAGATGAATTGTTATTCAGATTTACACTATCTGCAGTACTGCTGTTATCAGAAGACTGTGCATTTCATATAAACTAGAAAATATGAAAAAAGAAAGCTTATTCCAAAAGAAAAGTGCCATTGTCTGTATGCTGGAGAAAATAACTTCCCATAATAACCCCATTATTTCTTAAAATGTTATTTGATGATAATAGTAAAAATTTGCCAATAGCATAATAAGAAAGTAATTTAGAAAATAAAGCATGCCAAAAGCAATTATAAAACACACAGAGGAGAAAAGACCTACTTTAAAAATGTTTAACTAAGGCTCATAGTCATCACACCTAACTTTAAGAGTCCAGTTAGCTCAGTTTTTCTCTATGGTCTGTGGAAAAAAAGAGATGCTTCCAAAAGTAATTTGTGTCAGAAGTGGGGTGAATTTCCATCTCCAAGTAGCTCCCTTTTGTGGTTAATATACAGAGATGTAGAATTCCTCTGTACCTGTTTAGACTGAACTTCCAGTTTTTAGACAGCTAACATTAAGGGATATAATCCTCTATTAACTCACCATCTGATAATATTAGCATGATTTTGTCACTAAAAATATATAAGAACAGAGATGAAACTGGGAAAGGGTGCAAATTCCACTATGGCAAATCAGTGATGTAATCCCATTATGGACTTTGCACACTTGTGCTTGAACCATACATTAAAACCTAGCAGGAGAGATAATAGCTACATATTGAAGTCATATTTAAAATTCTTAAAAACACATAAAAAAGAGGAAAATTAAAGGATAGGAGAAAATCTTGAAAAGTATGAAGACAAGTAGTGACTTAAATTAGCAAAACTTACACTTTAGTATGGGCAAGAGCATATATTTTATTCCTTTATTTCAATCTTTGATCTGGTGTATTTATCCTGAGCAGCTACAATAGCAATATTTAGTGCTCTGTGTGTACCAACCAATGGTGAGGACTTTCTGAACTGAAGATATGTCTGGGCCAGTTGGTGCAGCCAGCTGCAGGAGCAGAAGGTCTGACTCCCAGGCAATAGCATTTCATGGTTTTCAGAAGCAGATTTCTCATTCTGTTCATCCTACAGCTCTCTGTGGGGGAAAAATGAACAGTTTCTTCTTAAGGCAGCTGAGGTCTCCCTGTTGGTTCTTGTCCCTCCTCAAGGAATAATGAGAGGCTCATGCATCTTCGAAAACTTGAAAGGCAGGGATGAAGTTAAGTAGCCATGCCCCTTGCCTTGACAGAGTATGGAATATTGGATGAAATACCTTAGATATGTAGCCGTGAACATCCAAGATATCATTACAGCTGAGCTTGAACTAAAAAATAGTGGCCTATAGATTTGAAAAGAATTATTAAATCTATATAGAGTTAAACGTAGTCAATGCACATGCTGTTAATTTTTTTTTAATAACAGAACTGCAGTTATCTACAGATTAAAGCTAATAAGGGATATAAAGATTAAAAGTTATTAAGGAAAATTAAGGGAAAGAACTATGCTCGTATGTAATTTAAACCTCCCTTGGTATCATGAAAACTGAAAAGACATTTTTCTACAGTTTTAATCACATTTGCTTTTACACTCTGCTTCATTTTAATTAATTTCTTTTTTCAGTGTCTCAGCTTCTAGAATGACAATTAAACATACACAGTGGTTTATCCCTTTAGAAATGAGTCAAAATCCTTCATTCCTTTGAGGAAACTCTTAGTTATTAAAGAGCCATTTGCAGTCCAGTAGGTAGGTTGTTCTTTAGAAATGAAGTCATGAATTTGGTACAGATCTTTCAGGGTTATTTTGCAGTATCCACTTCAACTAGCAGGCAGTTGCTAGGTATATATTGTAATTGCTATTTTAATTTTAGTGCCTCAAGTAAAAAAAAAAGTATTTTTATAAATGTTTCTTTGTTATGTCTATACTTAATTAAGTTTAGGGATATGATTTTTCCCATCATCATGTGCTTCTGATTACAGTGATATGTGCATTATCCTGTATTTTGAAGGATTTAAGTCTTAAATATTCACCATCTGTTAATAAATGGGATTACCTCACTGCATTTTGCAACAGATATAGACTAATTAGAACCAATTGGTATTTTTTGCATTCCTTTTTCTCATAAAGGAACTCTTCAACATAGAAGTTACGTGGTCAAAATCTATCTTTTGGCTGAGTGCATTTTTATTGGATCATTACTTAATCCATCAAAGATGTTGATTATATCTTTTAATAACTGGAGTAGTTGAAACCAAAAAAGAGATTGATTTAATGATACGGCAGTTTTAGCACAAAGCAGGCATTTCAAAACTAAGTTTTTGCCTGAAAGGGGAGAAATTGCCTGAAGGCTTTGGAGAAAGCATTATGGTGTTTAGGTGACAGGTTTCCTCACTGCTACTTCAGCACGGTTTACAGCTGGTTGCTTCTGTTCGTGCTTGCAGAGTCTCCTAAGGATTATAAGATTATTGGTCTTGACTAAATAAAATGAAGTGAAACTTGAGACTTCTGTACAAGCTTTGCTTTAAAATTATATAAATTTATTTCTGTGAGTATCTCTATACTATTAATTAGTGAACTCCACTGCCTCAGTGCTATTAGTTTTGAGATTAATATGATATAAAAAACAGTGAAGCAGCTCCAAAAATCCTTCTCTCAGAAGTAAATGCATTCTGACAAGAAGGACGAGAAAATAGCCATTTAAATTTTGTTGAGGAACTTACAGAGACAGTTTATAATTACTAATCTCTTGGTCAGACCTATAAAATTAATAAAGAATGAAGTCCACTGAAAAATCCTTTTCAAATTTTACTAAATGACAGGATGTATTTTATGATCAGAAGAATCTCTTTAGTGTCTTTAAACTATTGAGGTGTTTGGTTCAAAATGACTAGCACATTGAAATGAGTCCTTGTAGAGTAAAATGATATTGGCCATAAATCCACCAGGAACTACCATGATACCATAAATACAGATTTACTTCAATATGAAAAAGAAAAATATATCAATTTATTTCAGACAGAACTGGTTCAATAAAAGGAATGGTTGGAATTGATGCTTTAACTTTCCTTAATGGTTGGAATTGATGCTTTAACTTTCCTTATGTAATAATTGTATATATTCTACATTAAGAGGCTACAACATTGTAGATGAGAATGTGTGTTGGGCTAGTTGCTTCCTTGTTTCTTAAGATTCCACGTACATGAACTTACTTTTTTCCCAGACAGGTTTCATTTTTTTAATACCCTCATGGACCTATAGACTGCATCAGTATAGAAGATACACTTTGATCTGGACATTTCTCATAGAGCAGTTTAGATGGTTTAATCAGGCCAGGTGAAAGGGAAGCCTTGTGAAATCCTCCAGGTGTTCCGAAATGGTGGTTCTCATTCTGACTTACCCAAGAACTCTTTCATAGGTTGACTAATTTCTGAAGCTTTGGCAGATTGTAATCCAGGATCATGAGGGCTGCATGAATTTGTGTGTTCTGTTCCTCACTGATATTAGGTTATTCACAAGCATTGAGGGAAACTGGATGTTTAACCAGTTATTTTCCACAGCCAAACTTTTAACAGTTTTGATAACATCCCCTTTGCTGATCTTTTGCGGCAGACCTCAAGACACTATGTGATTTCAGCAGGAACTCTGCCTGTCAGAGGAGTTTCACTATTAAGTGTGGCAGGTTTAGCTTTGGCCTCAGTGATTTCTTTTACCCCTAATAACTGCTGAACCAAGAGAATGTTATTTTATTTACTCTGAAGAGATTTGAGATGCTGAAGGTGATCTGAAGAGTCAGCAACAATTGGACTTCTAAGATTAAAATATAACGTTATTTTGCATGTTTAGTTATGTTCACTAATGTATTGTTAATCTGAATATTTTGTCAAGGGAATTTTGAAATACGCTTTGTAGAAGATGGTCTGTAAAAGCCTTTCACATACTTTCTTGGAAGACTATTCTATAATCAGAGTAAGAGCTAAGAAATACTAAACAAGAAAACTTTCAGCCGAGCTTTAACCATGAGGCTGCCCTTCTTATTGTTTTCTTGGATTAAAAATGTCAAACAATGCTTCAAACTAAAACATGAATGTTAGATGTTGCCTCTTAAAGCTCTGGTTCTAGTTCCAGCAGATTGATATTTATTATTTAATTTCAATCTCCATGTTTTCAGATCTTTTGATCTACAGATAACCTATTAAACTTAAGATAACTTCCAGGAAAACATGAAAGTAAAACATTATTCTTAGACACACTGCCAAGTGTTTTAACAGAGTAACTGAAAGGGATCTGGAAATTTTGCTTTAGGTGTTGTGCAGGAGATAGTACTGCAGCTCAGCTATGCATGAGTAGGTGATAATGGACACCTGGGTAAAACCTGAAGTTTAATCTATATGCAGCAGGACAACAAACTTTTGTTACTTATCACAGAATCATACTGGAAATGATTCAGATGCTTTGTGGCTTCTTTATGTGTTGGCTTGGTAATGTATGCAAACTGAGAGGACTGGAGAGAAAAACCAAGGTGCTTAACAGACAGTAGTAACGAGAAAAATATATCAGAATATCAAAAACATAGTCTGAGTACCAAGATGACAATGGTTCTATCATTGGCCTATGAGCAGACACTGAAATACAAAGAGCTTAAAGACAGATGGACAATCATTATTAGATAAAGAGTCTTTAAAGGTCAGTTTTTAACTTTGGAACTGCAGGTAAATCAGGTGGATGGGAGTAATGAAAGTTTATCAATAATATGCCTATAAATAGGACTGGCAAATTCTTGTGCCAACAGCTACACCTGAGCTTGTCATGTGGGCATCCTTTAAAACCAGTGAAGAGATACTAATCCCTCTAGAGCGCAATTCATATTGGAAATGTTGCACTTGTATAAGGAGGAGTTGAACAGCTATCTTCCTAGAAATACTCACTTCCCTGTTGTAGATTAGACAACTAGAACATATCTAAATATTATATTTCTGAAGTTGGGTATGATATCTTTAATGTCAGATTTCGTAAGGTATTAGCCATATAGCCTCGTTAGGGAAAAAAAAAAATCTTCTAAGCTTAAATATTTCCAGGCTATTATGCAAGCACCATGTCACTAACCTGTCCTCTAAATATGGTCCTGACATCTTATTTGAGAATGTTAGGAATGATTTTATAGAGGCAAAAGTGAAAGCAGAGCCAGTCTTCTAACTTCTTTGACTGTTCAAGTATCGCCACACGCCTGTTTCCCTGGAAGATTTAACAGCAACAATTTCTAATGTACTTGACTGAAAACAATTGCAATTGCAAGTGAATTATAATTGCTACAAAAGCTTGAGTTACCACTGCAATTTCTGATGGCAATTTCCTTGGCATTTAGTGAGGTTTTGAAAAGTACTTTAGTTGCAATTAATAGAAATAATGGTGTTTCTGTAATTTCCTCTGGCCTAAACCCAAATTCTGATTGACATATATTCTAATAACATTGTCATGAATGTTAGCTGCAACTCTTTTTAAATGAAGTAAATGCAATTGAATGTCTTTATTAGTACGAGACATGAAGCATGCAATTACTTGGCTAGCAAGTAAATAGTAACTGGCAAACTCTGTAGACAATCTGGAGCTCAGCTATTTGGACCTTCCTGGTGGTCCCAGAGTCTGCAGTGAAGATTCAAAGGCATAGGGACTGAACTATTCTTGCAGTTGAGTAGGTGGTTCTCTGCAGTTCAGGGCTAAGACAAATAACTAGCAAAGGCAGGAAAATATTTACTGCCACAACCCACTACACATACTGCCACCATACATCATGTACCAGCATTGTGATTGAAAATAACTTTCCTGGCCCAAAGACTATCAAACTATCACATACTCCATCAATAATACAAGATGTTTGTAAATGAAACAACATGGAAATGCCAGCATTTAACATCATAACCACATCTGTGTCACAACGTTCATTGTAGCAGTCAAGGCATATGTTCATTTAATCTAGATTCAGCCACCTATAATGCTGTAATTAATATTTTGATTTTACTAAGCTCATGCAGTCAGTGGAAAAAGACAGGCCTTTTCAGAAAGCGAGGCTCATCTATAATAGGCTGAGTTACTCTTTGGAGGGTTGTATTTCTCTCCACTAACTATTAGGAAAATCAGTTACTGGGTAAGTGCTTTGGGTGCCTCTAAGTTCTTGAAGTAAAACGATTCCAAATCCACATGACCAAAAAAATTATTGAGGAGAATGCAAAGGAAATTATACATACAGTATCTGGAGGATATATTTTTTTTTTTTGCCCTTGGGTTTGCTCTTATATTCAGTCCAATATTAGTGCTGAGTGTGGCAAACTTCAGCCAGTTAAACATGCCATGTTTAACCTGAAGCACTTGGTTTTTTCTAGTAAGTGAATTCTTGAGTTTTATCATTAAACAACCAGTCTTCTCGTATGGGAAGACATATGTGAAAATTTATAGAAACAACCCAGTTCAATCAATATTCAACCTGTCTTCATTGTCTTTTCTTTTGATGCAAGATAAATATCAGTGCACGTAACATGTCAGACAATTGTGGTTGTTTCACCTTTAGCGTGAGGTTCAGTCTCTCTCAACTACACATATATTGGCCTTTGGAGACCTATAACTTATCTAAGTTCCAAACAGTAAATTAGAGATTAGTACGTTCAATTGATCAAGAAATGTCATGAGATAGTATATCTTATACCCTGAAAGGCATGCAGAATCTTCCTGGGAAGCAGGAATCACAACCTTAGAGCCTTTCCTTCAAGACAATGCTCTAACTGCTGCCTCAGGGTGAAATGCGTGTTTGCTCATTTGCCTGCACAAGCACGATGTACCATTTTAAGCCAACTGAGTTACAACTCTCAAAATTGACCTCACTGAATTCTTCTAATGAATGGTTAATGATAAATCAGGGTGTGCTAATCCAAATAAAGTAAGTTCAGAGCTGAATTATAGACGTGTGTCCTCATTTTATACATATATTAAAAACTAATGAAATTCTAAAATTACAGAGCAGTTTTGTTGAAGACCACTGCTAAAGGTTCCAAATTCCACATACTGCAGTATCTGACTAGCTATTGCAGTTACAGACATTTAAGGACTTTGTGGTCTTCATTTTAAAGCACAAGTATGTATTTATGTATTTACACCCTTGAGCTACACCATCAAAGGCATCTTTGTAAGCTACAATTTTTAGTAAAAATAAATTAAAATTGTTCTGAAATGCTACTGAAATAACAAACTGGGGCAATCCATCTGGAATTCATTTTACTTCATATTACAGGCTTTGTGTCACTGCTGTCCAATTTGACACCGAAAAGCACAAAAAATAACATTGACATAAGGATATAGTTATGTTTATATGCACAGAAGTAGATTTTTTTCCCGTTATTTTCAGAGTAGTGTTCTTACAATTGGCACCCTCAACTGACTTTCAGAAAAAATATCTGTGGTGGTCATGTTAAAATGCAGGAGCAAAAGCCTATGAAATGAAAAAGCTGTCAGTCCTGCTACTGTTCTCAGTCAAGTACTTCCGTTGTACCCAGGCGGGGAGGCTGCGAGCCTGGAATTGGGAGACAGGATTTTCCAGACATGCTTTGAGGAAATAGGTACAATACATGTCTGCTGGCTGCATCAATGCTTTTTTCTTAGGGTCCATTAAGTCATGGCCATTAAAGTCAGTAGGAGCTTTTTTCTTTAATATGCCTAGTCTGTCTCCATCAAAGCAGAATAAAATCTGCTTTTTAAATTTTTTTATTTCCTGATACCACACTCAATATGCTTTTGTAATATATATATTTTTAAAACATCTAGAAAGCTTGATCTCCACAATGACTGCAGGTGTAAGAACCTTAGGTGCCTGAAAGAGATCATATAAAGGAGTAGGCAATTAGATCAATCTGCAGTAAGGGCAGAACTTAGAGATGACCTAAGTATGAGCCAAAGCTAAATGAAAATTTGCTTTCTATAAGGGTAATAATATTGAACTTGGGAGCAAAAGATTATCAACAGATTTATAAAAAGAAGGTGTCTTCATTTGATTTAGATAAAAGTTGTGAGGAGTTTCACAATCTCAAATCAGAAAACACAATCTTCTTCAACTCGGACCGATCCAGCTGACTCAAAATATGGGTCCTAGTTCATTCAAGAGAGAAAATAGGTATCTCATTTAATTCTAAATATGTCTGTGTATATGTATGGGTAGAAATGTATGAAGTGATTTACTCTTCACATATGCTTACATCTTTCACTCGGAACCTAAAAGGCTACTTAACACCAGATGCCTACATTATGTTTTGCTAAATTTAGGTGGAGTATTTCTTCCAATTTAAGGGAAAAAACAGTCCTTAAAACAGAATTAAGTTGAAAGCAAGATGACACTGAAGACAGTTTCATCAAAGATAAATGAAATTACTTGTACTAATTTATTGTTATTTAATATATAATTTATTTCAGATGACATGTAGTAGAGCAAATGTGTCTAGACTTATGTAAAATATTTAATATAGTGCTATAAGATGCTATTAGTCAGGTAAAGGGTTAGGGTTGGACAGGTGCTAGCACACCCCTTATAAAATTAAGAAAAAAAAGAAGAGTAACTGAGCTTGAAGAGAGCTTTTTTGGAATTTCACAAGGGTTAATCATGAAATGCATCTTCTTTAATAGACTCATTTATAGGCTTGGCATAAAACCAAGCAATTTGCTAATGAAATTAGCAGATCATGCACTAAATAGATGACCTTAAGAAAGAAGTGTTAGACTGAAATAAACTAAATGAAATTTTAATAGTGTTGAATGTTTGGATGTGAACATAAAGGTCCATAACAAATGACTGCTAAAAGTTGCAGCCAGCATTTTTGGGACCCAGGGGGAAGGAGGAAACAGAAGTCTAAGAGCTGATCCCAGAGAGATTATTAGCTAAGCAGTGGTATTGGGCATGAAAAGAAAAAGGAGCTTCTAAAATCTATTAAGCAAAATATTTCCAATTGAATTGGGAAATACTAGACTTGGAAAAGACAGACATAGAATCATAGATTCAACCGTTCTGTGAACTGGGGAACACTATTGAACGAGGCATGGGGAAGATGCAAAGAGATGCAAGCCTGGCGCCAGTGGGGATGCTGAGCACCACTGCCCTATCAGACCTCAAACCAAGACTCATTACCACCTGCCAGGACCAGGGACTGGGGCTCCCAAGTGAGAAGGTAGAAATTTTGTGCTACTCTGTAAACTCTTCCAGCCTCCTGCTTCTGATGCCAGAACCCAGAGCAGAGCTCTGTGCACGCGCGGTGTCTGTGCTTCAGCTCAGGAGACAGAGTTACTGAGTTTTACTCCAAAAAAAAAGCTGGAGCAGCATGATCTGAAAGAAGTCTCAGGTTGGTGGTGCAGATGGCTCATGGAGCGCACTATGAGTGTGTGCAGTGTTGTCCTCTCCTTCCACACATGATCTCCCACTCATCACAGCTCATGCTATAGGAAAATCCTGTTTTGAGTTGTGTAGTAGCAAGATAGTAGTAAGCAGCTGCAAAACTGTAAATTTAGAAATATGACTTCATCTAAGAATTATGAGTAGAAAAAGAAAGTGAACTTTGGCAGACAAGTAAACTGTTTTGTGTAAATGTATCCAGAGACAAGCCATAGAGTGAAGTGAAACAAGAAATACATTCTTCTGCAACAGTCTTTTCCCTAAATTGACTGTTTCAGAGTTTTCCATGTGACATCGGCAGGTCTTACAAAAGAAACAGAATGAACATGCCGCTAAAGTGTGACCAGAATGAAATACAACCACATTTATGCTGATAGAACATATTTCTGTCAAACCATGGCTAGGTATGAACAGCAGGGAGCCCTATTGTATACTGATCTAGTCTCTGAGTTACTGTGCACTAACGAGCAACAGATGAGACAGATTCTTTGTAGTCATTCTTTTCCTTTCCTCCTCCCATTTTTCTTCTGTTCTTTCTCTTTTTGTTTAATGTTTTGTTATTTCTGTTGTTGCTGTTCTCTGTGGGTTTGCATTTTGTGTCTTTGATGTTAAAGAGAATTCTCCCAAATATTTTACCTACTTTTAAGTGTAAAAGGTTTTAAGTGTCTTAACATACATTTTCCTAAATATCTACAATTTTTTTTCTGCTTTAGGGAATTGCTTGAATGTAATCCCAAGGGAAAATGTTAATGTAAAGGAAAATGTGTAGTAACCTTGGATCTGTATTGTTGTTTCCTTTGTTTTGTTCCTACAAGGTAAGAAAAGTTTAATACAATGAAGGGTAGGTGAAGCTAATAAAAGGTAAACATCAGACATCTACAGAATACTATCTCATTTACAAGCTCAATATTGTATGTTTGTAATTAATTTCATTCATACTTTTTCCTAGAAGAATGATCTTCCAACATATTAAAGTTAATAAAACACAGTTTAAGCTTTCTACATTATTTATGCCTCTCCCTAAGAGGCATAACAATTTTTCAGCCTTCTAAAAAACTTATGGGCAATAGGATTGTTGAAACATATGGAGATAATTTTATTTCTCTTAATTATTCTTTCTGTTTTTACAAAGTTCTAATCCAAGAACATTGTACAATTAAAAAACCCCAAAATTTTAAATTCTGCATTTAGAAAAATAGTAAATACTACGTTAACATTCTTTATCCATACAAATACATGTACGTTTCTTCTACATAGAAAAAAAAAAGTTTTATAAAGAAAAAATAAGACAAATGTAACACAGCAGAGCTGAGGAAGATTTTACAGTCTCAAATACTATGAGTAAGCAAATATGAAGATGAATATACCATATTGTTTAAAATAATATTCACATCATAAAGTGGAACCACATTAAAAGGATTATGTGCTTTCAGTGATCTATAGAACTGACTGTTTTACTTACACAACTGAATGTACTGATTGAGTTAGCTATGAGCTTTTAAAGCCTTTGACATTAGTACTTATTCACGAATGATAATAGCAACCCATTTTCATTCTTCTAGATGTGTACTATATGTCAGACAACTCTGGGGCAACACATGTACTGTGTCACCTGGTCAGTATTAGAATTACTGTAGTTCCAGAGGCATCAGCTTTTTGTCAGGGTTAGTAAAAAATTCCCAGTCAATATTAGCAAATTATATAATTTAGAACTAATCCAGCATTGTCTTTTCAGTATCAGAAAAATATTTCAAAATAATTATCTAAATGGACTCGAGGCAGCAGAAAACATACCTGTAATCCTATTGTGGGGCTAATTAACTCCTTTGTGTTACTTTGGTGTGGTTTTGTCGTTTAGATTGTTTAATTTTGGATTATGCAATTCAGCATGTCTGCATTATAGAGTGGAAAGTGTAAGCACTATGCCTGCAGCAAAAAGTGTGTGAGGAAATATTGGCAGGGCAAGGTTGATCCCGTAGTGCGCTCAAGCTTTTTATTAATCTCTTAAATGGGAAAAGCTGGCTTTTGCAAACAAGGTGGTGATTTATCACATAGTTGAAGTAAGAAGCCAAAGGTTAGTAGAAGCATATGAAAATGAAACTCTTTCATGCTTTAGTTGAGTAAGAGGCTGGCAGAGTTATACTATTATGGCTTATAATATAGATTATATTAATATATACATAAAAAAGTGGAAAGCATGCAATCCTCAATAATGTATTAATAATCATAGCAATCATTTTTAGATTATTCCTTAAGGAGACATAGTAGACAGCTCCCTGCCTATGCTGAGTAGTGTAGCTGAAGCTCTAAGCAGGAATCCCCACATCAGAAGTACAACCCTAACAGTTCTGAACATGGGGACTCTGATGGTAGAAGGAAAATACATTGAAGAAAAATTCTGACTACAACCTTTAGATTCTGTTCTTGGCTCTAGAACAAGTTGCTGTTGCTAAGTTACTTATAAAAAATAACATACTGTTCATGCAGCTTCACTGTCTTTTTCCCTAGGGAGTAGAGTTTGTGCCTAAGCACAATATTGTATGATTTATCAATATATATCTACTGTAGAATGTGTGTTTATGTGACAAGGAGACCATGCTGCGTAAAAATGACCTGTCACTGTCTTCAATGTGATTGCAGTTTATAAGATTTGAAGCAATTATTTCATATATCGTCACTGTGAAAGAGATCCCATGATACAGATTTCCTCAGGGCTGGATAGATCCCTATAATGACATTTGAATTATTTCAAATAAAAGAAATTTTTTAATTTTGCATTCCATACTCAAGTGTTGCCTAGTTTAAACAAGATTATTATTATTATTGGGCTGTGTGATAAGCCTAAATATGTCAAAGCAACTTCCTAACTAGATTTTAATTAACAGATTACAGATATGCTTTTCTTAAGCTGTTGTTGATGAAGTTACCAGTACTCATTAGCATTGCTGTGGTGACATGACTTGTGTTATTGTCCCTTGCTTCTGAGGCAGCAAGTGAATATTTCCCTAGTATTTTTTCTAACTCAAAGGCAAAGAACTGGGCTTTTATTTGGCACATGTGAGATGTCTGGGACAACAGAAACTCTTCTCAGTTCCCTGACCTCTGCTCTAGTACATCAGTTAAATAATAATTAATACATTCTGGAATAGAATAGACATGCAATAAAACAAAAAAAATTACCCAAATTAAAACAAACCAAGCAGAGTAGATTTAGAAAATGCTATGTATAATTTTAAAAATCAAATCCAGAGCACAAGCACCCACTGAAGGGTTGACCTGTGATTATTCCTAGTATTTAAATTTTTTATTTTCATCTTGGCAACTTTGTAAAATAGTACTCTTCCAAATAATATTTGAGCATGGTTCAGGAAACAGTACAAGGACCATCCAGCATAGTGGGGGTTGCATGACATTATGTTGCTTGGGAATGAAGACAGTGGAACAGTTTATCTTTATGGATGTATGCCAAGTGGCCTCTGAGACATAAAATAGTTTTATTTAGTAATACTTCTGCAGCCAAGGAAACCATAATCTTTCACACCAGCAGGGCCTGTTACAGCATTGTTACTTTTCAAATAGAAGGGGTTACTGCAGTTTCACAGCTGTCCAGGTTGTGTTGTAGCTGCATCAGCTGCCGCTCTTTGGTGTTGATACTATTTGCTCTCTTATTTGAGGATAAATGTGGTTAAATGGAATTTACACAATGCTGACAAGTATCAAATATAATTCATTAGTTTTATTCATAAAACCCTGAATACACAGTTGTTCACTATGTTCACTTTTTAGTACAAATAAATTTTAAATCAGTCACTAAAATCTATCTCTTGGGTTATTCACTTACATTTCTTAATTGAATGCAGAATAGAGAAGACATTATTCAGAGTGACTTTCCTCCATAAATTTAGGTTAAATATAATAAAATTTTTGGCCAAGACGATCAAAGTCATCCTTGAGACCAGACATTGAATTTTTTTATTATAGGTTCCTACAGTCATCAACACGCAAGAGAAATAACACTGCCTTGAGGTTTTTCATCACGTGAAAGCATTTGTCAGGCTGACAGTTTGGCTACTTTACAAAAATGCATAAAGTTCATTAACAATGCATTAAAAACTTATAAAGTAAAGCTCTTTTTATGCCATTATAAGAGATATGATTCATGGGATACAGCCTATTTGATTAATCTGTGCATTCATAGTATCTCACGGTTGACATTTGTAACTAGTTGCTTCTTTTACGAGAATTTTTCTTACAACGTTTATATACAAAAGGGGATTAATCATTCTTCCAGTTAGTCACCTTTTTTGTCACTTATCCACCAAAAAGTCTTGGCTTTCCACAGAGTGTTTCCACTAAACACTCTAGCCATAATATTAGGTTTCTCCACCACACACTCAGTTTTCATGTCTCTTGGCAAAACTATTTTTCATTTACAGCTTCTATGGACTGTAATGTTAGCAAGGTATTTGAAGAGAAAAATCCATTGCTGATCTATTTGCCATTTACTTGTTATGAAAACAATTTGAATTTGAGTTGACATACATGCTCTCATGGTGTTTGTGCAAGGGAAAATTTAAATAATGACAAACATCAGCAGTGGTGGAATACTGTACTTGCATTTGATAAACAATTCAGTGTCCAACGATGGAGTAAATGGCTGAGTATATGTCTGAAAGCAATAAAGAGTGAAAATAAATGAGTTAAAGTACAGTGAATATCCACTTAAGCAGAAGCCAAGTGGTCATCTTTAAACCATTATTTTACTTCTTCATTCCAATGGGATGAAGTCCTCCAGTCCTCTGATCATCCTCGTGGCCTCCTATGGACTCACTCCAATAGCTCCATGTGCTTTTTCTGTTGGGGGCCCCAGAGCTGGGCACAGCACTCTTGGTGGGATCCCATGAGAGTGCAGTAGAGGGGCAGAATCACCATCTTGATCTGCTGCCCACGCTGCTCTGGATGCAGCCCGGGGTAGGGTTGACTTTTTGGGCAGTGAGTGCACCTTTTCAGGTCGTGGTGAGCTTCTCATCCACCAACACTCCCAAGTCCTTCTCCGCAGGGCTCCTCTCGAACCATTCTCTACCCAGCCTGGACCTGTGCTTGGTATTGCCCCGACCAACGTGCAACACCTTGGACTCGGCCACCACTTGAAAGTGATGAGGTTTGCACAGTCCCACCTCTCAAGCCTGTCAAGGTCCCTCTGGGTGACATCTGTTCTCTCAAGTGTGTTGACCACACCACGGTGCTGTCAGCAAACTCGCTGAGGGTGGACTCGTCCCACTGTTGCTGGTAAATGTGTTAAACAGTGCCAGTCCCAATGCTGACCCTGGAGGAGCACCACTCATCACAGGTCTCCACTTGGACATTGAGACACTGAATCTGCGGCATGGTGAACAGTGAAAGCAGAAGGTCTAAGAATTTTTCAAAATCTGTTATAAAACTTTAATGACAAAATTAATATGGCTCACTGAGTAGTTCAGAGGAAAAGAAGAGATCTTTATTGAAAGAGTAAGCAAATTAACTTAATTTTAAGTTTAATGAGAAAAGACATTAAACACTTCTGTGTTGTGGGGGAGCAACAAAGTATTTGTAACTAAAGGAGAGCTCATTAAAAATTTGCCCCCGAATCTGTCTCTTAAATCATGTCATCGTATCTGTAAGTGAGGGTGCTCGTTAGTAAAAGTAATTATTGCTCACACCATTAATAATTGATGCTTTCCCAGTAGTCAGCGCTTTTCTAGACATAAAAAGTTCTTTTCTAGACATAAAAAGTTTTAATCTCAGTCCTCTTCTTGCCTTATTCCCCTTGCTTTTTCAAAGGCATCTTCCCTCTCCCTGCTTTGAAGCTCAGAGTCTCATACCTTTTGAACTTGTAGGTGAATAAAATACCTGGCAAGTAACCTGCCAGCTGTAGAATCAAGTTTCTATTTTCAAGGTAGAATTTTAAATAAGCTGGAATACTTTTCAGAGTTTGTTAGCTTACGAAGTCTAAATGTCAGATTCTTATGTGCTGAGCACAGTGTAGGCCTGTGTAATTATCGAGCACAGTGACTCTATTGTTGCTGTATAATTAATTGATTTTCAAGGCAGTGCTGCTTTTATCAGTTTAAACATATTTCTGCTATTTAATTTGTCATAAATAAAGATTACCAAATATATCTCTTGGGTTTTTTAATGCTCTTTCCTCAGTAAGCCAGCACAAAACTGGAGATTCTCAGTTCTGAAAGTAAACCTGACACCCTCACAAATACAGGTTGAAGTGCCAAAATGTGAAGAACACTTAAATTGTTGGGGGCTTTTCCTACTCTGAAATGCAGCTCAGTAGCCTCTGTCCACACCTTTAGCAGCTATATCATTCCCTGTGCACACAGAACTAAGTAAACCCAAATAAGCTCCTGTTGACAGTAATAGACAAGAGACCTTACTGAGACTATGTCAGTGCATATTTTAATGCCATTACTGCATTTTTATTTGAAATTGGTCTCCCCTTAACATGCCACACTTAACCTCTAGGTACAATGCACAGTACAAGAGTTTTGAGATCGTCACACATTAAAGGTGTGTGGTTAGGCATAAAGCCAAAGCTAAGTGCTCCTCGTTCCTCTGGAGAAGAATATCCTCTGAGGAATGCAAATATTGATATTTGGAAGGTAGTCTTATCAGCAATAATTCAGTCTTCAACAATCTCCAATTCTTCAGGAGGAAGTTGATTATTTTAGAATGCTAATAAATGGTCAGCATTCTATTTCTATTGATTTTTACGCATGAGCAAATAAATAAGCACTCTAGCACCACCATCTTTCCTTTTTTATAATATATAATTACAGCATTAAATTGATACAAATCCTAGACCTTGACATGGATTTCCTATTAGCTGATTTGTGCGGAAAACCATGTGGTGTGCATAGATGACTTTGTTCACTTATTCACCATTTTAAAAAGTGATAAACGGAACAAAATTGTAAATCCTACTTTCCACACTTTCTATCAGTGATGGAAACAACCACTAAATGTATTTTCTTTCAACAGTTCAAAAAATCGCTGGTCATCAACCAGCTTCAGGATGCATTCAGCCTCTTATGTGTGACTTGCTTCTGACAGAAGCAAACTGTGCACTTAGCTAATCATGACTTCAGAAGGTCTGTTGCTTATGTCACAATTTATTAGTGAAAAGAGCAAAACCAAATATGCAGTGTAACTAAGCACTAGCTAACCTAGATATCCAAATGTATGTGTCAAATCATGGAGTCAGCTTAAAAATCAGAAGCAATGACATAAGAGTATTTTGAATAAAATTAAATTGAATGAAATTCTAATAGATTGTTTATTTTTCAACTTTTTCTTTTTGTCTTTAAGAACTTAATGATTCTATCACATACTCAGCATCTTCCCCAAATCAGAAGATAAACTTGCAAATTAAAAATATTAGCTTCTCATGTACGCTCAATAGTCCAGTCATAAGGACTTTTGGAAAAGTTACTACTGCAAGATTCACATTAAAATTATGGAAGCTGACAATGTTGTAAAATACGTTATACGTTGAATATAAGCAAGATATTGCTCCTGGGTTGGCAATCTTAGTCTAGGTGAGTACAACAATCTATAAGACTCTCCTCACATGAAGTTTATAAAATTAGGAAGGTCTAGGTTTGTGGATAAATTAAGACATCCTTCAGGTCTCTTAACAGATTGTTACTAGGCTCTGGTTATATTAAAAAAAGAAAAAAAGAAAAAAAAAGAAAAGAGAGAGAACCAGTTAAAAAAAGTTTTAATACACTTTTTGTTTAAGAACTTTTGCATTGTAACTATTCCACTAGTTCTAAAAATTAAAATGTAAATACCCTGTATCTGGCTCTTATCTGAAGAAGAGCTACAAAACAACAGAAATATTCTGATTTGAAAAGAAGCCAATGTTTTGACACATCAAAATATAGTATTTTCCTAATCCATATGTATTAGAAAAATGTTGAAATAATATGGAGTAAAACATTAAAATTCTGTTACACCTTGAGTCACAACATAGTGCCGTGCATTAATAGAAATATTTAAGTTAATTTTCTGACAAAAATACTTCAAAGTGAAGTGTACTTTTGAATCTTTCTTCATTCTTTTCATCTTTCCTATATGGAATAGTAAGTTAATACTAAATTAGAGGCATTTAACAGAAATGGAGATAAAGATACATAAAAAACAATTGAAGAAAAACATTACAGGAAAAAAAAATCACAGTATAGATGATGGTGCTAGTCAGCCAGTTCTTCTGTTGAACTGTGATTTAAATTTGTGTGATGTTCACAATTAACACAAAGAAAAATCCCATTTAACTAGAACAGAAGAACTTTCCAATTAATAAGACATAAAGGAGGCATTGTCGTGCTCTCAATTCTGTATGTCATTTCTAATAAAGATTGAATAATAGAAATGAATTCTGAAATGAACCTTTTCTTTATAATAAGGCTCTATGGAGCGGGAAAAAGTATAAACTCTTTTGGTCTGTCTGTTTCTCAATCAAAGGGCATATCAGTTACTGTATATTGCTGCAACATTCCAAGCATTAAATTAAATTATGGACAATAGAATCAAATACAGTTTACATCTGTGGGGCATTAAAAAATGAGGCACGTTCAGCAGTTTATTTATTCCCAGTAGAAATATTCCTGTTGAAACAGTGCTCTAAAAACATTCTTTCCTACCAGGCTTGGCTGTTTGAAATGCATTCCTCAGGCAATACACATATTTAGTTTTTAAATGTGACATGTAGAAATCAACCTTGATTTTCTTGGATGGCTTGACTTTCTTTAGTTGTGCCACGGTTTAGGTAACCTTATCACTCCCAAGCTCTAACCCTGCTACTGGACCTGTGCAAACAGCCTGAAGCACACTTATTCCACAGGGCTGCACATAAGCACCAAAGGTCCACCTGTGTTAATACATTTTGAAGGCTTCTGTCACTTATTACACAAGATTAATGTGTAAGGAGAAGCCAAATCCTGTGGAGACTGAACATGCACTTTTTATTCTAAATTCATGGATCTGTACCACCTGAGCTGAAAGTTACACTATTAGTGGAATATCATTACAGGTCATTGTAGTCATAAAAGAAAGAGCTGCAAGCATTACTAGAAGGTTTGGATGCACATTTTTAAATTTTGCTTAAAATTGTTTCATAAATCCAAAGTATTTTGGATTTAAATAGTAGGCATCATATCTTGTTGTTCCTAACACTGGAAAATTCTTTCTGTAATTTAGATAGCAGACTGTATAAATAAATCAAAAACAGGAATAGGGTCCCACAAGGACAAGATTCTACGTAGGTATAAATAAGTGAAATGTAGTTTATGCCAAAATAACCAAAATGAGCCTCACCCCTACATGACTGGCCCTCAGTTCATCAGTGCATAACTGCTTGCAGTTTATAATGCTACTAAAGTGTTCATGCTGTCTTCTTTGGCTGCTGTGGTCTTTTGCCTGGAGACACTACGGCACATTCAAATTGAATCCCTACCTATGTTGAATTAATCCATTTCATGATTTGCTACACTATTGTTTAAACACATATCTTTCTATTCCTTTTTTTTTTTCCAAAAAAAGACTCATTGCTCCTCAAGAAAAATTGCCTGTACCTGCGTAGATTTTACATCTTGGTGTGAAATTTAGTGGTGATAACTATGTGCCGAGTTCTGTGAATAAAACCCCAAATTGAGTGATATTGGAAGAAAAATGAAGGTTATTAAGCATAAATTAATCCCAATTTCCTAGAACTCTTGTGTCATAAAACTTCTGACTGTTTACAGTAATATTCTGGAGACTTGCTCTACTTGGTTTTTTTCATTTCAAGCTCTCTGACATAAGAATGTAAAAAGGAGGTAAATATTTAACTTGAAGGGATTCCTTAGATGTCTTTAGTACAACTTACTTGAAGCAGAGGATGGCATTTCAAGATATATAATTTGTGTTAAGGTGCTGATGCTTATATTTTTGGTATAAATGAAAGAACAGGGGCAGCTGCCTTGCTGGAAGCCACACCTGCCTTGACAACATCAAGGCACCTTTGCAAACACCACAGCTCCTAATTTTCAGCAGAGACAGCATCTCTATTGCTGCTTTACCAGAACAGCACATGCAAATCCTTACCAGTAAACCACCAACAGACACACAGTGAAAATAAATCCTTCTAAAGGACTTGTCTTCTGGTCTTTATAACCCTTCTAAATAGAGCGAGAAAGAAAACAAATTCTGCTTACCATCTGACCTAATTAACAAAATGCTAAATTTTACAGGGAAGAAAAAGCAATTGTTTCCAATAGCTATTTAGCATTTTTAAAGCTATTCAGGTAATGATGAGGGACATGGACAAAAGAACTGATAACCACAAAGAAAATAGTTACAGCTAAATGGCATTAATAGCAGCAGCAGGCTACACTTGCATAGGAATGTGTAGATATATTAGCTCTTCGACAATTTTTAGAGTTGATCTTTATTTTTGTATGGGTGTCACTGAGACTAGTTCCAAAAGAGGAAAAAAGAAGAAGTTGAAACAGGAAAAAAAAAAAGCTGAGGTGTCTTTTGAAAATAGAGATCCTCAGTATAGCTATCATATTTGGAACCTTTATTTGAATATTTGAGATGTGAGCAATCTTGCTTATAAAATGTGGTCTTTGTGCGAAATAGCATTTTATATATGCACATAAACATACATGCACACATGCACACAAACACACATTCTGTGCGTCACAGAATATTTTCCTTGGAAAAATATTTTCCAAGGAGATGGATATAAATATTCTTTTTTTATCTTATTGCTACATAGAAACAGTTTACTTGGAAATGTAACACATCCAACCAATGATATGGTATCAATATCCTGTGCCTGTAGAAAATTTTGTTCTTTAGTGTAAATTTTATTATGGAAAATGAAGATGGGGAAATAACCTGGAAGACAGCTAATCCTTTTCCCACTAGTGTATGGCTGTTAAATAGAATAGATTGTCAGATGTTTCTTACCTTTTTTCAATTGGATCCTCTACTAATAGTTCCACTGGTTGCCTTTACAGATTATTCTGAAACTAATAGATCTGACTGTCATTACGTTACATTACATTATTTGTATCCTGATTGCTAAATGACCCAACACAATTCCTTGTTTTGTCCTTGCAGTATTTGCCGTTTACTTTTCCCTTATTTCTTCTTACAAAAACAAATATATATGCAACTGTGCTGTGGTTTAACAACTTTTACCTGCTTTCAGTAGTGGAAAATGGGTAGAGAATGTTTTATATTTATCATACACTCAATTTGAACAAGTGAATGAGATTGCAAAAGATGCAATGAAGATCATTTTTTTTGTTTTCTTGTGATATACATACAACACACATCAAGGCCTGTGTGGTCTCTCAGTGGCTGCTATCCACTGGTACATGACATCTGTTTATGCAACTCTTAGATTGAGAAATGCATCCCTCTGTAAGAGAGCCTGTTGAAATCAGAAGCTGTTTATATAGATATTTGTGTGAATAGAGCTGGCATAAATAAACTAGATATATTGCATTTTCATATACACATGAGTATTTTCTATTTTCCTCCTTTTTATTTTTCTTCTTAAAGAAAGCTCTCTCACTGCCTTCAGATTAGACACCATTTTATAACATCCTACAAAGGTCAGAATAAAAAAAAATCCCAATTTTTTAATTCCTAAAGAGAGAAAATTCCCTTTTTCTTCAGTTAAGCTTATATAATAAGTGGCAGAACTACTTAAGTGTAACATTTTCCTCTAAAGTATTTATGAAATATAAGATAAACAATTAAATAGCTCTTGGTTGAATAATACATGGTTTGGACCTATTCATTCCTAAGTGTACTTACTTCTGACAGTTTGATAAATGTATTATTCTGTGACAAGCTATTTCATACAGTTCATTATGTTCTTTTTACATATTTTCTCTAGTATCAGACGTGGAGAATTGTATCCTGATGGATAAATACTAGCACGATATGCAGCATATATTACAAAATTAATTTGTCCTCAGATAGTCCCATGCTTGCAAATAATGTGCAGAATATAAATTTCTGCTTATTTTGGATTGTAAGAAAAAGCATTGCTGTCAGATTCAGCATATGTTGCTTGGGATCTGTAGTTCTAATATAATATTTTGAAATTTTTCTTATTTATATTGCAGATAATTTTGGAAGTAACCAAGGGAGAAATCTTTACTATGAAGGTGTTAGACACCAGAACAGGTTGCCCAGAGAAGCTGTGAATGCCCCATTCCTGTAAGTGTTCAAGGCCAGGCTGGATGTGGCTTAGAACAACCAGGTGTAGTGAGATACGTCCCTGGCTCTGGCAGGGGGTTAGGCTAGATGCTTCTTTCCAACCCCAAACTGTCTATGTGATCTAATCCCTAGATCTCTTGGACTTCTGCACAACATTCTAGCATACAAAAATGAATCTGATGTATCAATCCTTCATTTTCACAGTATCTTGATAATTCGAAACATCAGTAGCCCGTGTGAGAAATAAAGGGTACTAATGAAATTATCTTATATTCTACTTGCTGTAAAGTCAGCTACAAAAAAAAGAAGACAGATTTGCCCCAAATATCTGAAATTAGGCACTAATGTTAAATCAAGCATCAAGATGAAGGTGAATTTCTAAATGTACAACAAAGAACCAATGGAGGAACACCCATAAGTGTATGGTGTTTACACATCCTGTGCAAAATGAATCAGGACAGAACCATACTGAGATGATGTTTCATTTTGAAGTGGGAGAAGTGTTTTGGGTTTTTTTTATGGTTCCCATCAGGTCAAATGGAGATATAGAGATGTTATTTGTAATTTCAGGTGATTGTTCTCCTCTCTACATGTATGTTTCTCTGCAGTGTAACACAGGCTCTTACTATCATTGGGTATTCTACTAAAAGCATCTGAAAGATTTAGGAGCACAAATTACAGCTGAGATTCAGTACAGTCTATTGTATGGCTCTGTTAGAAAATCAAATGTGACATGAGAAAAGATAATATTTATATCAAAGTACACTAAACTTCTAAACAAGCACTCTCATTTTGCTCTGCAAAATCTGTCAGAAACAAGTGAATAGTGTGGGAAAAAAAAGGAAGGGGGGAACGGGTGGACACATCTGTGAAGGTTTGAGGATAATATGCAACAGGTCATATACAATTCATAATAATGATGTGAGCATTAATAGCTGATTATTATTGACTTTTAGTCAATAGTAGTTACACTACTTAAGTTCTACCAGCTCAAAGTCAAATGGCAGAAGAGTGTTTTGACTGTTAATATTTGCAAAGCATTACTGATTCTGAAAAGTTTCAAACGTGTCCTAAATTATTCAAATAAAGCTTTTTTTTTTTTTTCTCTTTCTTCCAGGGCATTTACTTAACCAGCATTTTACAGATAATTAGGCATATCGGGAGTGAAATAGTAGAGACAACAAAGTCAGCTATTTCTATGTATTACACATCATTGCCGTAATTAAAATTGCAAACATTGATAAAATACCTTGGTTTATTTATAGAATGCAGTTTGGAGTGGAATTCATCTACATTTCATTATGTATCTAAAACTTGTATGACATCCTTAAAATTTGGAGTATAGAAATTATTACTTTCAGATTATGTTTGTTTGGATACTTTTATAAAGGAATTTTAAAATGCAATTTGGGAATGCCTCTTTCTCTTGTTCTGAAAAAAAACGACAACTAGATAAGTACCCTAAACTAGATACCTGACTTTGAGTGAAACGAAAGCTAAATATGACATATCCACCCTATAATATAAGAGCTTGAATTCTTTCGTAGAGCTCTGTGTCATAATAAAAAAGAAGATAACATAGTTAAAATAAAAGCAGCAAACAGACCTTTGATGCATTCAGTTTTCAGTAATATTTAAAAGTATTTGAGATGTATCAGGAAAAGCAGGGTCAAATCATGGATGCATTAGTGTTAGTTAACTCACATGAGGTAGGTCTTTCAGAGATACTGATGTAGCAGCTGAATGCATCTCCTTTCTGTGAATTAAATCTTTCCAGAGAAGCTATTCTGGTCAATTAAAAAGAACAAATTTTGGACTAGAAAAGGGCTCATTTCTATAAAAGTCTATTCACTGCTGTTAGTAAAAATTGAGTTTATTGCAGTGTGTGAGGCATAGCAAATCTTTCTAAACTCACCTACGGAATATTATCTCAA
The DNA here is from genome assembly GCA_013400975.1 of Atrichornis clamosus. NCBI lineage: Eukaryota > Metazoa > Chordata > Aves > Passeriformes > Menuridae > Atrichornis > Atrichornis clamosus. The sequence continues at coordinate 37,684 of WBMZ01010950.1, read as the reverse complement.
ACTCCACATTTGCTGTGAGAAATTTATTTGGCAGGAAAAAAAAATACATTGAAAGTTTCCTTTCATCTTTTTAGTTATTTCCATTTCTATTTTCCCTCTGCCTTTTGCTTTTCTTACAAAGCCTCCTTTCTCCTCCATTCTGTTTTTTTTCATGTTGATGATTCCAGATAGCCTTACATACCCTGTCAATCACATGCCATCCTGCCCAAGAACATATGCCGCTGAAAATCGCATGAGATAGCTCCTTTTTATCCATCTTTTACAGGGGAAATTCAATTTAACAGTCATTTTGAATAGCATAAACCCCTGACTTTTGGCATCTTCATTTTAAATGAAAGCACCAGATTCTCTTTCTGTCAAAACACTGGGTCTCTCCATAGAAAGAATTCTACTCTTCCTAGACTGGTGTGGTAATAAGCATGTAGTCACTGGTACACCTTAATAAATCAGGTCCTCAAGAGACTGGCCTGTCTGTGTTTCATCAGCAGAGGTCTGTGATTATTTGAACCATATGTATCTTCTAAACCTCAAGTTTTATAAATCGATTGTTTCACTTGTTAACACTATTAAGATATTACACATAATATAAAACATCTTCTGTGAGTATAATTTTAATAGGACACCTCTTTCTATGTCTGCTTCCTTAGAGATGCATTGGAAGAAGTGGATAAAATTCACAAACGTTATTTCATGGATGCTTGTGTCATTAATATCTAATAGTAAAAATTTCCAATTTATATTTCTCGAATGTTTCAATAGAAAAACACATTTCTGAAGCTTTCTATCATGCAGTGTACCTTTTGGAAAGAAATTTATTACATTGATAAAGATATTTCCACAACATTATCATTTTTCATCGCCTCCTAAAATGCTTTACTAAAAATAAAGGATCTTTAGGGTTTGAAGTCACTAGAGAATTTTATGCATCCACATTATGCTGTTTGATATTGGTCACTGAGACCTGGGATTTATAAAAGCCACAGTATTATGTCATTTTGCATAATCAATGACTATGGTTTGATATTTTCTATCACAACCACAGTTTTGAACTGTGTTGTCAGATAGCACTTTGGGGATACATGTACCTTTTAAAAAAAATATCCCACTGGTAAGCTAAACAATATTTTTTATATAATAGAGTCCTAGCTATAATGAATATGTCAATTTATCATAGCAAATTTGTTTGAATGCATGCCAAAATTTTGCTATCTAATACTGAAATTAATTAAAAAAAAGTCTTCATCACTCTGCAAGCAATGTCCAGCTAACTAGAAATAGATATGGAATAAATATAGTAAGCGTAATTTAAGGTATTTGAAGTTGTTGTTATTGTTGTTGAAAATTAAATACAATCATTAAAAGCATAATGAATTGAAGACATCATTTATATAGTAGTTTGAAATGATGAAGACTTCTTTGCATTCTGAGTTGATTCTCTGTCGTTTCTCAGTTTCAGATAAAATATAGAAGGAAAACTGTTTTTCCTATACTGTTTCACAACTATTTAATCTATATTGGTATGATTACCTAGATCAAAGTCAGTCAACATAATTGACAAAAACAGCAGATGAACTTTGGATTAGGCCTTCTGTCAGAAACCATGCTACCTTACTGCTGTAATGAAAATCAGTAAGATCCAGAAATTGGTAAAGTCACATGTATTAGTGTTAGAAAACAAATAGCACTTCAACATACATGGCTGTTAAGAGGGTTCTGTGACTACTTTTGGTTGAATTACAAGGAGGTTTTCTTCTGAAACAGTTTGTGAATCGTCCATCATTTCTACGTAGGTGTGATTAAACCCCCAAAATATCAAGAGTTGATTACACTGAATTTAATTTCTTTTCAAGCATTAATAACATTAAATTGAATGTTTAATATTTTTTTATCATGTATCATGACCATCATGTAATTCTGGAAATGTGTCTTACAATTTCCGTAAGTCCAGCTTGTATGAAGATGGTGTGTGATAATTCTTAAAGTGACTTACATATAGTTTTCATGTAATAAAATGACATAAAAATGACTTACAGAAGTCTTCAGCAAGAATGAGAAACATTATGAAATACTGTGTAAGCATACATGTATTTACTAGTATGTAGTATACCGATACTATAAGCCCTGGTCTTTTTGTAATGGTTATAGTTTTTGTAATGGTTTTTATTAACTAAAGCCAAATCAGTTGTAGTGCTACTAACTGAATATACTATTTTGCCTTCAGGGAAGAAAAACTAAATATTTGCTAGATGTGACAGAGTATATGTATGTCACAGTATATGTGTTACATAAAATAATTTGAAATGGAAATATCAAGGATTAGGACATGAGTTATCATGATTAGCTGCATTAAGGACTTTCAAGCCACACAATTTTTTTTTTCTGCCATTAGCTGAGTAGAGTTAGAAGAAAAAAAAAATTTCCTAAGATTTATTATATATTCAAGTTTTAGGGTTTTCCAATATTCTTAGACAAAAAAAAAAAAAAAAGAAGAGTGTTTTGTCTTGCATACAGATTGAAACTATTCTTGTCTCCCCAAACTGTACCTTTTAATTTCAGAAACTTTTGCCTCTATAATTTGAACAGACTGACAGGGCAAGATCTTTGTTTGAAGTTTTGACTGTAATTTAAACTTAATCACTAAATCCGGAACATTTAGAGGAAGAGAACCAAATAAACAAATTATTCATAGGCTTTGCTGCACCAGCTCCCTTCATGAAGCCAATTACATTCTCCAAGTAAAGCTCATCAGCCAAACTCACCTGCTGTTAAGAGCAGAGGTTGAGTCATATGAGAGTAGTTATGGACTAATGGGTTTTTGCTTGTTGTTACTAGACTTTGCTTTCTCTCTCCTACCCTGCCAAGTTTCTGAGGCATCTGCCTGGCAGCCACCTAGGTAAAACCTCTAACAGTGAAAGTTCACGCTTCAGTGTCCTTCACAGACTTTTAAACTTATCTCCTACTGATTCATGTTCCCCGAATAAAACACTAAAGTATCTCAAGAACTGTGTTTTAAAATGTTAGTGGTATCTTTCAGCATCACTACTACTGTAGATTTTTTAGTTAATTATTTGCAATTAATTCTGCTATTAAAGTTCTTGGCTCAGATTTTGCTAGCAAATCTCAGATTTTGCAGCAGGATTTACTGCAGACATCTCTAGCCAGTTAACACTGTCTCCTTTTCTACTGCCCAGCCAGTTCAGTTCCCTGCTGGTTCACCTGAGTTAATGTATCTTTCCATTACCTGACAATTGCTTTCATGACTCTATAATTATCTTCACAGCAACATAGTTGACTAAGGACTGTGAGCACGGGGAAATAAAAATTGCTAATCTCGTATTTAGCAGCACTGGGTTTTTTAGCTGAGTTTTAGTCTCTAATTTTTTTTATACAAGGAAGAAATCTTCTGCCTCCTGCTACTAATTTTATACAGAATATTGCAGTTAGAGGTCTTAACCTTGTCAGAAAGATTCAACCACTTGTAAGTTTATATTTTTGTCCTTGTGATGGATGAGTCTTTGGAGTACCCTTGAATAGACATTGCCTTAAAGTATTGGTGTTTTAAAACTGAAGAATACTTATATTGCCTGATCTTACGATTGACCTGTAGTTCATAAACTGTGTCACTGATATTTCAGGCTCTCCCCTGTGTCTCTTTTTGATTTTTCCTCCTTTTTGTTTATGTCCCTTTCTTGTCACATATAAGCAGATTTTGTTATCACTTATCAGCAATATAGCAAAAAGCTAAAATAATTAAAATTACATAAGATTCATGATGTTCTTGTAAAACTTGTTCCACTGTAGCATCTATATTCCAGGACTATGCTGATAATTTGAAGCATAAGACGTTGTTCAGGTGCTCACATTACCTGGATTTTATATCAGTGACCTCTTACATTATTGATGGGGACAGAAGGCAACCCCAGCCATTAACTCTTCCTGTAAAGCAGCACTGACACATCCACCTTATGTGGACTCATTTGTCAGTGCCCTGCATCTGGAAAACATCTTTGCTGGGAGAATGATCTGCAGCATGAAGTAGTGTGGGAGGTGAGACTATATTTCTGAAGAATTTAAAAGGGGAGCCAAAGATTTTTATGAGGGCAAAAAAGGGCAAAAGCAATAGACTTGTGTAGTTGTGATGATGTAATGCTATGCACAGCAGAGCAGAGCAACAGCTGCTTTGTCAGTCCTTGGGAAAAATTTTAAAAATTTAAAAATCTGCAGTGACAATTGTTTATATTCAAGGTCCAAAATTATATCTTACTCACGATGTACTTAAATTCTGAGAACCTGTTATATATTAAATACCTCTATACTCTAGTTGCTGTGTAGCAGCATCAAGGTTTTTGAATTTAATGTTCTTAGCATATTTAAGTTATCAATCATTTATATTTTAAAAATATTGTAATAACAAAAGGGTGACTTCAATTTTTTTTTCTAATAGAAAAAAATAACTGTTATAAAATAATCTTGGAAGTTAGAATTATATACTGCTCATTAAAGCATTCAAGAAATCATCTGTTATGAATGTAATTGACATTGTTAGACAAATGTATAATAGAATCCACTTTGTCAAAGACGATTCAGTATGAATATGTTCACCAAAGTAGATAAGCTGTAAGAGAAAGTGTGGTGAGAAACATTAGTCTGAATATTTGCCAGCAAGCTCTGGCAGACAGATAGCAAACCCTCAGGTTTGTTCTCAGCATTTAAAACAGCAAGGAATAAGATTTGTTCTCTTATGTAATTCAGCAGCCCAGACTTGATTTAAGGCTTTCACAGGTAAAGTCAAGTGCCATATAGGAGTATGTAAATATTGAACAAAGTATTTCCTTTGTTGCATTGAATAGTTTGCACTGTAATGGTGTGGGTTTTGTTATGGTCTTGCGTTTTTAGATTGAAATGGCAAAACACTATAGCACAAAAGATAACATTTTCTCAAATTTATGGATCAGTACACCAGAAGATTTGTTTTTACCGAAATATAAGCGTAGGAAAGGTCTTTTCTCTTTTGTTCTGTTTGTTGAGCACTAGAAATATATTCTCCCTGAAGAATTCATCCTTTTTCTCTGGCTTTTTATTTCTTTACACAAGATCTTTATAGAAAAAGGACTTTACTTTTTTCCTTTGTCACAGAAATCAATAGAAACTCAGTAAAAGGAATGGTCCTGCTCAGTTGAAATACTCAGTCACTCCCATGTGAGGGAGAAGCCGAGGGTTTCTAGTCCATGTGCTGGAAGAGTTTCTATAGTTTATCCACTAACTGTTTAATGTAAAATGCATAGACTATCTTAAGCAGTAGAGCCAGAACTTCTTTCCAAGAAAAACAATTTAGTTGCTAGAGTACTACTTCTTGTTCACTCTTTCTGAGGCTTGAGTATTTTGTTGCACAACTTCAACAGGAAATGGAGAATGCATCCATCCTTCCCTAGTAATCTAGTAGCTAATAGCTTGTGATTAAACCTCTTCACAGAAGGAGAAAGATCTGAGTTTCAATCAATTTAAAAAAAGGAAATTGAACTCATGTTTGCTATTTCTCAGGTGACTGATTTAGCCATTAGAATTTTAAAAAAATGTTAGGCAGCACTGTAGTTTCTCTGGCCAGGTTGTTGAAGAAAATTGCACTTGCACCTGATCTTGTAAGTATGCTAGATGTGCCCAGCATAAATGTGGATATTAAATCCTAGCATTAAGTAGAAGAACAACCTCTTTTTGGGTTGTGTTAAAGTTTAGACATGATCTAGAAATTGATTTTTTTTAGTTAAGGGTTTCAGCATGACCAGGATCACAACTCTTGACACCTCAAGGAATCTGTATGAGGTGACCCTTGTGAGCTTCTTCAAGATAACCGAAGGTAGATTTTGGGAAAAGTTGCTTTAAACTTTGAATTCACATGCCTCACTCTCAATTGTGTTGTGATTTCAATGACAGAGTGCACTCAACACTGCAAAGTGCAGTGATCCATGTCCAGCTCTGGGGCCCCCCACGTAAGAAGGACATGAATCTGTTGGAACGAGTCCAGAGGAAGCCATGAAGATGATCAGAGGATTGGAGCTAGGCTGAGAGAGGTGGGACTGTTCTGCCTGAAGAAGAAAAGGCTTTAGGAAGACCTTTTAACAACTTTCAGTTCCTAAAGGGGATACAATAGAGTTGGAGGAGGACTTTTTACACGGGCATGTGGTGGTAGAACAAGGGGTAATGGCTCTAAACTGAAAGTGTGTAGGATTAGATTAGATATTAGAAATTCTTTACTTTGAGTGAGACACTGNGAGACACTGGCACAGGTTGCCCAGAGAAGCTGTGGGTGCCCCATCCCTGGAAGTGTTCAAGGGCAGATTGGATGGAGCTCTGAGCAACCTGGTCTAGTGGAAGGTGTCCTTGTCCCTGGCAGGGGTGCTGGAACCAGATGATTTTTAAAGGTCCCTTCCAGATGATTTTTAAGGTCCCTTCCAATCCAAACCATTCCGTGGTTCTATGAACAAACCATTCACTGAATGAGTGAGGGCTATGCATTGTGTGGAGGCAGCAGCTCCTTGGGAAGCAGTACACCTTCATTTCTGCAGTGCTACAGGGACGGCACAGGGAAGCTTTGCTGAAGGGGCATGGCACTACATGAATGGTGCTCTACTGCTTCCGAGCCTGTGTCAGTCACATCAAGCCACATCATGGTGAGATTCACTTGCCTAGAAATGGCAGGCTTCTAGCACCATTTTAGACTCCCAGATATCTTACTCATTCTCCAGGCATTCAGGAGGTGTTGCATTCTATTTGCCTGCATTATCCTAATATCTTACATATCCTGCAATATATGGAAATCCTACTACCTTTCAGAGGATGTACAGGATAATGCTACATTTGTGTTTCAGTACAAAATCACTCACCACTGCTTGGTGTTTTCCAGGCTTTTCAGATGTCACGATAACTTCTGTCCTTGTCTCTATACCCACAGCAAAACCATGTCCATGTAGTTTGCTGAAGGTAGTCCTAGAAATAACTCTTTTTACAAGTTTGATCTTGAAAGGTGTTTAATATTCTCAGCTTCTATTTTAGACAACAAGATTTGCAGGTGTGCCTTGCAGAACTGAGCCTTATGTGAGTAGTTACCAGTGTATGTGATTGGGTAGAGGACTGTTCATCATTCATTGTGTTCTCATGGAGAACACATGAGTCATATCTCTGATCTATGTAAAGAAATATTGTCTCATTTATGAACAATTTGCCTTCAGGACAACATGAAAATAAATCAGGGGAAGCTACCACAGTATCCTTTTGTGTCTTGTATATAACTGGAGTTTAAACTACAATCCTTTTCTCTCCAAGACTGATTAAAAAATAAAATATATTGAATGTTTTATATTCTTGCAAATAAAAAGTGGCTTTATTTAGGACCAAAAGAGTATTTCTAGCTCTGCTTTCATTCCATTTCTAATCTGTTCAGAAACAAGCAATACTCTTCCAAAACAGCAATCTGCTCATTTGCTTGGCGAGAGCAAGCTTTGAAAGTGCCATTTCCACATTACTATGCAGCTCTGTGCTGAGTGTATCACTGTCAAAAAATGTGTATCTATTCACTGGTTAGTATGCAATGCTTAGACAAAAGTGTCTCTTTTCTGTTCATCATGATGTTCTCTGTGACTTAGTTTTTTCCATTTGTTAAGTGAGGCCATTCACACACAGGTACAACTATTTAATAGATTCTGTTTGAAGATCACTGCGGAAAGACATCATATGTGAGGATGAATTTTTAGTATGACTCCTTTGATGTAAATTTTATCATCTAGGGGAACAGCTTTCAGAAACTAGTTACTTTTAGCATTAGTTGACCTGAACTAAACCTACCTAATAAATGTAGCAAAAAATATTTCTCTCATTGATGTGGAACACCTTTTTCTCAGGGAATACAAAAAAATTCTTGATAGCTATTATGTTTTGGTAGTTTAATGTTTGGCTACCTTCTGAAGCTGTATTCTCAGGTTAAAAAGGCCCATCAGTTTCTGGAAGTTGCAGTATATGTGGATGTTTACATGGCATCCCAAGTGGATGTCAAAGTGGTAGACCTGTGAGATTACTTTCTCTGACATGTGAGACCAGTACTCTTGCAGGACATCAGCTGTGGTCTCCATGTGGCTGTAAAGGTGCAGCATTGACAAATGAACATAACTGCTGGTGTCGCATGTAAGCACAAGCCTCCAAACTGCAGGGAGGTTCATTTGTCTTCTCTAGCTCTGGGACAATCTCACTTCTTCCAGCATCAGCTGCTGACCCACATTCAAACAATTGAAAAGGTATGCTTATGGATAGCTGTGGGGATAAGTGAATTTAATTGCTTTTACCACGAGCGAATTCTTCAAAGTAAAACAATTTGCCAGAGTACAGACATAAGAACAAAGTTCATTTCCCCCAGTCCCAGCTCGACCATTCCGGAGGGAGTTTATGTACTCTCTCTGGTGACTCCTTTTGAGGCTTCCCAACAGAAAGACGGTTTTCAGCCTCTCTGACCTGCTGCAAGCCAAGTTGTGTTCTGCACCACAGTGCAGCAAGATCCCCATGCTTGTTTCTTTCTTCCTTTCCGAGGCCTGATTTCAAGTTTCTGCAACATTACCCAGGATGAATTTCCTTTTCTCTGTGGAACTGGCTTTAGCCTGGATCATGTACAGCTAAGCCTCAGATTCCCATAGCAGGTCAGTGCATTTCTCAACAAAATCAGTGTTGGAAAATTATACATATGCATTTTACAGATTTCGTACTGTTCTCACTGAATTTAGAGGCAATATTTTCAGTGAACTGAGTGAAGACACTGCTGGACTTAAAACCAAAAACCCCATCCTCCCAAAATAACAAACCCAGCAAACATTGTGTGTACACTGAAAACAGATAGTTTGACATGCCTGAAAGACAAGGACACAATTTCCAGTAATTTCTTCTTTCAATTTCTATCAATTCATTATTTTTTTTGCCCATTTGCAGTTATTGTTCCAAGCAGCACTTTTTCCTTTTTAGAAAATGTCAAGCAGAAAGCTAATTTTTATCCCTTCCCATCTCATTATGTTTTAAGCACAAAGATGATAACATAAAGACTCAGAGACAAACCTCCTGGAGAACTGCCTCAGTTTGAAATTTGTTCCCAGGCGTTTTGTGTCTCTTTCTTACTCAAAGATTATATGAGTAGCATTTTAATGTACCACAACTTCTTGTCCAGTTCCCTGGGAGGATATGAGAATGAAGCCATGAGAGCTAAGCTGTTTGGTATTTATCACGTACACTCTGATTGTATTTCAGAGCTCTGGGATTTAAACAGGACGTCACTCTTTCGTAGCCCATTTGGATATCTTGGTCTTCATATAATGTTGCTGGATGAGTATCAAGAGCGACTGTTCGTGGGAGGAAGAGACCTCTTGTATTCCCTCAGTTTGGATCGAATCAGCGACAACTACCGAGAGGTGGAGTAAAAAGCTATATCTATGTATTAGTCACTTCATGACGTAACGTGTAGCACAGAATATCAGAGTTTGTATGACTGAGGTAATGGACTTTTTGTAGATGTTTTGTGAACAAGCCCTAAGGCCATGTTCCTATTTAAAAAAAATACACTAATTAACATTTTTTTCCCCCAGTAATAACCCATAAGACTCACTCTAAGTGAAGAGACTTGGGAATCATTTAGCTATTTCTCACTGAATTTCGGAATAGTTACAGATGTTTAGAGCATCTCACATGTAGGCACCTGATTTCTGTATCTCTGCTATATTACTGAAGAATAAAATCTCCCTAGTATTTTCTTTTAATTTATCCACAGCAGAAGACAAAATGTTAAGAAAAAATAAATTAGCATGTAGACTATAAGAAGTTTTCGACAGCAGGATAAACCATGCAGCTATTTTTTAGTCTTCTTTAGAAACTGGATTTTGCATTGGTTAGAGCCAGAGATGTTATTAAGTAGTGAATAAAAGTGGCATTTTAAGCCTACTCAGTGGTCTGTGGGAGAAAGGTGGTTTAAGTCATAATCCTCCCAGAGAGCTCAGTACGTGGTAGAAACCACAACTGATTGGCAAACTGACAACTGAAGTGGAGAGGCTGGAGTTTGAGCTCTTGTGAGCCTTGGCTTCCTTAGTCGCTTCTGCCCTTGGAAGCTAGGATTGGAAACATACAGCACCAAAGGAAGCTGGCAGGAGCATTGTTCCTGCCTCAACCATTTTGGCTGTGGATAAGTGTTCTCTTGAAATATTTCAGTATTTCCCCTATCTACCCTTTTAAATGTTCCCAGTGTTTTTGGATATATTTTCATTTATTTGAAAATTAATAAATGGATGAAAAAGAGAGTAAAATAAAAGAAATTCCCTCTGGATAAATATTTTTGTTGATATATATACTACATCGACCACTGATGTTTCAAATTCTTTTCTTTCTGCCCCCTTGCTGTAAGTGAATATCACTTTTCTCATGTCAACACTCTGGCCAACTTCACCATAAACATCCCTGCTTATCTCCAAGCATAATTAGCATGTTCCACTACTGCGAATAGATATAATATACTTTATTCTTTTTATAAACATTTGGGAATGTCAATCCTAGATATGAGGATATGAATGTACTCAGGGAGGCTATTTGAGAATTTATCTACATTAAAAAAATTAGAATTTAGCTCTTCAGGGAGCACAGTTACATACTGAGCTTTGTTCCTCAACAGTGAGACATGAGTTAACTATTTTTCCCTTTGATACAAATTGTTAATACCTTGTGACAGGATATTAGAGCTCAGGGATATGAAAACATTTAGAAAGCAGTTTTTCTATAAAATAATCTTTTTTTTCTCCTTCTCTTCTTCCCCATTTGGCAGTAAATCTGTGAGGAAAGATGGCAGGATAGAGCACGCCACACTTCTGTCCAACCACCATCGTCCCATCTGGACACACTTGAAGTTCATTGCTCCCTTTCTTGTTTTTAATTAGAATATTAGCCATTTACTCTGAAACCATATTCTCTGTCTGGAGACCTGCACAGAGAGTATCAAATTGATGAAGGCTCTTCTTGCCTGCTTTTATGCAAAAACTGAGAAACTGGAATAAATGAAGCTTGGCCTGGCATGTTTAGAAACATGACCTCACTGGGACCTAGCTCCTTTGAGTACAAATGCCGTGAGCTTTTTCTCTTTTGCCAGTGTTCATTCAGTACAGATCTTAGTCAGGGATAGTTAGGGAAAATGTGGAATGAAACATTTATGTTATAGGAAAGCTTAATTACTGAGATACACTGGGGAAAGTTCCTGGAATTGAGGCACTGGTTTATTAATTATTACCGAAATTCTCAATTAATCTATCTTTAACTGTGTGTTGGTTAGTCTTTGACCTTTTCTTTTAGACTTAAGGGTTTAGCTTAATTAATCTAAACCGGCAGTTGTAATTCAGTGCAAGTATGTGAGTGCAGGCAAGTTCCTGGGTTTTATTCTCTCTCTGGTAACCAGGATGATTCACTTGCTACAAAAGAGACATTTCATAAAGTTTTTTGCAGATTCATATTCATCTTCTGTGTTCTAGAACGCAGTTTATGTCTTTTAATTCATAGTCATCCCCTTCTCAACAATTTGAAATATGAATTCTAAAAACCAAACTGAAATCCATTCCCAATTGAAGATTTATGCCTTCTGCTGTAAAATGACCAAATAATTTAATTCTAGCCAACAGTTAGAAGTTATCCCAAAGACAAACAACTAAATGCTGAGTGGACATAAAGTGTTTTTACATTGAGACCTGTTGACTGCCAAAGTAATCCTACATTTCCAAAAAACTTAACTTGTTATACATATGAGGTATGTCTCCTATTAATCTGTGTTTAATAGACTAGATGTTTTCTTCTGGTTCAGTTTTCTTCAGCTTTCAAATACAAAGCAGCACTCCGAAGGGTAGATTATAGCTTATTCATGTAAGCTATTACCTGTTTATATACGTATATTTACCAAATCATTTTAAGCATATTTTATCCTGACCACTTTCCATATACACTAAAGAAAAGGTGCCTTAAAAAAATGGGGAAAAATCTTCAAGGAAAAATACTACTACTGTAATTCTCGCACTGGTGGGGAAATCCAGACGTTCAGGTTGAGCCTTCAACTGTGGCACACACCTTCCATGTCATCTGGGCAGGGTCAGATTCTCACGTCTCTGTCAAATTATGTTTTGTTTGCCTACTTTGCTCTTTGTATCTCTCATTTAATACATGTAGAATGTATTATTTTCTTGCTTAGAGTATTTAACATCTACTACTATAAGTTTTTGAAACACTTAGACACCTTGGTTTCTATATGAAGAGTGCCCTAACTCTAAGAGTGGCAAGAATGGGGGAGAAAATGAAATGTGAACACCCGTGTTTACAGAGAATTAGAACCATAAAAGCACTCAAAACCTTGCATAAAGCCAAAGTTTTGTAGGCACACTCCACGTAACCTTTGCTTTCCCTAAGAGCTCATTCCCTTTGACACTATCTTTGGAATAAAACCTTACACATATTTAATTTGATGCAAAGCCTTGAAGGCTTGTAGTGATCTAACAGAATGACAGAGAACTTTCTGTGGTATCTGGTGCCAAATTTGTTTTTAGAAGCATTGCTGTTCTTTGTAATTGGTGGCAGAGAGGATAACTGTTGACAGTAAACTTGAACCAGTGCCAGTAAGTCATCACCACTGGTCAAACAGCTCATAGAGAAGGGGGACCTTTGTTCCTAATTTTCATCTCTTGTTGGAGTGAAAATAAACTGCTCTTCTTATTTGCCCACATATTCCTTACAGACAGTCTTTCTTAGCTTCTTCTTCAAGGGCCTTATGAAGATCTGACTCTGAAAAGAAAGATTCCCACTTCTGTAAATGGGCAGATTTTAGCGTGCTGTTTCTCATCTAGTATGAGATGGCTCCAGATTAGGATTTATGTCTCTGCTGTAATAAACTGTAGAGCCCTCATCATAAATCCTGCCTCTAGTGAAGCTCTGTTTCCACTCCAGAGGTGGCTGAACACAAGTCTACAAGAGCAGGGTTTGCTTGTGTTTTCTTTGAATAATGTGCAGGAATGTGCATAAATTCAAACTGAAATAAGAAGCAAACAATTTGGTAGTGAGTTTATCCATTAGAATAACCTCCCAAGAGGGAAGGTGGCTATGTATTTGTTGATAAATATACAAAATATCCAGTCATCAGCAGATATTTTTAATGAATTTGTGCTCCAGCAAAACACAAGTTATCTGTTAATTAAGCACTATTTCTTGACTTAGACCAGAACAGGATGGTTGAGTTGCTTAATTGCTCTGTCATATACTAGAGTTCACACTAGATCACACAGTAGTCTTATTTTGGCCTGATGCACTATAACGCTCATATAATTTCTTTAAATTAGTTTCCAGTAGAGATGCCATGCTGTTTTTTAAGGCTAGTGGCTGAATATGGAAGCTGTTTGGAGACACTAATTAGCATTCCAGCTCCAATTAAAATTTTCCCCATATCTGTACTGCCTTGTAACTCCATTTTTCTCATGGGGAGTATATTTTAACAGACCTTTTCCCTGTCTTTTAAATACAGTGCTAAAATTACATCATCCAGGTCTCAAGGATGAGAATACTATGGTGAAAGATGAGGAAACATCACTAAACACACAATTTAAAAACTTAATTCACAGTAACCTGAAGGGGTGAAAAATCCTGAAAAATTATGTCCAAGCAAATAGTTATGTCAAGCTCACAGCCCAATGAAACGTATGCTAGTGTGATGCTATTCTAATCCACTTTCCTAGGGAGATGAGTAGTTATTGACAGTTTGCCAAAAATTTGTAATACTGGCAGAGGATAAATTAAAAATTAAAGCTGGTAACTGTCACAACTCTAAAACATAAACATCAGAAAAAGTAATATATGGCAGGTTAAAGACTATCATTGCAGCTGATCAATATCTGGATTTTCATGCAGTGGAGACACATCCAGTGCTAGGCTAATTTGAAATTTAGTATGATAGCAAAATCTGACATGCAGAGATTTTTTTTAGTCTGAATTCTAAAATACCCTTGAAGAGAATAAAATCTTAATGCTATGAGTCTTAATAAGTAATTTCTGGATAGAAAAGCTTCTTCAAGAGACACATATCTTTTACTAAAGTTTTAATTCCAACCTATGTACTTCAGGAAAAACATGGACTTGCCTTAGAAGTAGGTAATTTGCTATGAGCATCTGAGATAGATTCCTACACTGCTGCGTGAGCTCTAATTCTGCCTCTCTCCTCTTCTCTTTTGAGACCCCACCTGGAGTACTGTGCCCAGCTCCATGTTCCACAGTGTAAGAAAGACTTGAAACTGAAAGAGCAGGTCCAGAGGATGGCAACAAAAACAGTCAGAGGACTGGAACGTCTCTCTTATGAAGACAGGCTGAGAAAATTGGGGTTCAGTCTGAAGAAGAGAAAGCTCTTATGCTGGCCATTCAATTTGTAAAGGGAGCTTATGAGAAAGACAGATAGTTTTATCAGGGCTGGTAGTGACAGGACAAGAGACAAAGGTTTTAAACTGAAAGAGTGTAGATTTAGATTAGATATTAGGAAAAAATTCTAAACTATGAGAGTGGTGAGACACTGGAATGGGTTGCCAATATAGGTTGTGCATGCACCATCCCTGGAAATGTTCAAGATCAGGCTGGATGGAGCTTTGATCATTATCTAGTGAAAGATGTCCCTGGCTATAGCAGGTGGTTACACTAATTGGTCTTTAGGGGTCCTTCCAACTCAAACCATTCTACAACTCTATGATTTATTCTGTTATTCTGTGCCAAGGACCAAATTAATGTAGCTTGCACTGTGGCTGCTTTTTGACATTCCAGACAAGGCAGGAGCATTGGGTTTCCTCTTTGGCTTTTTTCTCTTAATTCTGTGTATTCAATAAATTCAGTATGTCTTAAGTGGAAAATGTACATACAAAGTATTTTCAACTGCACTGGGACTAAGTCTTCAAATACAAAAATAATCACCTACACACAGCATATTTAATATCAGGTTACAGAGTCAAGTGTTTTATTCCCTCTGTGGTTTCTCTGTTCCGAAAAGCCACCTACATCCGATATGGGCAAAACCCCCCATTTTAGCCTGCTAGTTAGAATATGTATTTGGGAAGTAAGAAGCTGTGACTTCATACTGTTAGCCTCGAGAGGCCCTAGAGGTCTCCTAAAGTATAGGTTTTTGGCTTAAAAACAAGCTTAACTCAAGCTTCATTCACTTCCTGACCAGTGAGTAAAGTAAATTACTGTGGACCTCAAGTTTTACACTGAATAAACCAGCAATGGTCTGACCAGGATGACTGGATGAGTGCCCTCATGGGAGTTCAGCAGAGTTCAAGTACCTTCCCAGACTACACAGAAGCAATGCAGAGACTTGATGAGAGTTACTTCTGATCATACATAGATGACCATTTGACTGAAACCAAATGTTCTGATTAACTTTAGGTTCCTTACAGGATTTAGATGGTGTGAGGCCTAAACACTCACAGGATGCTGAAGCTGACAAGAAAAACATATAATAAAATCATAGCATCATAGGACATGCTGAGTTGAAAGAGACCCATCAGGATCATCAAGTTCAACTCCTGGCCCTGCACAGGACAATCTCCAGGAGTCACACCGTGTGCCTGAGAGCATTGTCCAAATGCTTCCTGAACTCAGACTGGGTTGGTGCTGTAACCACATCCCTGGGAGGCCTGTTCTGGTGTCCAAACACCCTCTAGGTCAAGAACCTTTCCCCGATATCCAACCTAAACCTCCCCTGACTCTTCAGGCCATTCCCTCACATCCTGTCACTGGTAACCAGAGAGCAGAGATTGGTGCCTGCCCCTCCACTTCCCCTCGTTAGGATGTTGAAGACCACAGTGAGGTCTCCCCTCAGCCTCTTCTGCAGGCTGAACAAACCAAGTGACCTCAGCCACTCCTCATAAGGATTCTGCTCCAGACCCTTGTGGTGCCCAAAACTGCCCCCAGCACTTGGGGTGAGGCTGCCCCAGTGCAGAGCAGAGCAGGACAATCCCCTCCCTTGCCCAGCTGGTGATGCTGGGCCCGATGCCCCCAGGACAGGGTTGTCCCTTCTGGCTGCCAGGGCACTGCTGACTCATGTTCAACCAGCCATGGACCAGGACCCCCAGGTCCCTTTTTGCAGCTTCTCTCCAGCCTCTCATTCTCCAGTCCATGCACACAGCCAGGGTTGCAGAATCCAGCACTTTCCCTGGTTGCACTTCATGTGGTTGGTGATTGCCATCTCTCTAATTTGTCGAGATCTCTGCAGGGCCTCTCTGCCCTCAAGGGAGTCAACAGCTCCTCCCAATTTATTTTCATTGGCAAACTTACTTAGTATTCCTTTGAGTACTGCATTCAAGGCGTTAATGAGAACCTTGAAGTAAACTGGGCCTCTTGCTTTCAAGTTCTAGGCATCTAGGATTCATAATTTATCCGTATTTCTTTTGCAATTAACTTTTCTTATAACTTATCCCCATATTTTCTCAGATTAGAATTATAGCAAGAAAACTAAAATAGTTCAATTACCAAATTAAAAAAAAGAAGAAAAAAAGTCTAGCAGAAGAACTCAATTTTAAAATGTTTTCCAGACAGAAAAATGATTTATGATTGGATTATTGACAAAAAAGTTGTAATAATTACATCAATATTTTTATATTTAATTGATTTCAGCCAAGCCTGATATCACTGACGTGAACATGTTTTTGTTTTCACTTTCAAATGTTCTAAGAAATTAAGTAATCATTCCAGTCTGCTCAGTCATTGTTTAATACTGTTTTCATCCAAACAAATCATGCATCTGGAATGAAACATAAATGTTATACAGTACGTAGCTGAAAAAAATCTCACTTCTGTAATTTGGCTTCACTTCTAGTAATTGACTGTGAAGAGCTGATCCTGCTCCCATGAGGTTAATTGCTGACCCTTATTAACTTCACTGTAAACCATTTTCTTTCCTAAGTGTCACTTAAAGCAAGAAATCAGTAGTTCAAAATTAATAATGATGATGGAAGTCACTGGCAGTTTAGCATAGATGTTTCTATTGAATTGATATAAAATGTTTCATACATTAGTTTCTTTTAAATTCTGTTGACTAGCAATGGGTTTGCAGAGCTACCCTAATCAAAACTATTATGTTTCAACAAAGGAAAGACTGAAAGTCTTTTCTTTCTGGGGAAGGCAAGGCTCAGGGGGAACTCATCACTATTCCATCACTCAAGTATTTAAAAGCTATCTCGAGGAGAACAGAGTCCCTCCCTTCAGAAGGAGCCACATGGAGAAGACAAAGGGTGGTGAGTAAGAATTGCACCAGCATATAATAAAGAAACTTCTTATAGCAATAACTATCAGTCACTGAAACAACCCGTCCCAGGAACGTGGTGGAGCTTCTGTTGCTGGAGTGTTTAAAGATGTGTAGGACAGAGTGCTGGAAAATCTCATCTAGGCTCCCTTGCCACCAAAGGCTGCACCAGATGATCTTTTGAGGTCCCTTCCAACCTGGGCTGTTCTATGGTTTTATACTTCTGTTCTGAGAATCTATCACATGAAAAATTGTGGAAAAACTGAATTGACATGATTTTCTTTTTTTTTTTTCCTCAGATCCATTGGCCTAGTACACCTCTGCAGGCAGAAGAATGCATAATTAAAGGAAGAGATGCTGTAAGTATCAGTAATTACAGATAAAATATACTTTAATTATACCAGTGGCTGGTCCAAAACAAGGGTTCAGGCATCCCTAACTAGAGAGGGATTAAAGCACAGATATAATTTTAAGTATTGCAGGTTAAAAGCATGTAACTACTGTGAACACACTAAACTATTAATTTAATTGTTCTTCAAACCAGCTCATAAACAGACAATGAACATTTTTTATCATCTGAGCTTTCTTCTAATTCTTTTTCTGGTGCTATCAAAGAAGGTACCTTAGTAATTCTCCTTTTCCATTTCTATTTCCTTTTCTTTTCATACACATAAAATACCTTCTCCATGTTCACATTCCAGTTTATCTTTAAAATTCTCCAGAATACATTCAGAAAAACAGTTAAATTATTAGTTATAACAGTTAATTGTTACAACTGTTGTTAACAGTTATAACAGATAATTGTAAAATACACTAATTTATGTTGTCCTACAGATTTCATGGTATATTAATAAAAACATTGTGTTTTAATGAGACTCAAAACTGTCCTGTTCTTGTGATTCAGTGTCTTGTCTGTAATCAGTTCCTGGGAAAAAACCTGAAAGTTCACTGACATACAGCAGCTGATATCATTGTCAGAACAGGATGAAAGTTCTTGTGCATGGAAGCTTTCTTTAATTTTGCAGTGCACCAAGCTCATTATCTGCACCTCATAAACACACAGCAAGTACAACACCTAATAAATCCCACAGCTCAGAGAGCTCACAAGCTCACACTGAACCAAAGAATTTGCAAATGATGATAGTTTTACAGCAACAGTGACAGGAATGTAGGACATGGAAGGGTGCATACAAATTTTTCCCACAAACATAGCAAACACCAGCCTTGATGATAACCACAATGTATTTCCAGTAAGATTAAGAAGCTATAAAGATTTCTTCTGAAGTACAAGCTTGAGAACTGTCCACATTGAGGGAATTGGTGAACAAGATTGGAAAATAGTAATAATAATAGTAATAATAATAATACCCAGCTCCTTACACTCACCTGGCCTAGATCTGATCCTTTTTGAAGATTCTTAAAAGTTCATTGCAGTTTTTCAGGTTACTTTTCTACCCTTGATAATTTCACTTGTCTTTGGCTGAAAATGATGTTTTTCCATATTATCCGAACTTCATGGTCATATTAAATGAATACAAAACCTAAATTATTTGACCATTATTTAATACTACCTCTCAGCATAGGCTGTTATTAGTTAAAGCACTATCATCTTTCCTTCACCACCACATGATGGGATATATTTTCTGATATTTGACAGTATTTCGTTGGTTAAATAAATGTAGACATAGGTTCTGTTGTTTCAATGCAAAGATAGTCCCCTCAAACTCATGCTTCCCTAAAACTCAAAATCTTTTGCAATCTAATTTGTTCTTATAAGTTCTCAAATTTGCGTTGTAATGAATGTGATCATTTAAAGACCTTCATGTTTTTCCCACATCTCTCTGCACCGTGAAAGTTTTGTGCAACTATTGCTTTTATACAAAAACCCAGAACTTCTAAATAATCACAAGATTCCAGAATTGGAGTCTTTAAGAAAAATACATTAAAATTTTAAAAGCTGCAAATGCTGTAATCCAAACAATATTCTGATTCTCACATGAGCACTAATTATGCACGGACTATGTGAACGAGTAAGACTAACATCAGGGAAACCTTAGTAATTTTCATCAGTATGCTCAGTATTCAGTGAGATAAATTGCTCAACCTGAAAGGAATCTAAATTAGAATCAAAAAGTTCCCTACTAATTTTCTTCTCACCTTTATTTTTGTAGTCATAAACCAATACTAACTTAATAGCATAATGTCAATGTTAAATTCTTAATGCTATTTTTCAAATTGTAAATTCTCAAAAAATATTGCTCATCAGTTCTATTTCAGACTTTTTTGCTTATTTCCATGCTGTTTCTTTTTTATTTTCCTTTGTAAGAGATCTGTTACTCAAGGCATAATTATTAGATAGAACTGATAATATTGTAATAAGCTTCAATAAGTTGAAGTACTTCATGTGTACTCTGCTACCTCTTCTTATACAACAGAATGAGCCACTTTTACAAGCTTGTGCAGCCTTTAAAAGTTATCAGTTCTTGTCATAGCAGTAAAACTCCAAGTATTGTAGTCATAAACAGTTTCAGAGCTTGTAACAGAATTAATAGGACAGTTAAAAAAGACTTGTCTTAACAACACAGATGTAAGATTAAAGTAAGGCCATGCTTTTCTGATTCGAGTGAAGCCAAGGAAAAAAACCTTCAGCTGTCATCCAGTGTGCCAGGAATCACACCTGTTAGCCTGTGGTGTGAGCTCTCAACTACTTTATCAGAATTGGAAATCATTCAGATATAGAAATTAAATTCTGTAGAGATGACTAACTCCTCCACACTGGGAAGTTTCAGATGACTAAAATTCCACAGATCTATTAATATATCTATGGATCATCATAAAGGCAACACTAGTATTTAATTAATTGATACATTATAAAGAAGTATTATTTCAGTGTCCCCTTGGATAATGCATCCCCTCCTTGCTCTGTCAGCAGCAATGCCTCATTGCCTGACACTTCCCAGAACATCACCTTTTGTCATCTGTTTATAAATGATCAAGACTAGCCATTTAGAATTAGCTTTTTTCTATATTTGGTATCTTCTTCATCCTAGATTTTTTTGCAGAATTTTTCAGGCATTTCTATAAAGGCACACATGAGAAAAATATGTGTGGATTTTTCCCAGTTAAAAAAATCTTAACTACCTAAAATGATCTTGACAGAAAGATCAAGAGCTGCAGGCATATGTGGATAAAAAAGGAAACCGTGGAGTAAAGAATGGACCACCACTGAGAGCGAACAGAGGGAATAAGTCAGGAAGGTCATACTTGGAGGAGAGGGAGAATCAGGAACAGCATCAGCGCCCAGCAAAGCATCTATTTAAAAACTGCAAGGCATCATAAAATTCCTATGGAATACCATATTGCTACCGCCAGTCAGCAAATATTTGGGAAATGAACATAAAAAGTGGGCACCTCTGTCAGTGAGTGCTGGTCTATGCAGGGTGGGTCACATCCTACTGATTTCAACTCACGCTTCTTTCAATTTGCCTGACATTTTTTTTATTTCTTTCCTTTTTTAGAAAGGAACAAATTAGTTACAAATTAAGAAAGTCCAAAAGTAAGTTATTGCGAAGTTGATTTGTCCTTTTTAAATATATAATATTTAATTACACAACAGGTTGCCTCCCTATGTAGCTGACTTACTTCTTTAAATTAGCATGATATATCTTCAGGTTGAACAGTTAAGGAGAATCATGTAGCAAAGGAGATTCATTTCCTTATTCATTTACTGGAGCATTTGAAAGGCTTGCACCAAATGACTTGAGGGTTTGAAGAAAGAAGAAAGACGGTTTCATAGTTTCAGATCTAATGTGGGTTTGCAAGTGTTGAATTCTGCCCATGAACCCATTGCAGACTCATCCTCTCTAACATAAAGCTCTTGAGACTGGTTAATACGAGCCAGGATTCTTCTCACACAAATATGACAGTCCAAAACTAGAGCAGTCATCAGTGAAAAACAGGAAGTTTTCAAAAAGGAAATTCCTCTGCTCTGTTTTACGTTTTCATTTTAGGATTGCAATAATTGCCTTTTGGAGATGTCTGTCCTTCTTCACTGACTATTGAAAAAGCCTGGGAGAATTGCATAAATTACATGCCTAAAATCTAGAACAGCTAAAGTTAGCCGAGATTAATTCCATTCTAAATGTCTTAAACTTGATGTGACTTAAAGTCTAGGGTTCTAAGTTGCAGAAATGTTGAGCAATGAACGGCAATGAACAGGAATTTTGCTCCAAACATAGAAACCATTGCAAAATATAAAATACTCTGTAAAACCAAGTCCCAGGAGTCCCAAAATCAATGGATACTTTCAGCTCATGGTCTCTAATTCTAGATTAGCACAGGAAGAATAATGACCCCACATCTCATAGGGGTGTTTGAAAATGTTTTAATTGTAATATTTATGAGTCTCCAAATACACTAATGAGTCCCAAAGTATTGCCCTGGGGGAAAATGAATATTTCTTCTTCAAAGGAGTTTGAATAGTGGGAACAGATGAAGTATATGTCTATTCAATATAAAAAATATTGATTAGAAATTAATTGTATAAGAAATTAATGGTGCAATAAAAAAAAAGATATTTTTCTTAAGATGAGGTTTATTTCACTTGAGAGAGATGTCATTTGCTGATTATTGATATCTTATGCTCTGAACCTGATGTCTAGTGTATCTAATAATACTTACTAAAAAAGTATCTAGATTTGCAGAATATCTCTGAGATTAAAGAAGCACAAAAGTGAGTTTTTATAAATTAGCAATTCCTAACTAGTATATAAAATATTATCAATCAGTGCTTAAAACTTGCATTTTTTTCATGTAAAAATGTCCTTCCATGAAATTGATGGCACAGAGTTACTAGCATGAAACAAAATGGAATAGAAAGGTTCAGTACGAGAATATCACCTAAGGGCACATAAGTTATTAAAAAAGAAATTAAAAACCTAATCTTTCCCTGTGTTTATTTTTTACATAAAATAGGATGAATGTGCAAATTACATCCGTGTCCTTCACCGATACAACAGGACGCATCTCCTGGCTTGTGGAACAGGAGCTTTCGATCCACTCTGCACTTTTATAAGAGCTGGACATCTCTCAGAGGTAAGAAATTTGCTTTAGAGTAGTGACTCTTTTGGTCTGGATTCCAGCAAAGTCTCTATGCTTAAAAGTAAATATTTAGGTTCAATTGCTCACAGTTCTCATACAAACCATACAATAGATATTTTCTCTGATGAAATGTAATGCTGGTCTAAGATTTAGTTTGTGACTAGAGGAACTCCCTAATGTTTAAGAGTATATTCTGGAGAATTATACAAAGGATTCAAAGACTCTTTCATCTTAGGGGGTTTTTTGGGTTTTTTACTAGATAAACTTATATAGTAATTCTTACCAAAAAATATCAGATTTTTTCTGTTTTTAGTTAAATCTGTGGGGGCTGGTTTTTTTGTGGTTTGGTATTTTTAAATTAAATAATACATCATATATCAAAATATGCATTAGTTTGATGGGAGATGGAATTTCTTAAGAAATTTTTGGTAAATTCAGTTTCTTGAAGTTGATCTTTCAGCAAGTATATGTTAGCTCTTTAATGATGCTTATAGCTGGGTGAAACAGTACTGCAGAGATCAAAAAGTGGAACATATAATCAATATTGTGAACATATTTCTTATGCAAAAATAGAAATTGTCTAGACTTTCCAGAAATCGTATCCTTTCTGTCTCAGGTATATTAGAACAGGTTTAAAGAATCAACAGAAGTACCAATCTTGCATTTTAAATTAGCGTGTGAGACTCTTTGGACATTAAACCTAATCCTGATTATATGCAACCTGAAGACCAAATGCTGACTGGCTGATCCTGGTTACATCCTGGTTCCTTATCAGTTCCAGGCCAGGTTTCCCAGAGCAGAGCCTCAGATGTCTCATTCCATTAAGGCATTTATTCCCAGTACAGTAACACAGAAACAGCTTGAGCTGGTGCCTCCAAAGAGGGACCCCCAATGAAGGAACCTCTGGGCTTTTATACCCTCAAACTCTCCCCCCACACAGGTCTGGCTCTTTCTCCCCAGGCTTGGGCTCTTTCACCCCTCTCTGTGTCCATCCACCTTGCTAGACTTCACTGGTCTTCATCTTCTTAGATATCCAAAAGTTCAGCAATTCACAGCTCCTGCTGTGTCTCTCTCT
This sequence comes from Atrichornis clamosus, assembly GCA_013400975.1. Classification (NCBI taxonomy): domain Eukaryota; kingdom Metazoa; phylum Chordata; class Aves; order Passeriformes; family Menuridae; genus Atrichornis; species Atrichornis clamosus. Next base: position 14,192 of record WBMZ01010950.1, on the reverse strand, counting down.
CAGTGTCCATTCTGACATCACCCACCGTCATGCTTTTTGTTATCCCAAAGGCTGGCAGTTTGCAGCCTCTTGTCTCCTCCGGCTCCCACCCAGAGCTCAATCTGCATCTCAGCCTGCAGCTTTGGAGCCCAGCTACCTGGACCCTTGTGTTCCTCAGTACAAAAAACCAAACTTGTAGAAGGGCTGAATCTCTACACCTGCTATGAGATTGAGTTTGTGGAGAAGTTAGAAATTACGTGGCTAGGTCTGGACCTTGGATGTCCAAACTTAGCAAAAATTGAACTCTCAAAGTCATCCCTTATCACATACTTTGTAACACTGAAGAAATAATTCCTTCAGTTAAACGGAAGGAATCACACTGTTATGTGAGCTGCCCTGCAGTCAGAGCAGGATTTCACTAGGCTGCTAAAGGAACATGTGATGACCGCTTTAGGAATCTGACCTGGGATTCTTGGAAATGCACTTTGTGAGGTGGGACTCAATAGATGGAGATGTTCTATAGCCCAGGGGTAAGATTGCTTTTAAATGGCAAGTGTCAGGAAGAGTTGCAGGTCCATGGTCTTGCTCAGTTGTTTCACGTGATGTTTCCTGGTTAGATAACTATCCAAGATAATTCTTGCTTTCCCCTATGGCCAAGAACTCTTGGCTCAAATAAATACTAAATGCAGATATAAAGTTCCTTAAAGTGTACTCATATAAATCAACTAAGGGTTTTGCTTCAGTAAAATGTTTTTGATTAATCTTTTCTGAGTAACAGTGCGTCCTTTTGACAAAACAAGCTAGAACATCACCAGAAACAATCTCCAGGGATCCAGTCCATGCTGTGCACCTCCAACTGCTGTCAAAATGAGAAGCATCTCAGAAGTTAAGACTCCAGCACAGCACTTAGATTTGGAGTTGTATGAATTGCAGAAACACACTGTCTTTGAAATAAAGGAAGGAACTAAATAATAAACAATGTTAAAATAAGGCAACTTTGCATGACTTCTTTGCTACTCTCACAAACCTCCTGTCAGGCTTCCCAGTACAGTTTGAAGGAAGCAATGTCTGTGTATTTAGGAACACTGTTTTAAAAAGCATAAACAACAGACTAATGAAAATAGAAACCAACCAAGCAAAAAATGAGTAACACGACATATATAAGAATGTGTGGCCTATGAATGTCCCCTTATCTATCACTGTCCTTCCTTCCCTTATTTTAGTTTATTAATCTCCCTCGTCACACTGAGGTTCTAAAAATTTACCCATACTGAAACCATGGGAAAATTGCGATTTTTTTTCCTTGTATAGACCAACAGGAAATATGTTTGCCATACTAATAAGTAGCTATACTAGTTTCTGTTATCTGAAAAGCTGACCATCAGGATTAAAAAAGACAGGTGCCATTTATGTGGTAGGTTAAAAATAACACATGTTATGTGGTTGAGTGGGCAAAATGTAGTCTTGCTTCCTTTGAGTGATAAGGACATTGTGTGACTGCAGAAAGTGAAAGGACAAGATCTTTCTTCAGAAAACTGCAGTTCAGTCTCTGCTGATCTCTCTGGTCAGAGAATCCTCTCCCAAAATCTTCCAATTACTGTCCCCTATTTCTTCCACCTCATCTCTCTGGCCATTTTCTCACTCTCTTGACTGTCATGGAAAGGCAAGTAGCAAATGAAACAGTCTTAAAAATATATTATTTCATTTCTAAATTGGACAAACCCACCTTTATTTAAAAACTAGTAAAACTCAGGTATTTAATTTGAAGGATAAATACTGATTTATAATATCAATTTGTATGCAATTCAATGCAGTTCATAATAATAATATTTTACTGTGAGGGTGGTGAGGCATTGGATTGGGTTGCAAGAGATGTTGTGGATGCCCCATCCCTGGAGGTGTTCAAGGCCAGATTGGATGAAGCTCTGAACAACCTGGACTAGTGGAAGGTGTCCCTACCCACCAGCAGGGGGTTGAAATTAGATGATCCTTAAGGTCCCTTCCAACCCAAGCCATTCTGAGGTTCTATGATTCTATAATATGCAGCTGGTTGAAATAAAGAGTTTTTAGATTGTTGCCGTTTTTTAACTAAGTATATTGAACTTCAGTATAAGTGAAATTTCTCTTTGATCTGCAAACTAAATTGCTTCCAAATAGAATCTCCTTAAGTAGCACAAAGTGTGTTTGAGGCTTATATACATTTGAGCAATGACAAATCTCAGACATGTTGAGGTATAAAGTGTGGGAGATAGAAAAGGAGGGAGCCCTTAGGACAGACTTTTGTGTATCCAGACAGACAGCTAATGCAGCATATGAAGACGGATTCACGCTTCCATATGGAACTATGAGCCAGCAGTATCAACTTAGAGAAATACTTGTTTTGTGGTCAGGGACCTTAAACAGAAGTTTCGATAGTGCTTCCTGAGCTGATGGCAAAGGGAGGATGTGACCCTCTCAGTAAGAACTGCAGGGTTCTTGAGTACTAACTGTATAGAAATACAAATCAGAGATGATTTTAGAGAGGCATTTAAGTACATGACAGAATAGCATGACTGTATCTTCTGCAACATTACCTCTTCCCATTTACTGAGCAGGCCAAAGAGAAGGAATCTGTTGGAACTAAACATCCAGTTAAGGCTCTTGAGCTTGATGATCACTAGTCCCATGTTGCAGGGACATTTATTTTGTACTTGGCTTGCAACAAAAGTTTACATAAAGTCATCCATTTCCAAATAGTAATTTGGTAACAAAATGAAGCACTGCTGACTTTCCAGTGAAAATATCCTAAAGCCATGATCACAATCATACTGTCTGGCATCCTGATCCTATATTTAGCATGGGTTTGTGAGGTGCAATACAGTTTATGAAAAGGAGCATTCTGCCTCCTGTATAAAATCTTACGTTCTTATGCAACCACAAATTCATCTTTCATATAAAAACCAGGTTTGACCTGTGTTGTGGAGAACACTGAGCTCTTGTCAACAAATCATGAAACCAAAAGGAGATTTTTATCTCCAAAAATAGGCAGAATTTGATTGCCCCACTGGCAGATCATTACTTCTTGGAACTGACTTAAAAACAGACCCTCTAATGTTCTGGAAGAACACAGCAAAAATGTCCATTCCCAACCAGTGTCTGTAGAAAATATTAATCTTATTATGTAGTGTTTGAAATGTGTTTTGAAATTTTCACACGCACATTTTGCTGTGATACATTACATAAATTTAAATGCTCCTTTTGTGCTTTTCATTGTTTATAGAAATTTAATGATACTATGCACTTTGTCTTAATATATTGATCATATAAACCAACAAGAAATAAATATTGGTTTTATTTAATTCTACATCAAACTTGTGTTGTACCACCAGAGTAAAACCAAATATATTTTTCTAAATCAGATTACTTTTAAATTCTATTATACACTATATATCCATTTGGAAGATTAAATATATAATGGTTTACTGCATTCTATTGAAATATGGGTTTTATTGATTCTGCTTTGGAATTCAAGACTATTCACTTTAGTAAAGCTGTTGTCAGTTATTACCTTTCTAAAAAATATAAAAGTATAGTCACTGACAGCAGCTTTTTACCTTTTTCTCTGTTTCTAATTAGTTTTACTCTGATCAGTGTTGCTTTCTCAAATATAAACATTTCAGCAAAATACCCAATGTTTTTCTGCCATTTAGAAATAAATTACAAATTAGGAAAAATAGGAGTGCTGACTTTGCAGATAGAACTACTGGTGTTTGCAACAGAACATATTACTAGATCTTGTCCAAGAAAACATAAGCAAGTTAAATGCCAGCCAGGAAATGAGTTCATTATCTCTGACTTCATGAAATGCTTCCAAATGTCAAAACTTTGTGCAGGTCAGGAAAGGTTGGGTTCCTCCAGTTTTTGTTTGTATTTTATCCAGAAATGAAGGAGAATTCATTAAAAGAAACATTATTTTTTTGAAGAAAGCAAGAGTTAGAGACCCTGCACCCCAAATTTCTCATGAGGAATTGCACATGCATCCTTCTCTTGTGCTCTGTGAGAAAAAATCTGAGATAAGTCTTCAAACCAATGTAGAAGATGAAGAAAAGTGCAAAAAAAATCTTACATTACTTCTGTTCTCATCAAATTGACATTTGTCCCGCTGGTTGCCTTTGATGTCAACAAGGCAGGGTGGAGCAAAGAAGGCATGGGAACATCTGCATTTTTAGTCTCTTCTTTTTGCATTTATATAAAGTTCTCAGTTTTGGCAGCAGGTGACAAGTGCTGAAAGTGCTTTCTGTCTCAGTCTGTGTTTCTCCACATCTAGCTGCTGGTAAAACTGTACTCCAGTACTGTGCTATACAGCTCAAAATACCCTGGGTGAATTTTGATGAGCCTTAGATAAATCAAGTGATCTCTCTACAGTCAGGTAATGATTTTATCTTTATGAGTTATGTATTCAGTAGAGCAATAGGTTGTAGGGGTGCTCTGGAGGCCTTCCAATGATGCAGACTGCCTTATTCACCAACTCACAAAGCACCTTTTACAAGGCCACATGAGAGTTTCACCAAGTACAGATAAAGAAATTACTCTGTGTCCATGGGACCTGCAAAATGAGTGGAAACTGCAAAAGAAAGCAATGTGCATAAACAATATCCTAAGTAGTTTAGTAAACTATGTCGTGACAAGATAGAGCTGATTGCTCGAGTAAGGCGTCTCTACATGACAAAACCTGTTGAGGGAATTAAATTTATGAAAAAGAACAATGCATGAAGAATTTTTTCTTCCAGAAAGTGCTGTAAATTTTTAATATGTACATAGAGCTGGCAGAGTGCCATTTTCAGTGCCTCATTTAACTCAGTAAACTGCCTACAGCTGTATTTCTCCACTTTAGAAGGCTGATGAACTGAGTCACCCTTTCCACAAAATGCACTGGTGGTTTCTGGGAGTCTCCCCTAGGTGTTCCTTATCCGATGTATTTCTTATTATGCCCTTTGTTCTTCAATTAGCCAAGTGAGATTCTGCTTATCAGGGAAGACCAGCTCTGAATTCTAAGTCTTTAGTCCTGTTAAAAAGGACTTTCTTTTAGTGAGCAGCAGGTGTATTTGTTTCCTTGGAGGACAGTTCAGTCAAGTTGGAACCTTTTCTTTCTAATCTGTGTTGCCTTTAATATTTTGTTGAGTGTGGGGAAGGGCACTTCTTTTTCAAAATATTCTATAATTCCATGCAAAACCAGGATAAGGTTCGATTGTGCTTTCCTTTTGCCTCTCTACACTATCCAAATGTAGGCAACAAGAGTTCCTCATTTCTTGCTTTAACAAACTAAAGTGAATTCACATGCAAGTCAAGAGAGAACGTGTCAGTCATACCTCAGCTTAATTTTTATATGACATAATTCTTCTGCTCTTGACCAGCATTTGGTAATGTCATCATTCTTCCAGCTTTGTCGAGAAACAAAATTGTGGACATATTTATATCCATTATTTTACAATAATAATGCTGTTTCTGACGTATTTTTATAATAAAAACAAGCAACGATCTGCTAAATTACTCCCTCTCCATGCTTGTTCCTATTTCCTCATCTCTGCACTCTGTTTGCAGAGGATTAAGGAGGAGGAACATCTGGTTTCACTGACCAAATAGACGTGGGTGTTGGTCAGTCCTTCATTAGATAGAATGTGTGACAAATTCTTGCTCTGAAAATATTTTCTTAGAGATGCAGTGTCCCTCTGCATGGCTGAAAAGCCACGGATTGGAACGCTGTCTACTAAATTTGTATGAAGTTTGGTCAAGTGGGCAACACAATGTCATAGAAACTTTTACCAGAGGGGTTCATTTACACCATCTGGTGTGAATGTCCACATCACAGGCTGCCAAATTGCACCAAAACATCCAAATGCTCAAAATTTCATTTAGATTAAAGCATTTCATGGTTTGGAAGTTGAATATGCACACATTAAAAGAGAGATTAAAATGGTGCCTAACTCATATTAGACAGAAAATTAACCGAGTGAAGATTACATGTATGCTCATAGCAAGCAACAAAGGTGCTGTTCTGCAAAGGGGAAAAAGGCAAAGCTGAAGACCCACTTCAGCTGTAACCTGAAGTGTTTCTTACTGAATGCATGGCTTACCTAGGCTCATAAGAAAATGAGCAAATACTAGCCAAGCAGCACATGAAAGGGATTTTCTGCACCAGTTTAAATAAAAATCCAGCCTCCCCAGCTGATGAATCTTAAAAAAAAAAAAAAAAAAAAATCTAAAAGAGTTCCTTCCAAACCAATGCATATGGCTATGTGAGAAATTAAAGTTCATGGTTTTGGCTATGAGCATTACCCTAATGAACAGCTGTATATGTGAAATTCAGTAAGGATAATGAAGAAAGGACAGTTCTTGTTCCTCCCATGCTTTGCTAGGAAAGGGATAGTGGGTGTTGTATAAATGGAAGCAAAGGCCAGAAGGGACCATCAGAACATTTTATGTGGTCAGTCACACACTTCATGGATAATTTCCTCCAGGTACTGAATTAAAATATTTTCAAGGAAGTAGGTATTGTCATTTCAAAGAATCTAGATAATGGCAACATCACAATTTCTCTGTCATAAATATTAGCTGTTCAAATATTTAATTACTTTCCATGTTAGGAAATAGCCACTTACTCATGGTTAAATTTTTCCAACTTCATCTTCCTGTCATTTAACTTTGATATGCCTTTGATAGCAAAGTTGAAGAGTCTCCCACTATCTTTTCCACATCTTTTCCACATATAAGTACCTGTGCACAAAGATCAAGCCAACTCTTCACGGGTTTTTTGATAAGCTGAATAAATATAGCTCCTAAAACCCCCTATCACCAGGATTCCTCAATCTTACTTGTGTCCTTCCTGTGAACTCTCAGCAGTATTTTCACATCTTCTGGAAGTGCAGACACTAGAATCAGACGTGCTATTCGATGGTGTGTATACAGGCAAGGTCACTTCCCTACCTTTTTTGAGATTCCTCTTTTGTGGACTCAAGTGCTGAGTTCTTGGCACAGAATCTCAGTGAGAAATCTCCTTTTAGTATTTCACACTTGGCCCAAAGTTCTTCTCTTGAGCACAAAATTATCCCAGTTTACAGACTTGGTTGAGGCACCTAATTATCAGTCTCATATAACAAGGTAAATGAAGATATTCTTAGTGTTGCCTGTCACTGTCAGCTGTAACAAGGCATCTGGGATATCCAAGATCCTAAATGACCTCAGTCTAGTACGTGACAGCAGTCTGAAAAAGAATCTGAACTTCCATCTTTTATGGAGTTCTGATGTACTTCAGGTATTAACTGTCTTCTAGGATACAACACTTTGGATATGGTTGCATTAAAATCTACTTAGTGAGGTTCTGACCTTTAGCTCAGTATTCAAAGCATTCCATAATCTGAGCTCTCATTAACCTTTTCACTTCATTATTTAGGCCTCCTCAGTGCTTCTGTAAACTTATTAGGAAAGAAATCACATGATTATTCAAATCACTACTAAAGTGACGAAAATCATCTTTCTAGAAAAAATAAAATTTAGGGAAAAACTTCAGCAAAGGATTAATCAATTATACCTCATAATAACTGTACTTTGATATATGTCAGCAGTTTGTATTTCTTAACAATTCTGCAATGCACATTGTTTCATCCAACAGTTATCTATTAAGTGAAATGCTCAAGTGTTCCTTATCAGCACAGTTATCAGTCACTCTTACATGTTGTAACAGACAACAGGTTTGTTTGACAGTGCTCTCCAGCCATAAAATGAGATGAATGACTTTTATTGCTTTTGAATTTTGTCTCAATATGGCCATGCATGACGTGTAACTTCAATTTGGGAGACTGGTAGAGAATATGAATTGATCAGCCATATGAAATGAATTTTCTATTGTGTTAGACCTGCCCTTTGCAAGATTAGACACAGATGGTCCAGGGAGAGTGAATCCATGGAGGAATAATACTGTTATCCCAAAGAGAAAGAAATCCTCCACCTGTGTGGTAATTTGTTAGGGGTAACTGAAATAGCCCAGCTTTCATTATAATGATTTTTAGATTCTGCCACCTTTATTTATAACAGAAAGTATTTTTCTAAGTGACAACACCTGATAAAGTCTATGTCATTGCTTGAAGAGTGGAGATACCGCTCAATATGGTACTGTCACCATGATTAAATCCCCCCCAAAAATATTTAGTTACTATTTTTGAAAGTTTATAAAATGCACCCTTAATATTGTATAATCCTTCTACGATTTATGATTGATAATTTGTCTTATTTGACTGATGTCTATGTAAAAAAATTATTTTAGATCAAAAAGTGAATGAAAAAGAAGTATTGCTTGCAGTTCATCTGTGTCATCAGGCGGCAATGGATGCACTCCTCTGTCCTTTCTTCCAGAAGGGTCAACTTAGACATCCCCTGCTGAAGCTCTGCAAAAGGGCTATTGGCTGTTGAAGGCTCCATGCCATGGAGAGAGACAGAACAGGGTATCTGAGTCCTTCTGAAATCCATTCCCAGTGGAATGTAGCTGTTCTTTCCACGGCCAAAGCATCTCTTCCTCCCTCCATCGCCAAAGCCTAGATAGAAGTTCAAGTTCTTAGAGCTGCATCCTTCCTTTTTTTGTTTTTTTCATGACCTTTTTCCCCAGTTGTTATGATAGCAATCATTAGATTAGATCATTAGAGAAGACTTTATTTGGTATTCGCTCGGATGTGACCCTCACAATCTCAGTACAAGTTTGGCTTGTCAAAATCACGGAAAAAGAAAAGTCTTGGTTAGGGGGGCTCTGTGTAAAGACTGTGCCCTTGCCCACAGAAATCCCTTCACTTTTTTATAGCATTTGTGTACTATTGTTAACTTCTCTTTCACTTGGTCATAAGACTACATCACCATACACAGCTATTAATACATTTTAATTATAGAGAGCCTTTATGTAGTCCCTGGAACTTTCATACATATTAACTATCACATTGGTGCAATAAAATCATAATTTCTGATGGTTCTATTCTTTACTATAAGATCGTAATGAATTTATGTGTCCAGTCTAAGGTCACATATTTCTTCTAAAATTCTGAGCAAAGCACTCACCGCTGCTGAAACACTGTGAGCTGCTAAGGATAAATGTCTGTGATTTCTATGTGCGGTGTGTTTGGCTCTTTTTTTTTTTCTTTTGCCAGGATTTTTCACATTCATTAAATCGGGAAAATATATTATTTCTGTCACTTTAGGCCAGATATTTTGACACAAGTCACAAATTGCTAATCCTTTTGCAAACTCAGACAGCAGTCTGACATAGCTCCAGATTTTAAACACGTTTTCAGATGGGAGCCCAATGTGTATTAATCATTTAACTGTGGAATAAAATGCATAGACCTGAAAAATGCATCTGAATTTTTAGGGAGGATTTAATGTCTGTAATATTTTATGCACTCTCATCCCATAGGGCGATTGATCTTTTCAGTATGTCACTGGATAGTAAAGAGGATTGAAAACAGATCCTCAGAAGAAATATTACCTCCCAAATAATCTTAATTATGTCAAATAGCAGAGACCTGACTATTTCAGACAGTTTTTGAGGACTCTATTCCTAATATTGTATCCCCATTTGGCTTGGAAAATAAAGCTGAGTAAATGCTGAAGGTACAATTTTAAAAATTAGTCATCTTCTGACAAGAGGAAGAGACTTCTTGCCAGTGCTTAGATCCTTTTGAAAATTAATGTTTGGATTATTTAAAGAAGATATTACATGAAAAGTTCTTTCACTGTTAGATCATCCTTGTGTTGCTCACCTATATACTTGCATGCCTGCTTTATGTTGACTTAGATAGGCCAGTGTGTTGGAATAGGAACATACTAGTATTATTATAAGTATTTGGAGCACAGGTTCTGTTGTATAAACTCAATTATATTCCATTGGGTTTAGATTATTAATTTTTCAATGCATTGGTTGGCTTTGTATCAATTAAATACCTAGCTAACACTTGGGATTATATTTATCAGTTAATGCTAATACATAGTTTTCTTAGCACCAAAATTTAATCTACTTAAATACAAAAGGCTAAATCATATGAGACACCTTTCCAGGCCTGACTCAGGTAAGTTATTTTTCCAGTAAGTTATGCAAGGACAAACTATTTTGCTGTAGATCTCTTTTACCACGTGCCTTCTCGATGGGGCAAGTGTACAGATTCAGGCAGGTCATGGAGTTGAAGGTTCATTTTGGAGATTTATATTTGAATTATATTTTCTGCTAATTTACAGACATGTTCTGTGATTTTTCAGATTTTTTTTTTTAATGGGGAAGTCAAAGTTCATCCTTCCTAAATGAAGATTCTGCACAGTGTATTCAGTGTGTCTTTCTATGTTGAAATAAAAATGTAAGGATAAGTAAGTGTACAAGAAAGAAGAAAAGAAGTGAAAAAAACTGTTTTGAGAATATACAGAACAGAAGAATATTTGCAGAAAAGTGTCATGTGAATATATTTTAAAAGCATTATAGTGCAAAAGAGAATGGAAATCAAGATGAGGTTTATTCTGTACACTGCACTTCACCTTCTGTCATGGTCACAAAATTTCTACAGATTCACTGAGTATTCAATTTCTTGCATGAGAAGAAAATCCAGTTATACCAGTGAAATGCTTTACAAATCTTATATTTGATTAATTTCGTAATAGGTTGCTCATATTAGGCTGTGTGAGTGAGCATGGCTGTACAAAATGACACTTTAAAAATGCATTGTTAAAGTTAAACAAGGCTTAAAATTTATTGACTCTATGGGAAAGGGCATATGGGCAACAAATGTATTCTTTGATTAGAAACAGCACACCTGACATATTAAGTATTTTTTAAATTTTATTTTCTGCAAAATAAAATCTGTTACTGTCTTAGAGATTTCATAAGTTACATTAATTTCCAAGGTTCTAAAGACTGTTGATAAAACTGCAACTGTGTCTCACTGTGCACCTACCTTTGTGAAGGTTCAAATCACAGTTTTTTACATGTTGCTTTATTGCTTTGTCCCTGGGTTTTAAGATAGTATTAGGGGAAAAAAAAAAGCATACATGGAACCAGAGAACAATATACCCTGTTTTGGGACACGTGTCTCAGTGTTGTTCTCATAGAGAGGGCAAAATTGCAAGATACTTCCATGTAAGTGAGAGGATGTAACCCTGCAAGCTAAAATTAACCCCATACATATTTAACAGAGATCTGTCCTCAGAGCAGGGATGTGCACATCCCCTTGGCAGCCCTCTCCCTCCTATACTCTCTCCATTTGCAGCTCCGTTGCAGATGCACAAGCAGTGAATCTCTATTTTACACTTTCCCATTCAATTCACTCTGAGTTCTCTTCAAAAAAGTATAAATTACCTGGCCCATAGAAATTAAATGCAACAAACAGCTCTTGCATGTAATGTCATTCTTACTCTAAGGTTGAAGAACTGTGACATCATTAAAGCTCAGAATGAATTTTGACCAATGCTTTGGAACCACAGTGAATAGAGTAGCCAGTGCTTAAAAATATATTCACAAAAATCTGCACAGCCTCTCCCCACTGTGCTCTAATTATGATTTACTCTCTTGAAATGAAAGTAACGTGGACTTCTTCGAAAAAAAATAGCAAAAAACAAATCAAAGCATACCACACACCAGAAAACAAAACAAAAAAACAAAACCCACAACCCAAAAAACAGTATCAACCACAAAAATGCATGGGTCTCCTGGAGAGCAGACCATGGCAGTGCCGTTGGAGCACATGCACATACAGTTAAGGGTGTAATTAAAGGTTATGAAACGGTTTCAATCTCCTTTAAAAATGCCGGTATGATATGTTTTACTTTTATTTTTCCTGGAAAATAATAAAAATTTTAAGTGAAAAAAACCAAAACACCACAAATCCTTACATAAAATCAAATTATTTTTCTCTCATAAAAATAATATCCTAGGAAAACACAGCTAAAGCCTCTGTATTTTTCAGTCCCTGGTTTAGTGAAAAGATACAGCCATTGTATTAATGTTCAGAATAGGCTTAGGTACTTCGCTGAACAGAAATGGAAGTAAGCATATGTTTTAAATTAATCACATGCATAAGTGTTGTCTTGACCCAGAGCAAAGCAGCACTTGGCATTAGTGAAAGCAATTTTCTGCAACAAAAGTTAAATTCAGTCTTTAAATTTTAATGTCTCCGATTGACCTTTTCTTTCACCATTGTTTATAGCCTACATTATTCTTCATTGTTTAAAATTATCAAACCATATCAAGTTAATGGCAAAATGTTTGATGCCTTGGAAATATCTTCTATTTCTTTTAAATGAACATTATTATTTTAATAATAGTTGAAAGTGTATTATGTTTCCTGAGTCACTGGTATCATAAATCAAACCCAGAACCCCATTTCTTTTCCCAAGCTACATGTAGAAATATGTAATTCCACTCCCAGCCCTCCATATGTGCTTTTGCACAGTTTTTACCCTAACCACTGAAAAATGACCGTAAAATAAATTGCTGTGTTGAATTGATGTGCTGTATAATCTGTGAGGAAACTGTCAGTTTCAGTCTGACATTTCTCAAGGGATTCCAATGTCACAAACTGCAGGGAGGGTTAGAAAGATGGAATTAGCCTTCAAAGCTGATTATTAATGTTTAATGCTTCTTTCATTTAAACTGGCATCCCATGGAAGCTGACACATCTAACACCTGAACTTCAGTTACTTGCCCCAGTGATGGGAATAATTTATTGCAACCATGGAATATTTGGTATGCTGTCCTAAAAGGTGAAGAGGGAAAATCTCTCTTGGAGGACTCATTGCTTACATTTTCAGCTACTTTTCTGGCAGTTACATGTGTCTGCAAGTATTTATAAGATACACATCCTGCTTTATATCAAAACTAGTGAGCTCCTCTTCAAAATTCCACCAAATTGCACTGAAATCCAATTTTTTGTCTACCTTATGTAGACAAAATGTAATCTGTCTAGATTAAATATCTAAGATACAATCCTTATTAATAAATTCCAGATAATGAATACTATGCATATTCTTTAACATTTAATTCCACAGTCATATAATTGGCTGTTATAAACACATTCATGTCAGGAATGTTAAAAGAGATGGGTTTGTCTTTACCATTGATTTAATTCTGGTTCTCAGGGAAATGGCTACCTACATTAGCTTTTTCATTGTACTACTATAATTTTGTGTACAGTGATGAAAAGTTCTTTCATGTAATCCAGAAGACTCCTCTACTGGTCACATCTCCCTGGTCTGACTATCAGTGGCATTCTACCAGGGGAAGACCAAAATGTGAAGTGTGCTTTACGATACCCTGGTGGGACCACGTCTTCTCCTACAGGAGAAGAACTTTCCGTTTGTAGTCCCTATGTAGGATGAAATGTGAGCCACACACTGTAAACCAGGAAATGTGGATAATACAACTTCTTCAAGTACGGTTTCAAAAAAGTTTTGTTCCCACACATGATCACTTTACCTGAATATGTTTTAATTCAGTTTTAATTTATTACTTCTTCCTTTCACAGACATATCCATTTTTATTATACTGTGGAGAAAAGCATTAAGACTAAAATAATCTATCAATTTTTAACTCTCAGTTTGTCTCTCCACTTACTTATACATCTTTATTGAACAAATTCATTGACAAATAGTTCAGTTGAGATCCCAGAAGAGAAACTTTCATGAGTAACTTTATTTTTAATACCCAATTAGAAAATAAATAACCTCAGACTGTTTTCAGAAATATTTCCTTTACATGAAATTTTATGCTGTTATGACTCCCAGGTCCTTCTGTGTAGTCTCAGAAAGTTTTTCTTTCTCTTCCTGCGTTCACCTTACTCTTTTTTTATCCACTCTTGACTCAAAATGTTATGGTATTTAGTTTTGAAAAATACATGGTATGTGATGTTTGAAAAGTATGGACTGGGACTGAGATTTCCACACACAGAGAAATATTTCTTCGTTGTTTGACATTTACCCAACAGCAGAGGGGGAATAGTTACTACTGATGTGCAATTGCTGCTGATACAGCAGAAAACAATATTCCTGCACCACCAGACCTTACCCAGGATGGTTATTTTCTGCTACATCAGCTTTAACAATCAGGCACTAACATGCCAGGGTTAGGCAAACACAGGAGCTTCCAGAGGGATGAGATTATTGTTACCTCATGAGTTTTGGCTCCATTACTTAAAATTTATATCTCTTTTTTCTTT